>CM060971.1:72118004-72623004 GCA_030765045.1 Tenodera sinensis
AAACCGTTAGTCACTTTTTGAGAAAATCAAAATTTCGAAAAGTATTCCCTGTAAAGGGTTGTTTTTTATTCTTCCTGGATACATGGTAAAAGCAGTATAGAAGCGTTTGTGTGGTGTCTGTGTTGCTAGACATTAATTTAGTGATTGTCATACTAACTTTTGAGGCAACATCAACGATTTTAAATGAAGAATTGAAACCTGTATGAAACGGTTTACAAGACTCCGCAGTTTTAATGGGTCCATATTTGTGCAGTAAAACGGCTGCTGTTTGAAGTGAGCTTCCTCTCTGTGGAACTAAGCTACTTCATCTCACAAGGGAAGGTTTTCGGCATTAAAGGGAATTTTTTATGAAACTTTGTACAGGGACTCCTTAAAGAGCTCATAAATATTTTGGGTGAATATAGGTCACTTCTCTCTTCACAAATGTAGATGTAGATAGTTTGGTAACGTAGAACCGGGTATTATATTGGGCGTAACACGTATAACAAACACACCAGAGTTACCCTTAAAACATGCAGTTCATAGGAGAGATGTCAGAGGAGTTTTAATATGATAGTTTCTCGGGCTAACAGCCAGGTCAGATTAGGGTAACTACCCAAGCTTTCAGCGACTAACTTCAAATCAGCAAAGCATGGACACCAGTCATTCAGCACATCTCTCCTCCACAGTGCAGAGAAGCATCGGCAATCACCTGATTGGTTCCGCACGTGCCTCCATCGGCCGGAGCTCGGCCAATGGTAAAAAAAGTGGGCGGTTCTTATCGGCCGCGCTCTAGGTATAAATATCGCAACATCAGTAGCCTAGATTCAGTTCCCCTGAGGATGGCGGCAGAGTTAGTCGCTGAAAGCTTGGGTAGTTACCCTAATCTGACCTGGCTGTTAGCCCGAGAAACTATCATCAGTAATCAACGCCGGGAAAGCTTCAAGTCATTAATGAGTTTTAATATGGTAAACTATATCTTTTACGTTTCCCCCGTGGTTTTTAAGTGAATTCTGGGGTGTTTCCACTTCTGCTATAAATTCCTTCTCCCCAATATTTCTTTTTATCTATTACAGGGTTGACGGACCAGGGGACGCGTTGGGTTTGTTCCTTTGGAAAAGAGTTCTCCCAGGCGTTTTGGTTGAACCGCCAGAGAGGGACTCGGGGTATTCTGATGTTACCAGAAGTACGCCGGGCAGTACACTGATCCTCTCTAGTTCGGGATCTCTTTGGATTGGGTTGATCTCAGCGGCAGAGTAGTTCCCGATACCCATCGGTGTTTGAGCGGTTATGACCTGGCAGGGTTATGAGAGGCCTCAATGTCCTCCGGTACTATAAGTTTGCAGCTGACGTCCCGACTAAGGTTATCAGTAGGCTTCCCCTTTGGGGTTGCCGCGCATAAGTGGCGCGTCCACTTCTATCCCTGCTTACGCAGGGGGAGGCTTTTTGACTTGAGGTGTTTCCGTGATGGAAGAGAGGCACGTGTTCGCACCTTTCCCTGGTTAAAGAGGGAGTGCTTCGACTCTTGCTAGGCTCTCGCTTTAAACTTTCTTGGACCCCGGTATGCGGGCCGGCGTGACAAAGCGTCGTCAGGGTGTTCTCCATCTGAAATCGTTAGGGACTCAGTCCTTAATAGCGTACACTGTCGAACGAATCTAGTCGCTCTCATCCCTCCTTTCCAGGGATCACGTTAGAAGTAAAATTCTGATGTGTTGCACTCATATGACTTTCTCTACTGTTGTACCAAGTATTCATTTAAACTCTCATTCCTATATCTTCATGTTAGTCGAGATAACCATTTACAGAAATTATATTATCAGTAATTTTCTTGTAGGTGCAAGGAGAATTTGAGCGATAGTCAAATTCTTTCAAGCTGGTCACTAAATGAAGACTTCGAAATTCCGTTCTCTGTATACGGCCAAGAGATAAAAAAGTGAATAGCGACCTTCCTTGTGAGAAAAGTATAAGTATTGCAGAACTCAAACAAATAGCAAGGCATATCTCCGAAATAGTTCCCTCAAAAAAAAAAAAAAAAAAAAAAAAAAAAAAAAAAAAAAAAAAAAGAGAGAGAGAGATACAAATTATGTGTTTTAACGAGATCAACATGTTTTTCATAATATTTGGTTTATCTCTTACGCTTTACCATTTATGCAGAAGTCATCAAGAACAAACAGGACTACATGGGCTATAGCGAGAAAATTAAATATATATATATATATATATATATATATATATATATATATATATATATATATATATATATATATATATATCGTTTGCCATAACAAATATCTCAAACATGTGGCATTTTAATGAAACTCGTTACTCGTTTTTGAGGGAAAAAATCGAAAAATTTTCCATGTAAAGGGTAGTTTAGGGTGGAAGAATTTTCTTCAAAACCTGCGTGTCGCATCCTTAAAAGATATTAAACATAAATACCTACTTTGGTTTCCAATCGACTTCTCGCATTTGAGCTACGTTGTTCACAGAAAACACACACACACACACACACACACACACACACACACACACACACACACACACACACACACACACACACACACACACACACACACGGACTTTTTTTTTTATATAAAAAATGCATATATTTCCGGTGATATCTCCACATTGAAAAAAAAAATGGCTGGTGTGGGATACTTGCGGTGTTCTGCTCCGGGCTTACTGAGGCCCCTCCTATGTGTAGGTACCTCTTAATATGCACGACTATCGAGCCTTTCTATGTGCAAAGAGGATGACGGTGCTCGCTAATCAAAAATACAAATTGGGAAAGCAGTTATGATTAAAACGAATGCTGGTAATTTCCCGATAATTTCATTCAGGTTAACGAGGTTATGATAATTATTTCGAGATCTATTGTCGACAAATAATTATCTTATGACAACAAACAGGAGTGTAAAAGTGAAATTAAATTACCTCAGGAAAACTTACAGCCTCCACGAGTGGTATTCGGCGAGATAATTACAATGGGAACAGCTGGTGTTATATGTTTGGTACTTCTATTATATTATTTTGTTATCTAGCCATTTCTCTTAAAATGTTTTTGTATGGTCTTATATCAAGCTCAACTAGCCAGATTAATAACATATTTGCTTTGATTGGTTATAACTAAACTAAAACCCAGCACAACAGCCCATAAATGACTAAGGCTTGATGCCAGGCCGCTGCGTCTCCCACCTCTGCCCACTACAGGCGTCACGAGTGGGGTGCAGTACTGGGAGGTGGGACGTAGTCAGCCCCTCGAGCCCTCCCGGCCAGTTATGCGGCGTTCACGACTTGTGGTCGCTTCTTCTCCATCAAGCAATTCCTCAATTTGCCCCTCCGGGGCCTAACGAAGCTGTATGTGTCCTGTGCCAGAGTTCCAGGGGAGGGGGGGGGGGGGGGGGGATCACCTCGCCGGTACCGGGATCGAACCCGCCAGAGCCAGGGGCGCTACTACTGAGCTACGGAGGCGGTCAGATTAGGTTATACATAGATCATTTCTTTGTTTGTAAACAGAATGGAACTGATTACACGGCATCTTAGTGGTCAACTAAATAACAGTAAGATCGCATGTAATTATTATACAGGAGTATAGTCCGTCATCCGTTGCAAAATGTAATTTGTGTGCAATTTTGGCAGTCATATACGTTGGATGTGTTTTTTTTTAAGATTACACCAGTGCTCGTTTCTCCTGTATTCCCACTTCAATACACCAAACTAATTACGGACTTTTTAGATAATTCCGTTTTTTTTTCTCCCAACCCACGATGAGCACTCAATAGAGATAGATCGTTATAAGTTATGTATGGTGAGACAACGATGCTTTGTTTAAAGCGTTCGATGATATGTATGTCGTCCAAAATATTAGTTGCTCCTTTTATGAGTTTATGACGGGCGGTTTTTACTTTCTCTACTACGAGTAGTAATTAGGGGAATTTGTATTCGACCCAAAAATTGGCCTGTGTGCGTTGCGTGTGACTCAAAAAACGAAAAGTTGATTAAAAACTAAAGTTGGTATATAAGTTTACTATCTTTCAAGAAGGGACACGAAGATTTTGAGGAACATTGCTCCACCCTAAACTGCGCTTTAGATGTGAGATGGTACTTTTAGACCAGGAAGTCTCATAAAAACTTTCTGTCATTAATTAAGTAAATACATAGAATGAGTATGATGAGGCATAATTAAGGAAAGTGTAAATAGGGTTTTTTATGCAGATGTGTCATTGTAGAGCAATTATTACCTATGCTAGTAATAAGTTTTGAACATTTGAAACATAGCAGTTCCTGTTGAAACACTGTCCGGAACCCACTCCCTGACGAAAGTTAGAGGTTCGAAAGTGGGGATGGAAAAGCCAATGAAAATCCAGGATTTAAAAAACGAAATGTCGAGGCGCGTAGAATCGTCCGTTTAGCCCGCCAGTTAGAAGGAAGTGAATTGAAGGGACACGCGCGCTTTTGAAAGTAGCAAAGGAGAGAATTAGAACAGTCAGTAGTCTTCACCTAATTGTCGTAAGTGTACGGAGATAGTTTTGCCGATCGCGTTGGTCCGTGCCGTAAAGGGAAAGTAGAATTAGAGCATAGTGTTTCAACAAGAACGATAACTCACGACGTATGATTAATGTAAAGGTAAACGACTCAATACATTTCGGGAAAGCTACTCCTGGGTAAAACGTCACAAACTGTTTTATTTGCTACGATCTCATCACCTGAGATCGTCGCACCTTTCACCAAAGGCCAGGGTCCGTGCTACGTCAACGAGAAATGGTGACGCTAGCTGAGGACGGACATCAAACCCAGGACTGAACGAGGAGGAACATCTACCACCCTCAACGAGTACAAACCAGGTACTACCTCAAATGGAAATATTAAATGTTGATTTTATCAAACATGGCTAACGAATTTGATTAAAATGTTTAATATATATATATATATTTTTTTTTTTTTTTTTTGGCAAATGACATGTATATTTTGAATTTTTTGACTATATACTATGTAGTCCCGTTTATTCATTTTACCAGTTGCATAACTGGTAAACCGTAAGAGATAGACCAAATCTTACTGCACGAAAATCGGAAAATGCAATCTCAAAACACAGGTTACCATTTCTGAGATATTCCTTGTTATCTGTGTGTTTTGCAATAGTTATTTTGGGAAAACTGTAGCTGATGGCTCTACAACGCATAAATAACTGTTGCCAACCTGACATTGTAGAACTCGCTGGAAGTACCAACCACGCATCACGAAATTGCCGAAAAGTATAATATATTAACGTTATTAGTATATTTACCTGTCGTATTTGGCCGGAAAGGTAGAACATTTGCCACAATAACGTCGAGAGCATCCTTTCTCTTGTGCCTGTTGTGGTAATCTTCACTTTTTGTATTGTACTAAAACTCGAAGCGTTCATATGCTTCGATGAGCGACAATATCGCTTCCTCAGTCCAATTTTTCATTTTCCAGGGTATGTAGAATACAGATGAAAACCACAACCACACCGCACAAGAACTTCCGTCCCATTACACAGTTACAAAACAATAATAATTCTAAGACGAAGAACAACAAGAAAGAAGTTCACAACACAGCTGCCTGTGAACCACGTGGGGCCACCCATCTACAGGATAACCGTTATTTTCTCAAATGGAAGTTCCTTCTTCACCTTTTTTTCTCTCTTGACCGCGAAAAGAGATACGAATTTCAAAGCCTTCATATAGCGGCCAGTTTTAAACATATGACTATTGCTCAAAGTTTATTCCCATATTACCTACAAGAAAATTAGCAGTAATATAATTTCTGCAAATGTTTATCTCGATTGACATGAAGAAGATAAAGGAGTAAGAGTTTGTAAGAAAGAGTAGAGAAAGTCATATGAGTGCAACACTTCAGATTTTTATATTTCAAAGTATTCTACTTATAATATGGAAAGAAAGTTAAAGGAAGAACTTTGGCTTATATTTTGAATATGATTATATTTTAACCACGGAATTGGTTATTTTACGAAAACAACAATAGCTTAAAACGCTTAATTCTTTTAATCTAGTAATGTTTTGTGCATAAATACTGTGTTGACAATCGCATCACAGTCAGTATAAATTAATAAACCCTTCAGGCTGCTTACGGTATGTTCAAGATTTGCTCTCTGTCGAATAGGTATACCAAGCATATAGTTCTACCACGATCGTTAGTACCTTTTGTTTTTGAAACCTGCTCTTCTGGATTGCGAGTGCGAACGCACACACCCACGCACAGGCGCACACACACACACACACACACACACGCACACACACACACACACACACACACACACACACACACACACACACACACTTCTAGCAATGTCTCAATCTCGGATTCTTGGTTCGAATACAGTAATTCTTGTACTGTGTCTAAGGGATAAAGAAAGCGAAAATGCCCTTACAAGCGAGGTGACATTTATGGCAAGGTAGAACTTGTACATGCAAAATATCGCGAGTACAAAATATATTCTCTAAAAGTTAGCGCTGCTTTCCTCGCTTCTACGGATGCTGTGTACTGATAATGTCGTTTAAATTAGTTCCCACATTCCGGCATGGTGGAGAGCAAATTTACGGGCTGCCAAGCACTAGCATTATAATACGGTCTCTTAGAGCTCCTAATGGCATATAGATGTTGCTAGTTGTTGGAAATTTACGACACTGTGCACAATGTTGTAAAATACGCTCACTTTGAATGCATGTTAAGCGTTAGAAGGTTAGGTAACACGTGTTTCAAAGATTCATGTGGTTTTGTGTAACCGCATGGTTGTCGAGCTATAGTGACGAATATGTAATAACGAGGATTGACATAAATGGCCTGGTTTAAATATTCATCGCTTTGCAAATATGACGGTGAGTTTTTTATCTTTCTCTCTTTCTAAATGCCGATTTAGCGGCTTATACTGTTGCTGAAATGATGAATGAGTGAGCGTGCAATGGCTTTGAGATTAAACTAGTATGGAAACTGTACAGGTTATAAATAACATTTATGTGTCGGTGAAATCTGACGGAATATAAATGGAATTACCCCGTTAATGCTGTATTGAATGCATTATGGTTCATTCGAATTGATCCATTATTTGAACATAATATTACTCAGAGCTATTATATATTAGCTATTATTACTTAGCTAATTTAATTGCAAAGTGCTCTTAATCTCTTCTGTTTTTCTGAAGTCCTATTCTCCAAACTGCTCTGGTATTCAAATCGCCATTCTGAGGTTGAAAGTTATTTAGAGCCGTATCTTGTCCTTGACAAATTGTGCCCTAAAGAACTTCGTTTGAACTCAACACTACAACAACGGAGATGTTCTTAAGATTCCTCGTTAAATGGAAGGGAGTCCTGCTAGCATCTTCCCTCTCAGTAGCTACGCCTTTCATCTGCCCTGCATTTTCAGCGGCCGCGAACCTGAAAGGACGCACGAGGTTAGCTACCTAATACCTACCACTACATTGCTGGGCAAGGCCGGAGAATGAGCGCGGCGACAACATCCAGACAGCCTGTATATACCAGCCATGTGAACGAGAGGAGAGAGATGTAGCTATTGAATGTGCCTTATTCACCCCACATTCTCGTGCCGAGTGAGAAAGATTAGTTTTGAAACAACAACCGCAGTGGCGGCTTCGTTCCATTTGAGCGGTAGTAATAATCTCTAAGCTGGTAGTAACTATTTTCTTATATTACAGTTATTTTGCATGCAAAAATTATTAAAGCCACCTACTGCGGTTAAACGTATTAAATAATAATAATCAAGTTTATAGTCTTCCTTTGTCTTATGCACGTAATATTCTTACAGTCTTATGATTAACATACTAAATTATTTCTCTTTCACAATAAGTAGAGCAATAAAGTCCCATTGCTATTTAACCTTAAATATTTTAAAATTATTTGATCTACATAATAGTTTGGTTTTAATCTCAGTAATACAATAGCATTATTTTTATATACCAGGTGGCCCACTCCAGCCGGCCCTCGGATAAGTAGACAACCCTTCGTGCGTTAAAAGAGTTGCAGAAATAACAGGGGTAAATCCAGTCAGTGGCGTGTGTGAACTTTGTTCTGCTTGGAAGAGTGCGATCATTACGATCCCTAAGCACAAATCTCGCAATATATTTTTTATTTTGATTTCACAGAACGTTTTGCTGTGGTTTGTAAATAAAGTTGTGATAGCAAATTATGGAAAGTGCGATTTTCATGTACTAGTGGAATTTTTGTTATATTCTACGCTCATGATAATATTTCCACTTATAAAAATATCACTTCAATCACAAACTGCATAAATGACTATTAGAAGACCGAAAATTAAAAGTGAGTAAAGAATTGATTTGAATTTATGGTGTGATACCTTGGAGTATGTGATCGAGGTCGCCGTGGAGGTTCACTAGGATACATTACCCCAACATTCGCCCGAGGTCATGGTGTCTCAGCTGGAGAACATCTACACAACATTCAGATATATACGTGTGCTGAAGTCCCTGGCTCGGGGGTACTTTTCCCCTCTTGTCTTCCTTCTGCGCCATCTGCAGATATGCCAACCCAGGGTCAAGGTGTTTTTTTTAATTTTAAATGGTTACCACCTTTTTCCTTTCTTCTTCTCACTGAAGTTCTCGCGGTACCTGCATTATTTCAAGTGCCCTCATCAGGTACTTCCTTTTGAATATTGTTTCATTTCTTTAATATTTAAAAATGTATACTCACATTTGATTTATGTCTCTTGTTAGGCCAGGGCTTGGCACTGAATTTTTCAGATTAGGACTTTCTAAAGTGTGTGCATGTGTCACCATAATTTTGAGGTTTTACAGAATCTTTGCGTACTTTTTCCCATAGTATGTGCCATATTCAGAAAAATCACTATTTAACTGATGCATTAATCTCAACGCAGGAATTACTTTTGAACGTCATTGCAACTTTCTCTAGGCCCAAATTACCTAGCCGTCAACAGGCCCTTAAACTCCGCTCTCATTCACTCTCACTCGCCACTTTCTTAAATCATAGAACCCACTCTAGGTCTACTTCAGTATTAGGTGTCCATGAACTTCAACCGATCCATTATTTGTTCACTTCCTTCCAACTATTCGTTTTCAAAACATCCGAAACGTCGTCTAAAAGTAGCCCTAGTTTTGACATGATTAAATGCTAAATATTTTGTTTTGATGTTTCATTTATATGTCGCCTTTAACATTTAAGGTCATGTCGGCGCCGTATAATGTTGTGGAGCAATTGCTCATCAGTAATTTTAGTAGGTGAGCTACTAAAAGAATGAAGTTGCGCACGTTTTGTCTGTACAGCAGACGGACAGAACCGGTTTGCCACACTGTGCCGCCACATGCACTAGGAACGCCGATAACTTGATTCCTCTTTAATGTAGCGGGACTACTAAGCCTACTTATCAGCAACGCTGTTCTCTCGCATAGAATTGTGTTAATATTTGGGTTGGTATTAATTTTTGGTTGTTAATCTTCGCACTAAGTTCATACTCTCATTCATAATACCAAACCCTAGGGAGGATGGAGGAATAATCCTGGTTAAAGAAAAATGTCCACCATCCAGCCGAGAATCAAACCCGGTTGAAGGTTAACAAGCGTCATACCACAGAAGAAGTCTGCTAAATATCGTTTATAGATTTAATCAAGGTTTTCTAAACGTTATTACTTTTGTTGCTATGTACATACAGTAAGAAGATGAAGTATGGTTTTCCACCATTCGATATGGATATTTCACCGGAAATATATCTGTAATTTTCTGGAAATCGCCTTTGAATCCCTCTCCATTTGGAAGGAGTTTGAATAACAGAGTAAGCATAAAGAAATCTGATGTGTTGCACTCACTTGACTTTCTCTACCTTGTACTAACTATTCTTATAAATTCTTTTTCCTCTATGTTCACGTTAGTCGAGATAAACATTTGTAGGAATTATCTTATTGGTAATTTTCTTGTAGGTGCAAGGGGACTTTGGGAATATGTAAGTAGGTTTTGAGCGATAGTCGCATCTTTTAAAGCCAGTCGCTAAATGAAGGCCTTGAAATTTCGTTCTGTTTACACGGCCAAGAGATTATAAGTGAATAACGACCTTCCACTTCAGAAAAGTATGAATATTTCAGAACTCGCACAAATAACAAGGGATGTCTCCAAAATGGTTCACTCCACAAAAAATGCATCTGGACGTAACTCGCATATTTAAACGAGATCTACATTTTTTTGCATAGTAAGATCTCTTACGGTTTACCAGTTACGCAAAGGTCGTCAAGAGTAAACAGGACTACATGGGATATAGCAAGAAAATTCAAAACATACATTTCATTTGCGATAAAAATATCTTAAAACATATTAGTAATTTAATAAAAATCGTTACAAAATCAAAATTTTCGAAAACATTTCCAAGTAAAGGGTAGTTTAGGATGGAGGAATTTTCTTCAAAATCTTCGTGTGGCATCTTTAAAAGATCTCAAATACCAACTTTGATTGCCAACCGACTTTTCGTTTCACACACACACACACGTACACGTGCTCACAGACACACACACGCGCGCGCAACTTTTTCTAAAGATGCCTTTTTTTATTCAGGGGGTCTCAAACCATATTTCTGGTGGAATCTCGACATTGAAATTTTGGTCGAATAGATTAAATAGTAGAGAAAGTAAAAATAGACGAAAGCATACTGCACAATGCTGTATATCTCTTTAAAACGCCAATTCATTTTAAATAGATTTTTATAGCATCTACCGTTCCCGAGGAATTCGTTATTGTTCTTTGAAATGTTTCAACACTTTATCATTTCCTAAGGTGGTGTTGCTAATCAGTTGTTGATCATTTAGCAACTTGCTTAAAAACATCTCACTATGGATTCAGTTTCCCATTGCTCTCATCCCTACAACGAAATGTGTAAACACAACGACCCGATGTGTTATACCTACATAGGATTGTTATTGTTTGTTTTAGGTAGCCCTTAATTTCATAAAAGAAGCTCTCATTACTTCCAGCAGGGTTTTATATCCGGCCAAACGGAAACTCTTCCTAGATAGAGAAATAAATGAGGCTGAAGTGAAATTGGTAACTGCGCTAATCGGATATCAAGTGAAGGTTACAGCAACATTATGCTTGGCTATTCCTGTCCCCACCGCAAGGCTAACATCACCACGGATTTAACAGACGTTAACGACCTAATCTGCATTCATATTTTATTGAACGAGCACTAATTTCCTAACCGTTTGCAAAAGCATCCTCTGCAATGCCCAGATATGTGAGGCTACAACTCGGGATCGTGGGTGCTTGCCAACCATTTTGGAAGTATTGCCTCCGACGGATTAAAATTCCGTAAAATGCTGAATGTGCTCTTGTACATTGCTTGCACAAATCTATTTATGGCTTTAACGATTTTAAGGATGAAAATACTCGTACAAATTTAAGGTTTAGGACTACTTTGGATCTGATAATTACCAATCTTGGTAATTTATGAGTTTACTTTTTCGTATTCTCGACTCTTACTATGAAATCCTTTTTACGCGTATTATAAATCACATATTAATTTGGAATGTTATCAAATCAATTCAGGCTTCTGTAATAATTGATGCATATTTCGTCACCTATTAACATTCAGTTGGGCATTTTCTTTTTATTTTTGATTTAAATGGCTAAGAATTTTGTATGCCACATCTTGTCTTTCGTGTTCATTGTTTCTAAAAATCTTTACCAACTTTGTGCTTTCGGCATTAACTTCTTTGCTTGTATCTAATTTTCTATCAGTTCCTGCGTCTGTGTTTGTATGTGGTATATTTTTAATTTTTTTTACTGGCGTTTGTGTTTCTTCATTCCATTTTCATGCTGCCTTCTTCTATTATTCGGTTTCTGTTTTCCCAGTGTTTCATCTGATATTCTCTCAATACATTTGTTACATTTTTTATATTTTCCCATTCTGTGTATACGAGTACATCATCTTGTGTTACCGTTTTAGCAACTTCTTGTTTAACTGTTGACATAAATCTACAATTGATTGTTCCTGTGATAGTTGTATTTCGTACCTGAAGTTTCTCCTGTCTTGTTTTATAGTCTTTTTTAAGGAGCCTCAAGTTTTTCACCTTGCAATTATCAGGTAATGGTCGCTATATATACGTAAAACATCCTCTATAAATCCTTACATAACTAATTATTCCGACTTTTCATTATATACCTATTGTGTAGTCTACTATTGAGCACAAACCTCTGTTATTCTGTCTATATTAAGGCATTTTCTTTTTATTAAAATACGTATTCATTATTCGGCATAATTTACAGAATTCTATCAATGAATGCCCATTCTCATTTTTTGTTATTTGTTTATTTTCCCATTACATTTTTAAGCAGTCAGATTCTTATTCTGTCGTATAGAGGTCCACACACGAATGTATTATTTTATCTACTTTCTCCACTACATATAGTGAGTAGGGAAAGTCTCGTGTTTATCGAATTTGACATCTTTTGTAGTTGTTTATAGAACTTTTATCTCTAGTTTCTTGTACTTGGCTGTGTACTCTTATTATTGTAATAATGACCTCGCGGAATGTTAAATCTCACTGCTATTATCTTTTAATTAATAAACAATAAAACGTTTTTTACGTTTGTTATAAACCATTATCCCTTTCTCTCCCACGTTTTTGCATGTCTACTTCACCATAGAAGAGTGCGTATTCATTTAAATATTTAATTCCTCGGAATTTCTTTCTTACTTCTGTCAGTACTACAATATTCATTAGCTTTCGTTTTAATCCCCTCTCGAGCCCACACTCCTTTCTATGCAAGCTTCTTACGTCTCAGTTCCTGTATTAATTAAATCAGCAATTCGCAGTCGTTTGGCCTTTTCTTTGCTAAGTTTATATCAATTAAATCAGTAATTCCAGTCGTTTAGCCTTTTCTTTGCTGACTTTGTATCAACTAAATCTGTCCGGCTTTATAGCACGGTGAGTCTTTTGATTAATAGTTTTTACGTGAATGTGCTACTCATGTAGTTACACAACCCCAAGAGGAGGAGTTTTCTTTCAAGGTATCCTTCCCTTTGGAGAGTTGCGTTACTATGGTTAGATGTCCCTTCTACATCAATAGATCCTCCTCAGCTGGTTTTTAGGATACCCGATAGGTCTTCACGACTACTATAATGGTCCCGGGGCACACGAAGCCCCACGTGTCTCCCCCTTACCCTATCAAGCTATCCCCTTCTTTTCCCACCTTCTGGCACATGAACCGCAGAGGTTGGATTTTGAAATGCTTTTAACATGACTTTGGATTGGGACAAAAAAGTGCACTTGTTTTCACCATGGGCGCTAGTATTTCATCAACCATAAGGGCAGTGACCACATACCCTAAAGCGAAATTACACGACTATGATATTTCATCACAGAGCCGTTTGGGTTTAGGCGACTCGTCGCACGCAGAGGATTGAAATATTATAATCCGATGGTGAGGGTCTTCAACTATAAGTACACTAAAGAAGTTTATAAACCATTTTTTTCTCTTTTATACATTAGTAAAAAATAGCTTTGAAATGCAGAGAAGTTTGCCAAGTGAGAAAATCGCACTTGAAGGGTAAGATCAGACCAGCCACAGTTGCTTCTTTGCCACTGCATTACGCGGACGATGCGAGTTTCGCCACAAGGGTTTAATTCCCAAGAAGGTTCTTTCATGTATATTCAGCGTAAGCGTTGATTCTTAGTGAAAGTGGCTAAAACCGAAACACACTTTAATTTTTGATTTTAACAAACTAATGAAATAAAGTAAATACATGAATACACTAAATGTAGAAGCTAAATAAAGAAAAGTAATGATGAATAAAAGAAATTGCACTTTTATCAATTTAAGCAAATTCAATAAAACAAGGCAAATGATAAAAATTTAATCAACCAGGTCCCTTTTTTACTTACACATATAATAAAAAGAAATAGAAAAAACGATGTAACCACAATTACTTTTATATAAAAGTGTGATGGCAAGTTGTTGAGAAATAATCACAGTCGTGAGAGGTGTGTTTGCGCTGTTATGACTTCGTGAACTCCAGTCGAAATGGTGAGTTGTACAAAACCAAAAATGCTGAATTGTGGCGTAAAGAAAGGCAAAAATTATACAAATATAGATTAGTTGCTGTTCTATCAAATACAATGCGACGAAAGTTAGGTATAGATATTACTTTCCTAATAAAGCAAGCATATACGGAGTAGAATGTTGCTGTAAACTTTTAATCATCTTTGTTTATAGGGGATGACGTCTATAAGAGCTTGAACAACTCCTATAGATGCGTTTATCGATACACGCATATTTATTATATTGTTGAAAAGCTTGTTTTCCTGAATTCAGAAGGCTTAGAAATGATTGATCACATCAGACTGTCTCCCTAGGTGAGGTGTAGACACATAAATAAGTTACCTAGAGAGAGGTATGGTGAGAAAAGGTGAAGTAGGTGAAGATAAAACGCTTTCTACCTTGATGACAGATGTGTATATCACGCAATTAGAGGGAGAATTGCGTGCAGAAATGTTATCTTGTATTGCAGTGCATGGTACCGGCTGATCAATAAATTACACATATGGAAGGTAAGGTCCTCCTTCTTGGAAGTTCTTAAAACATTGTTCCTAAAGTAAGTCATATTGAAATTTAGAGCCTTTGGTTGGTCAGCTATGCACATTAAATCATTAAGCAAATTACTTTTAGGCTGGCCACAAAATTACGAATCGTTAAATCTCAGATTGCAATGGAGAATTCCAAAAAAGTGGCATTCGTTTCCTTCCATCTCAGAAAATCTTAATTAAGAAATTCGTATAGTTTTCCCCCTATGGAATAAACTCCACTGAATGAATATTGTTCAGGACTTCTGTAGCAACTCTTCCTGTGGCAAGCAGAGCAAATATTAAATTCCACCCAAAAATGTATATCGATATTTCATTAGAAATATGCATTTTGAGGAACCTTGAGAAAAAAATGAATTTTCAGAAAAAAAGGTTCATGCGTGCGTACGTGCATATGTGTGAAAAGGGTCAACTCAAGAATGAAAAGCCAGTTGGACCTAAAACCTGGTATTTAATTTCAACATCTTATGAAGATGCGACACAAAGATTTTCAAGGAAATCCCGCACACCCAGAACTATCTTTCACATGGAAAAATTTTCGTTGTTTTTATTTTGTAAGCAATATTCAAACGATTTTGAGTAAACTACTATGTGTTTAAAATATTTGCATTACAAATAAAATGTATATCTCAATTTTCTGGCAGTAGTCTGTGAAGTACTTTTCATACGGAATGAGTTTTGCATAGTTGGTAAACCGTAAGTGTACACAAAAATGAAAATCTCCTTTAAGCACACAATTTGGTCAAATACAATTTTTGGCGATAATCATTTTCGAGATCATCTTTGCTGTCGGTTTGAATTTTCAAAACAAATTTTTCTCGAGTGGAAAGTCTCTATTAGTTTTTCCTCTTAATGATGTGAAGAGCATGGAATTTCATATTTCGACTCTCTTTTTAAAAATCTATTACTTCAACTTATTCCTACAATGATACATAATGAATTTTATCGCGATTAACAAACAGAACTCCGAAGTATAAGCTTTAGTTAGGTATAAGCTGGTATGGTCTGCAGTCTGATGTTCTTTTCTTTTATTCCCTTGTGGAACATAGGGCACCGCGCGGCCGCTGGATCCCCACCTCTGCCCACATGGTCTGTAGTGTCTGGAGTGTATAATCGTGTAAACGTAGCACCCGGTTTTTTCTTTCCTTATTCATTCGGGGAAGAAAATCTTTAGCGAGCAAGTAGCTAAAATAGTACAAATAATAAAGTAAAATAAAATTAAAGCAGAAAATTCTTAATTTGATATAATGAATGCTTATGTGCCGATATTCCAGTTATTATAATGTACTCGTACTACAAATCTAAGACACTAATATCGCTCAATACTTAGTTTTCAAATAATTACATCCTAAGTACAGAGAAATAATTAAAGTTAATACTTTAATATTATTAATAGGTTCTGTTTTACAAAATGGAGAACAATTTAAGAATCCACTAATGAAAATAAATTCTTAGTGTGTACGATTAAAGAAATTTCATTTTACAGAAACGGATTATTTTAAAATTCCTCCCTTCCTCAACTCCTGTTTTTGAATGATTTTCCAGCATCTTTCCTTTCGGTTTCTCTGGACCGAGGCTTTCATCCACTCCATTCACGCATTCCTTTCCAATTTTACCTTATACATGCTTTTTTCTAGAACTGAAAAGACGGGATTCTTGTTTAGTTCTTATATTCGGCACTCTGTCCTCTTCTCCATAAAGGATTGATTTCTCTCAGAAGCCGTAATATCCCTTTCACCAGCATCTCTCTTTTTCCATCGCATCTGAAAGAAAATAGATCTTCCATGCTTGCTAGTGTATAGTTGTAAGCTTCCTTTATTTTTATTTTCCATTTATATTCGGTCCTCAACTACTTGGGTCACATCAGTGGCTTTGAAATTGCAACAGTATGCAATGCTATTCACTCATTTTCACCTGAAATTGATCGTCATGTTTTTCGTGATAGTTTAGTCTTCTCTTAACCTTCAGCACAAATACATTCACTGGCATTTATACTTTCAAAATTGGGAGGACAGGAAGTAATCCTAGCTAAAGAATGGGTCTCCTCTGCCATTTGGGAATCGAACATGCGAACTCTAGATTTTGAGACTCTTTCGGTACTGATGTTCATATTCTTCCCATTCAACATACAATTATTTCGTTAAAATACATTGGCGTTAGTTTATTTGTTAGGTATGTAGCATAATGAATTAAATTAGGATGTTACATGTAGCCTCTTCGCAGTGTGACTGATTTCAGAAGTACGTAACGAAGATCAAGTTATTTCTATAATCCCACCGAAAAGAAAAAGCACGCGAAATACTGGTCTGAAAATTGTATTCCTACGCACTATCTGCAGACGTGCTGCAGAAGAACCAGCTACAGTAGAATTTCGGTAACTCGACCTAACGTGGACTGAAAGAGTGTCGAGTTATCCAAATGTCTAGCTTCACGGAATAAGAAGTCTGTTATTCTCAACTTGTAACATAATACTGCATGTTCTAGCACAGGCGTGGGTGGTCGTGAGCAATCTGCTTCCTTTGAGCATCAGTTGCCGAGCCCTGTTCTAGCACAATATGGGAAACAGAAAAGTGTAACATAGGTATCTTAAACTTTAGTTCGTGTAGTTATCAACTGTCCGGTCTCTTTAACACATCCAATTTAATTTCCATTGTCATGTTAACTTATCTTGTGTTCTGTTCGACATTTTCACTGGCACAAACAACACTAACAGCAAGTCTGAAGTGTAAGAAACGGGACCATGACAAAATATATTAACACGTATTGGATAAAACAATAAACCTTCTAACCTTCCAAACAAGTGTTTGTGCTATATATCCACATTATTAGCGTCAAGCTTTTGATTCCGTGACAGTGGTCTACTGACTAATATTCTGACTAGATATCGAAGGTGAGCCCTTTTGTTAATGTGAGGGAGAATGCGGTAGGTTGTAGATGTACACTACTTAAAATTTACGTATACTGTTTATACCGCATAGAAATTATTAGTCAAGTTTAACGATAAAAAAATAAAAAGAATTAAAACAAAATCTTCGAGTTATACGGAATGTCGAGCTATCGGAGTCCTACTGTTTCGGCATCACTGCACATCAGCAATGTTTATTTCTGGACGATTATTCACGTACTCGAACCCAATTTCCTTCTGTAGTATACTAAGGCTTGTTCTTTAATGGTCAGGTTAGGTTGTATCATATTAACACTTTCCCAATAGTTGCTAGTTCATTGTCCAAGTAAAACTGATCACAGCGTTTCTCACAACGTAGTCACATTTTCGTGATAAGCAGTGCGAAGGTAGCAACTCAACTGTTTTAACTTTTAAGCCTATTGGTAAGTAAGTTTTTCCAGCGTTTTAAGTTTTTGACTTCAGGCCCAAATGACTTAGTTGTTGACGGACCCTTAAATCACTCACTCACTCACTCACTCACTCACTCACTCACTCACTCACTCACTGACTCGCTCACTCACTCGTAATAAGCACAGTTTTTTCGCATTTCCTTTTCTTTAAAGGTGATAAAGTTTTCCAGTTTTGTGCTTTTGCAGGCGATTGGAGTTGACAGGTTTTACGAAACGGTAGTAAACTGGACGTTAAATTAATAATGTATTTAAAGGTTGAATCCGGATTCTTCTCACAAAACTTTATGAACACGTTCAATACAGCAATTCTTCACCTTTTTCAAAATTTCCCCTTCGAGATACTTCACATATACATTTTGATTACTCATAATTACTAACCGGATGGCACTTATCACGATCCCAGGGACGACTGCATCTGCAAGTTATGCAACAAGTCCGTGTTCAAAATATCATTTACTAAAATGCGAAAGCAGAGTTCATTCATTCAATGCACTAACTAAAGGCTGGTGAACAAGTCAGCCTTTTATTACACACATTGTGTCTAATATATTTCTTCTATAATTATTAACCCCAACCACTGTTAACTCCGCACATATTTTATATACTACTAGATCTGATTCACTTGGTTAGAGACAAAGTTGAAATATTTTGGAACAAAGATGGAAAAATTTACGCGAATTAAAGGCGAATATTACTTTTCATTATAACCTGATACACCTGAAAACAGAGTGTGGTTATACAAAAGCCTCAAGGATAATGATAAAACTATAGCACGTTTAAAATTCAATCATGGTTGCTTCGCTAAACATCTTTATAGAGTCAATATTAAGGAGTCTTCTTTCTGTGACTATTGTGATGGACAAATAGAAGATTGTGATCGCAATTTGTTTACATGCAACAGAAGTTGGACAGCAGTACAGAATTCTCATGATCAGATAGTAAGATTAGGCATCCATCTTCCATGTAACACACGTATTGCAACTCAATATTTTAGTGTACCTTGCAATGGTAACACTTTTAAACCACTTAAATATCAATGTTTAAATGTAAATATTCAACATAAATCTACGGTAATGTTTGAAGACAACATGCAGGTGTTCTTTGTAAATCTATATGCCATTGTTGTGGTGATCGATGGCTGTAAGGATAATTTCTAATTGCCAGTAAATTATTTTAAAAAATTACCACTGTTAACCACGCAGTGGTAAACACTTTAAAAATAAGCGAGCACCGTTAAATGCATTACCAACAGTGTTTTAGTATTACAAAATTGCATACGCCTATCTCGTCATTTTTTACATAAATACATAAAATACAATGTTAACTAAAATGTAATATTCTAACAATGCTTTTTAACAAAGTTCAAAATAATGTAAAACAAAATTAATTTCGGTAGCACGACATAGAACTGCCTTCTTGTAATCTGCGGCCGATGCAGACAGGTGCCACGTGCTTTTGCCTGCTTGAGACTCACTTTTAAGGCCGGCGAGAATATAGGAACGTTTCAGATATTAAAACATGTGTTTTTAGATTGCTTTATTTGTTAAGAATAAAGAGTACTTCGAAGGCATTTTACAGAAAACGCAGTATTTGGAATTCACTTGTCATATTAATACCTGAAACTCATAGTAATTAGCGTAACTTGGTGTTGATTGAAAAAGCTTAGCTGCTACGTGACTTGAGGTATAAATTTGTTTACTACGCGTAATTAGTCATGGTCAGCAGATGGAGAGGGAGTATGTCACGAGGCTGGGATCTATACGAGCAGTTTATACTAATAAACTCGGCTATTGCAACACTGAAGTAAACAACTACTGCATCGCCGTCTTAGGAACAATTGAGGCACATTGGTTCAATGGGGCATACCCCATATCAGTTAACCTCCCGTAGGGTTACAAGTTTCAATGCCTCCTCGTACTATTTTCAGGGAAGCCATTGATTTAAACAGTTCTAAAGCATAACAAGAAGAAAAGCGATCACAATGCTTTTCTTGAAGGAATTCCTAATTGGCGTTGCGTCGTTCGTTTTAATCTCAACAGAGTTGGCATATAAATTGCGCAACGAACTTTACTGCAAATTTATGTTGTACTTATTTGCATGTATAAGAGCAATGAAGGCTCTTATTTCAGAGCCCATTCCCACCAAGTGCACTACAAATTGCATGTGAAACTCTTGATATTAACTGATGCAGCGCCACGGATGACGTGGAAAATAATTTGCACCATCTGCCTCTTCTCCTAAATTATTCATTCACCTGATCTTCGTCAAAGAAATATTATTCAATATACGAAGAACAAGTCTCCAGAATTAGCCAATTCAAAAAATTGCTGTCTCTTTTCACCGCACGTGTGATGATAACTTCTTAACTGTAAACCATAGTCTGTGACATATGCTTGGAGGTATCATTAGTAAGAAATAGTTGTCGGAAATGTTCCCTCTTCGTGGCTAATGATAATTCGTTCAATCATTATTATTTAGAGAATCTGCTGGATAGGTTCGGGTTTGCAACCATGGAAATGACAGACTGTCAACGAAATATCTCTGAAGAAGCGGTTCTTACTCTCTCTCATAGACATAAAAATCAATTACTGCGTCTGAATTTCATTTTCAGACGTTAAAACAACCACAGTGATAACTGCTGACGTAGAAAGTAATCAAGGAAAGTCAAGTATTTCTGGCTTTCATCAGCGAAACAAGAAGATTCTTAAAGATACATCGGGACAACTAAATGCCTATAACTGTTACGACCCGGTCTTCCTTAGAAACTTCTGTAGGTTGTCTTAATAGTCTGTTTACTGCACTTATAAAGTTATTGTACCTGTATATCATAAACGCATATATGATAGATCGCTGGAAGATAAAAGGAATTGTGTGTGCCGCCGAATTAGGAAGGTGCGTTTTCCGCGCAACTGTCAACTCACATGTGAACATGCGTCCTGGTGTACACAAGCAATACGTCCCATCCAATACCGGCAATCGTTCCAAGTAAACGTCGGAAAATGGCATGTTTCAGGGTGTAAGCTACTGAAGGATTATTCACTACTCCAGGGTGTGATGCTGCTGAAGAAGGATTATTTACTGTTTTGATATTAGAATTCTCGCTTTTGGAATATCCCATTCATCCACATTCCTAAATTAAGTTTGCTTGGAGGAGGGAGTTCAGGCACCGTACAGTTAAGTTTCCGTTCGCAACATCTTAACTCTGAGATAGGTACTTGCTTATATAAGAGATACAGAAATTAAAAATTGAAACATTCATTGTCTGGTTGTTTTGATTCGGCAGATGCACTGCACATTTCTATTCACGAATAACGGACGTTATTACAACATTAGAGAAGTTATTTCAACCGAAAACTCGTGTACAAAGATCTCAAAGGCCCGAACCGGAAATTGGCTTGGAAAACCTTCCGAGTATTGGAAATCGTTGTAGGTCAGAGCTCTGAAACCCTTTTGGGGTAACAGCTCCTCAGAAGTAACTTAAGTCTTCTTCACTTCTTGTTTGAAATTTTTAAATCTGTAGTTGGATTGTGGCCACACTACCGCTAACATATGAATTTCCTAAAAGAATCTGTCATTTGTTCTTGAATGATGAGATTGGCAGCCCGCCATTCCGTTCATGCAGTAGCAACAAATCTGCCAAGGCGTTTCTCTTCTGCATACTGTTAACAATGGGAAACGATATGAATACATTACACTTACCTTTCGTATTCAAATATGTTGAAAACGCCTTTCTGCCTGGTACCTGTTGAACAGATTGAATACTCGACATATTCCTGTAGTTCATCTAGGATATGAAAATATTCTGCACAAACTTAATCTTAAAGTATTCCCTAGATATAATACATGATTTTTTTATGTGAGGCCATTTAATTATGTTATCACAAAAGACATATTCGAGGAGCAAATCCTTTTTGGATTTAATTCCACGACAGCTTCCACTTAATGTAATTTTCAATGCATAGAAATGTTGGCTATCTGTTTCTTTTTGTCAGTCTGTTTAATGTTGCTTAACTATAAATATTCTTAATATTAAATATAAAATATCCAAGGATGGTTTAAAAAATATTAGTTTTGGAAATTAATGATAAGATTTTCTTTCCTTTGAAGTTTTAAAAGTTGAACTTATATTTGGTTTACAAGACCAACGTTTTATATTATAAGTTTTTAGAAACGGCGACGACAGGAAATTTTTGTATTAATTCAAACTGACCGTCTACACGTGACTCTGTTCCAGCAAAACTTAACACAGTAAATACAAGCATTCTTAAATACACAATAGTAACTCCACAATCGACATACAACGCCATTCCTACTGCACGCATGCTAAACACCGTTAGAACGATCTACAAATGTCGTTAGACGTGTGAGCTAGGCAGCAGCAGATACATGTAACCCGGTATCTGCTACGAATCTCACCAGGCGGCCACCAGTCGCGTCATTCAAAATAAACCCATTTCATCATCGTCGCCGATGTTGTTGCTGCTTTACTAACCAAACTATCCGTAACCAAAATGAATCCATTGCATGGAATTAATTAGACTTGAATATTTAGTAGGTAATGCAATTCTTTCCAGGCACAAGAATAAAAATCTCGTCTTTGAACACTAGAAAGGCAGTACAGTGCCAGAGGTTCTGCCTCATGTATTTATTTATTTAACGTTGTTTTGTCCATACCGCTACGGTTACTGTGGGTTTGTCGGTTGGTTCACTTGAGTAAGTGTATGCCTTAGTTGCGCAGTTAGCTTCCTGTACCAGGTTGGCGGAACCACTGTTCTTTGAGTGAACAGATACGTATTCACTGTGATGCTTAGTTCCCTAGTTGCCTTCCTGCATCACCTATTTCTTTTATTCTATATGTGAAATTTTGGGTTGTTGTACTGAATATTTTATCACAGCAATTTGGGAATTAAGGGAAACCAGGGGGGAAAAAAACTCAGATTGGTTGTTGCACGGTATTTGAACCCAGAGAGAGAGAGAGAGAGAGAGAGAGAGAGAGAGAGAGAGAGAGAGAGAGAGAGAGAGAGAGAGAGAGAGAACGCGAGCAACAGACTCAACTGCCTGAACCATCTTGCTCTCTGGAGTTCACCTTTGTTTTCCAAGCAATCTATTCGGAATGAAATGAATTATTTCAACAGTAACTTACAGTAATAAATTGAAAAGAAAAGTGAATCATCCTAATCATCCTAATACTGTTCTGCTGCATGTAGATCAACATATCATAATTTCTGTTGATGTTGCGAAAATATACAATGACCTCGGCTCTGTTCAAAAGTGATTGTAAAAAATGCCACGTATTGGAATATTATTGTATCCCTTTGTTAAATATTTCATTTATTTAGGTTCCTTAATCATCTATGGTCAAATTGTAGGCTTTGAGTTTAGGTTTGTCAATTGTATTGTATTAATTTTGGTTCGGGAAAACACACACACACACACACACACACACACACACACACACACACACACACACACACACACACACACACACACACACACACACACACACACACAGGCTTCCATATTCATATGTCGTCTGCCTCTAATAGTACTCGAACCCAAGACGTCTGCATTTTTCTTATTTTCTTGTTGCCTCAGAAAGGGACTGCAGAATGTGGAGTAGTTTCAGCAAGCTACGAAGGAATACCCTTGGTAGCACTTGTTTTGGGTGGAATCTTGTTCTTGCACCGCGCAGATCTGCTGCAAGTCGTACATGCTGAAGTTCCAGACGTGATTTCCTGTGTGACATTGCAATTTAGTGCTGTAAAGGACAAAAATAACTAACTTTTTTTTAAAAAGTTCACCCTGTAACTGTTTACTATACCGTCCTGTGTATGGCTCCTTTCTTCCGCATTCAGATTTTGTTAACCTATTAATGTAAACATTCAAGAAAGTTAAATTTCCTAAAATGCTCGCCCGAACGGTTTCTTCCCTTTTAAGAAGCTATTTGCTATAGATGGAAATTTCGAAGTAGAAGCATTCTTAATTTTAGGCATTTGAAATAGATGAAACCACGACACAGAGTTTTGCAACGAAGAGTTAAAATTGTCTGCCCTTACAGAACTAGAACATCTACCGGAAATGGAGCTGCTGGGTTATGAAACCAGGAAGCTACAGCTGAGCCCTCGCTCCAGCTTGCGGTTGTAGCTCCATTTCCTGCACCTTTCTGTCTGTATGTGACAGCACAGCATTGCCTTTATTTTGTATTCGTTCCGGAGCTTACCGCTAAGAATTTTATTCACTCTACCTTGTGCTGCTTCAGCCAGTAGTTTATTTATACTGTTGTGCCCTACCCTTGAGAAGTTATTTATGGTTGGCATGGAGTTAAGAGGGAAACTTTTCCGTACGAGGCTTGAAATTCAATAATACTCTCTTTTTTGCGATCCCTTTTTCCCTGTCTTTTGGACTTCTCTACCCGTACTGGCACTTTCTAGCATTGAATCAGAGGAACCAACGGAATTTGCACTACAGCGATTTGATAGAACATTAACTGATGCCAGACGATATATCAACTGGAATGAAACACATTCATTCTGTCAAAGGAACTTCTAAAAGCATTACATGATACATACTTTAAAGGGGTTGTGGTGTTGGAATTGAGCCAGAAGAGAGAACGTCTCGCCCTGATCGCGACGTCTGGGATGTGTGCATGTCTGGGTCATCGACTTCTCTTTTCTTCCAGTATTCATTTGTACAATAACCCGATCAATCCATTATTTCCTATTACCATTACTAGGCTGAGGATTTCTTAAGTGCTAATGCCAAAACGAATGGAAATTAGGTTACGCTGCAACTGGACTTTAGGCAGTACCATCGTAGATTCCATCCCTAATCCTCTGTACAGTCTATGAGCATATACATTGCACCTTGTCCTGCTGTCTTCGAGTGCTGATTCCATGTCCCTTTCTTTGGCCACAGTAATAGGTACATTCGAGGTTAGATACAGAAATAACAATATACCTAACTCATGCAAAGGGAAAATACGGGAATATATTAAAGAGTTTGGTTCACAGTATTTTACTATTAATGGTGATATAATAGAATGCAAACTCGTTCATTCAGAAATAGGAGGGAACAATTGCTTTAACAGTGTCGTAGTAAACGACGGTGCCAACATGCGTATTTGGTGAAATTGTGTCCTGTACCTCAAGCACACAACCTGACCTTTTTGCTGATCCATGCCACATGATCTGGGCTAATATGCCATTTAATAAGTTAACACAATATTTTAAAAGTTTCATGGAAAGCAGAAGAGCCGTATCAATTGCAGCAACAGTACCAAAGGGGTACTTAAAAGATGCATATGGAAAGGTATTTGATTATATGAGGTTCTGTGACTGATAATCCAATTTGCGATGTAAAGCATAATTTTCCACGATATAAGGAATGTCTTATGGCAAATCGTAAGAGATTAACTTTGAGAGTAACTTCAAGATGTGCATGGTGATTCACTCCAATAGTTGCATGCACAGGAGCAACTAACATAAAAAAATGTACATTTTATGGAATACTGCATCACTAAAGATACCAACTGTAATGTTGAAAATGCATAACGTCCATATTAAAATGTATAAATGCATTGTATATTAAAACGATAATTGTGTTCATATTGTACCAAAATTGTATTCTAAACATAGGAAAAATACAACAAATATTGCATACAGTAGGTCCGTGTGGTGTAATTGTTTGCACCGTATGTATTGCATATGCTAATAGGAAGTATGTAAACATAGGCAGCATGTGCTCTACAGTCGATAGCATTGTCATGTTGTATGTTTATTCACCCGACTGTACGCTTGTAGCGGTCACGTGATCGTCCCCTCTTCTATCTCTGTGACTCACAGCCACGACTGTTTACATTTTGTGCGACGGATCTAATACAGTGTTGCCAACCCGTGGGATTTGTCCCATATTGTGGGACATTTTGACAAATAATTTTCAGGAAGGGACAGAGGGACTTTTTTTAAAAAACTGAGATGAATATGGGACATTTAATAATTGCTGCCTCTGACATAATGTGGTAATGGTTATGGTATACAGAACAACAAAGATAAACTTTTCACAAGGGACACGCAGTCATTTGTGCAACCAACAATCAGCATGAGTGTCGGCAGACTTTTTTCCGGGGGAGGGGGTGGCACATGTTGGAAGTTTGCAATCAGATAATATTAAATCATTATTTTATAGTCAAAATTAATGATATTTGTTGCAAATAACCGTATTAATTTTTGCTAAATAAAAATTGTTTTTTACATCAAAATTAAAATAATAGTTTAATATTCAGTAATTGGCTGCACATTAAGTTCACCAACTTCCAAGGGGGGGGGGGGCGCGGCCCCCCTTGCTCCCGCTTCGCGACGCCCATGGCAATCAGCACTCTCACTAAGGGCACACTAGGTTTTCTTACACACAGCCGTGCACTATTACCTACTATTACCTATAGGTGTGATTCCAATATGTGTTTGGAGAGTAATGTTTCCATAAAAGAAAAACTGCATCTACTGATAGGAGGAGCAAGCACTTAAATAACGTAAGTCCTGATTTACATTATACATACCTAACTGGGTACTGCAAAGGCGCTAGTAAATTCGGTAATGGTACAACCTAAACTCCACTACTAATGTATCTCCTTGCATTTTTTTGTAAAGCTAGAGGTGTTTTTCTTAACGTGGGACACTTTATGCATAAAAGGGACATTCTGAGTCCTTGCTTGGGACTTTTGAGCTTCAGAGGTTGGCATCACTGATCTAATATTTTGTGTGTACACAACCTGTAGCAAACTGCTTGCAAAATCATTAACCATTACTAAGTGTGTGTAACTATGAGTATGGCAGTCCGGAAAAGCGCATTAAATTGTCTGTACAATTAGCATTGAATGTAAGTTACATTACATCTCATTCTGCCAACAATGATAGTTGCTTCACTTGGGCTTGAGCTGTCGTATAATTCCAAACTGTTGTTTCTAAAACTATTTTGGCATTTCTGATCAGGGTACAGGGTTATAAAGCTGGAGAGTAAATCCATACAGTGATGAGCACACACGAAATCATAGAATGTCAGCAGCAAACGTTGCTTTGATCCTCTTTTGCAAGTTTGCACGTATACTTGATCTATAAAACTTTCATTAAAATATAAAGATTAAAAGGCACATTATAAGTTATCCGGAGATAACACCTTCCTTATTTCTTCCTTTAACTTAAAACTAACCATAAATACCACAAGATAAGTGAATTGATAAGTTTAACTATAAAGTGAACCACATTATGCCTGTATTATATACAACTTTGTATTACTTGAAAAACATGTTATTCCCCATCACTCATAGATTCGGAAGATGCCACTAAAATATCTTGGACTTGAAAGGGGAACTGATTAACTAACCTTTGGAAAAGTACTATATATGTCCGGAAAATCACCTTTTCCATGTTGGGGCTCTAATGACCTAGCTGTCGACGGGCCCTTAAACCCTAATCACTCACTCACCCCTTTTCCATGTTACTATTACAATCGTTTAAATTTTGTAACCTTTCGCTTCTTCTTTGGTAAGTTCTTGAAAGATTCATTTGAACCTCGTCGTCAACTATTGCAGCACTTTTTTTTTTTTTTTTTACTTGTGGGAGATCATCCTAGCGGTTTTGTGGGGTGAAAGAATGGATTGACTGAGATGTCCAATCGCGTGACTTTCAGCAGTTGTTGAATTTATCTCCGCTGAAATCTTTTCGCGCGAGGCTGTACAGGTATTCAAACGCCAGATGTGTTCAGAGGAACAAAATCTGTAGTTCTAGCGTGTCCAATCAAGTTGTCGAATCGCCCTTGTAGTGGAATAGAACTAATTTTAATTTATGTATGCATATATATTATGTATTAAAGCTAGTACATGTATTAGTCATTCTTAAACCATAAGTGAGCTAGAGGAGAAGATTCGTGACCACACTGCATCAATCACAATTACCACCTGCGGTGTCGTATGTAGTAAAAGCGGGCGTTAAACACTACCAAAAATATCAATCACAACTTTTTACATATAACTCAGTTGCATTACGGTGTTATTAAAATCGTCCACCTTGTATATCGTACTCCGTGTTCTAGATAAGGATATAACTTGCATTTGTGTTGGTTGTATGCTTAAAAACCAATTTCCAGATAAATAAATTTTAAAAAATAACGCACAAAATGAGTCCAGTTTCAATAACAGAAGCAGTAATAATCTGACAGGTTAACTCCTCTACTGATAAAAATTCCATTACCTAATTTACCTCAAATCCAGCCTAACAGACGGAATGAACTCCTACAATGGAAAGGGCTGATGCACAAGTCGTCATTCCCTTGACATTTGAGGGATATCATCGTTCCAACAGTGGTGAGCGAAAAGAAATGTTGATGCTGCCACAAACTCTTTCTGAATTCTGAAAGTTTTGTTGGAATTGTCACATTTCATTATCACCTCCTCTGCTTTTCGTATGTTATCATCAGGTTAGACAACGCAGTTGCATTGTCCTACAGATGCGCAACAGCTGACGTAATTTGACGCCACAGAGTCGCTACTCAAATTCAAATATGGCTGATACCCGCTTCCGTAAAATATTAATGTTGAAATAGGTGAAATAATTCAAAGAGGGAAACCTAAGAACATTGAATACAGTAGTAAATAAGTTTAACAAATTTTGTATTGAACGAAATTATAAATTAATAGCGGATACACATACTTCTGACATTGCCAACATCATAAAAAAATTTGGAGCATGAATGTGAGAATATTGTAGGCCGTGCCAATGGACGCTGATATATGTATACCTGCTTCATGTTTCTTTTAAGAAGGTAGCAATTACAATACATAATTTAAATAACATTTAATACATGAAGATCTTAATAAATGCAACTCGTGATAGTCAAATTCTCTAGGTAAATTGACAATCACTCGTGGCATTACTTATGATAATTATTTCGGTTTATACTTCCTTGTCCCCAACTTACTTGACTGCTCTGAAGTTGGAAGCTCGACAAGGATTCTCATTCCTTATGAAGAAGTCAATTAACCAGTGAGTGATTAGCAGCTTTCGAGTACAGTACTCTGGCAAATGAAAATAAGCATTCTCAACTCTAGAGGCTATAAATTTGCGGCAAGCCGCGACTAATGGTATCATTCAGTGTTTCAATTGGAGTGAGATCCCTTCTTGAAGCTGGAGATAAGTAAAACTACTTTCTGGAGTGATACATTTTCCCAAAAGAAGAACTTAAAATTTTTGCTTTCAGGACACTGAAACAGGACGTGTCAGTCAAGTCGTGATTACAGAAATATGTTTATCAAAATACACTATTTTATGCGAAACCTTTTGTGGAATTGAATTCTAGTTTTTATTTATGACGCTCTTCAATTACTCTGGTTCTCATATTTTGCTCATAGACCTCTTATCAGGTTTGAGTTTTTTTTTTCGTGCTATAAATTTACGACAAGGGCCCCAAGACTTTACTTCCCTTTCAAAGGAAGCTATGCTAAGGATTTTTAGGAAAAATCCATGGCCCTCCTCCGGGTTTGAACTCATGACCTTGAGAATCAGAGGCTAGCATGCTACCCTTATACTAAGGATGATGTAAACCCTTTTGGGGTAAAGACATTTACTATGACTATTTCATACATAGAGGCACTAAATTATCATACACGAATTATCACCTGGTCCTTCTCTTTTGTTTACAAATTATCAGTAGGCCATTCTTTTGTTTAGTCGAACTGCGCTAATTGTAATACATATCTTCTTGGTTGTTTGTAGAATTTAACATTTAAATCCTTGACAGATTCTATTTCAATTCGTATTTTATTTATGAAATAGTCCAGATAAATATCATTCGACGTCTGACCTCAGATAAATTCTGGAGCTCCTCTCCGTTAGGTGGTATTACTTGGGATGGTCTTTTGGGGCAGTAACAACTTTATCTTTGTATCTTTTTAAGTCTTATAGCAACTTTCAGATAGTTAGTGTACAGAAGCAGTATTTTTCTGTAAGTTATAATTCAAATAAGCACCAATTTGTCTCTTAATTTCCTTTACTATTTCCAAACCTAAGCCTGTAATGCCCATTTTATTCGGAGGAAAACAATGTTTTGGGTAATTCAGTACTTCAGTGGTTATCTCCTTCCAGCATAAGAGAAATGTTTCTAGGAATTCTAGAAACATTTACTACTTCATTAACGCTTTGATGTAAAACATAACAAAATCAGTACTGTAGTGAAACATATAGACCGGTGGTTATCCGTCGATATTATGTCAACCTTTTTAGTGGAATAAACGCAATATCCTTGCAGACCTCGAAGCTTCTAAGGCAGTACGTTTTCTGCTCTACTACTCGCAGCAATATTGACACTGGTGATTAAATTGCCATTTCTCTTATTGCTACTGTTACATTTAGTCTTTGGCCTGGTTCCAATTTTGTTTCATTCCTGCTCCAATCTGAAAAATGCCTTTAGTTTTTATTACTTTCTCTATTGGTAAGTAGAAGGAATTATTGTATTCCACCCAAAAATTCGATATCGAGATTTCACCGTAAATATGTTTTGAGACCCCCTAAATCCAAAGAAAAAAAAGAAGAAAAAACAGGCATTTTTAGAAAAAGGTCCGTGTGTGTGTGTGTGTGTGTGTGTGTGTGTGTGTGTGTGTGTGTGTGTGTGTGTGTGTGTGTGTGTCAGTCTGTGGACAGCATAACTCAAAAACGAAAAGTCGGTTCAAAACCAAATTTGGTATTTAAGTTCAATGTCCTTCAAGGCTGCGACACGAAGATTTTGAAGAAAGTTGCTTCACCGTAAACTACCCTTTACGTGGCAAATTTTTCGAAACTTTTGGTTTTCTTCAAAATGGCTCTAACAATTTTGATTAAAATGCCATGCTTGAGATATTTTTATCTATATAATTTATATCTGGAATTTTCTGGCTATAGCCCCTGTAGTCGTATTTATTCTGGATGTCTTTTGAATAACTCGTAAACCGTAAGAGATAGACAAAATCTTACTGTACAAAACATGTAGATCTCGCTAAAACACACAATTTGTGCCCAAATATTTTTTTTTGTGGAGTGAACCATTTCGGACATATTCCTTGTTATTTGTGTCAGTTTCGGAAAACCTAACTTTCTTGAAATGGAACATCGTTGTTATTTTGTTATATGTTAAGCGTGCAAAGAGAACGGGACCTCAAAGTTTTAAAAGATTTTACTATCGCACAAAGCCTACTGTATTCTAATATTCCCCTTGCACCTACAAGGAAATAAGATAATTTGTACAAATGTTTATCTCAACTGACTCGAAGAAGATATAGGTATAAGAGTTTGTAAGAATGGTTTGTACAAGAGCAGAGAATGTCATGTGAGTACGACACATCAGGTTTCTATTCTTGTTGTTCTATTTTTTATTTCCTGTGTTGGTTTGGCAGATAAGGCAAAGGTGATACTGCATTATAAACTTCAGTTCAGATTGCACCGGATATACGCTTTTTAGGTTCTTCCAATCTCAAAAAACTAATTTTACGCAATAATCCACTCGCAGCATAAATAAAAAACGAAAATTTTGATACCTCATTCTAGCACCATCTAATGAAACAACGCGATTTTATGGAATCCTTTCTACCCTACCGGTTCTTTTGAATTTGAGATTGTTCATTCATTTCTACAGTCACAGACGTAACTGATTATTAGGAAGGAAATATTTGCTTGAGCTATTTGTTTATTAGGAAGGAAATATTTGCTTGTGCTATTGCAATATTCGACGAAGTGTTTAACTGGAGTTTTGTTTAAATCGCCTGTAAACTTTATTTTTAGTACTGAACTTCCTATAATGGAAAAATCGTGAAATATTCATTTATAAAATTTTACAAGAGTAAATATGTAGATATCAGATATAATATTAAAACAACTTTTAATAGTGATATTAAACGTGTACGAAATGCTGGCACTTAATTCAGTTTTTCGGTATTCTAAGCCAAGGACATCGGAAAAGCAATTAGTGAGAAAGTTAAGACTCCCTTTGCCACTTGCCCTCACAATGGTAGTCTCCTCAATTCTTAAATATCTGCTTCAAAGTACTACATAACACAGAGGTTCTCCACCAGGGACTCGGGTAAAGAGAGCTTTCTTGCTATTTTTGTTCACTTGAACAAGTTAAATGGTGGTGGTTTATTTTTATTTTATTATTTTCTTTTTCTTCAATGCACGATCCAGCTTTTTAAACAGCGGACTATCTTCTCAGGTTATATATGCCCTTGTGTGCAACAACGTGTGTATTGAAACCTTTTCTGCGAAATATAAGGCTTCCAAGCAATTAATTTGTAGAACGATGGTGAAAATAGATAGCAATAATTGCAGAAGATACACCCTTGGACAAAAAATGAGTCATTCGTGAAACGCATACATAGGTACGTACACACGTGCCTACATTTAATACAGACGACATACATGCACATATACATGGCAGATAGACATACATGAAAACTGCAAGTTGTTTAGTACTCGTGGAGTTGTTCTCTATCGTTGAAGTGGCCTGGCGTTCCAAACATGACTTTTTTGTTACAGGGCTACGATGATAGTTTAAACGTAAGGGCTTTTATTTATTTATTTAGTCTGCTTCTAACAAGGAGAGGGTGCAAGCGGACTCTGATTTTATCAAGATTACGTGATACAGCATTATACCTGATGGAAGGTGCTGCTGCTTCCGCCATACCTTAATCAGGGATTCTACATGATAAATGAAACAAATATGTCCAATACAATTATTGTCAACAAAGAACCGTTTTGCCAAAAAGGAATAATTTGTGTCAAATACTTGGAATATTTGGTGCTCTCTAGTTCTTGAAGAATGGGTATAAATGGTTTTATTATTTCGCTGTCGCAAAAACATTGGGCAAACAATGCTGAGATGTCGTTTTGTTAAATAAAAACCTCAGAATTGAAATTTTCAATTCGAATGAATTTAGTCACAATTTTGCCAAATTTCTCTTAGAAATTAAACTTTGCATGACATTTTAACGTATGTCCGAAGCAGTACCTTCCACCCGGTATAATTATGCTTTTTTTTTTAAATTATCACCTGATTGCCATGAAAGTACATGTTTTCAAGAAACCAATTTATGGCATATGTTTCATTTGATAAAAAAATCTGGTTGCATTTTGTTTACTGCCTATATTCAAGGTAATTTCATATTCTGCTGTTTTTTTTAATGGGTACCTATCCCATTTTAAGCAATGTTGTACTATCAAACAACTTTTGTGTACAATAATTTTACTACAGCAACCATTATTTTATAAAACATTTCGAAAATTTGAAAAAGAAAGTATTAAGTGTCCATTGAAATATTAATTTTTATTTCACGTGTTTAAATCTAGAGAAACACAGTTTAAAGACGCATTAGGTTCTTTTCAAGCTTCTTAAATATTTTATAAAATAAGATAGTTTCTTTAATAAAACAAAGTTTCAGGCAACTATTTTTTGCTTTTATGAATAAATCCTAAAACTGATAAAAGGAAATGAAATGACCTTTAAAATATGCACTAAATAAAATGCAACTAATATAATTATTTTCCCCCTAAAATGAAGAAACATTCGCCATACATTTTCAGGGAAACGTGTTACTTTCAAGATAATTAGCTGAAAATGTTAAAGCACCTGCGTAATGAAGTGTTATTTGATTGCCTTTAATACAGACTTATTCTCTCCATCAGTTCGATGCTAAGTCATTCCTTCTTTATGGTGCACCCTTTATTGTTGCTTAAGATGAATTAACGAAGAGATGTTCATTTTAATTACGCTGCCTGTATATTACTTTCGCCTAAATGCATGCCGGCCGTTTGCGAGGATAGTGCGCCCATAGTGTTTCTGTGCCGAGGCTTTTTCTAATAAAGCAGTAGCAGCGAAATCGATGCAGTGTTGACTGCGGCTGCTTCACATCATTTCTGCATAATGGGTTCAGAAATTCATGGGCCGTGAAGTAAGTACTTGGACAGAAGGGAGAAAAATGAGATACTTAGTATGCAAGCTTCATAAAACGTCATGTAGATGTTACCATTAACTGTTTCTCTTTTTATCTTCGTTAGCGAAAAGGTAAATTGTTTTCCGTTGTATTGCAAAGCGACATTATGACGTTTCTTGTGGAAAGAACCTTCTAAGTTGTGAGGCCTTCGTTGAGCGTTGTATAATTATATTAGAATGATTGAATGGTGCATATATATTAAGGCAAGGTAGCCATCAATAAAAGCAGAGCATTTTATTAAACATCGCACAACATATTAGCTTTTCTCACAAGTTGTTGAACTTCGTTATGCACATGATAAGATGGATGCAACACCCTAACATTAAATCCATTCAGCATTCTAGGCCAATGTTTCCTCTTCTTAGCCTGAAACTTTTGTTTTAGCCTTTGCAGAGAAAGTACTTTAAATGTCACCAACATGCAACTTTGCTCAGCCTTTCTTCGCAGAGTATGGAGCAATCCACATAACGAGTTTTATTTGTGACATCTGACTTACACTATATGATTTATTTAAAAAAATGCATCTTTATTCTCATGTTGTCTCATTTATTTTACAGAAATGAACACACATTAATACGTATTTATATACCGATTACGGTTTAGTAATGTAAAGCAAGTGTGGTAATTATAAACAAAATTCGTTGAGTAGTTCCCGAGATGATTACCAAAGAAAACTGTTTTTTTTTTTAATCAAATGTGAAGATTCTCTTCCAATTATAACACTCCTTTAGTTATTAATTAAAACCGTCATTCAAAAATGCCCATTCCACGTGTGGAAAGAAGACTAAGCCACATAAAACAATATATTCTTGTGCACGTAGAAAATACAATAAAAAGTGTGTGTAAGAAGAGGCACTACCAGGAGATGGTTTACTCTTTCGGGACATTTCCTGCATTTTGAGAAATTATTTTGGTATAAAAAAAGAAAAATAATCAAAATAAACAAACACTGGCTATATTTATGGATATCTTTTATGAAATGTGACGGAGAAGATATTAAAATATTCGAAGAATTACAATATACAATAGGCAGTTTGAACGCTGGCCTAAAATGACTTCAAAAGTAATTCCCTATGTAGAAACCCAGGTAGTTAACTGAAATGAACCTGCAGAATCATACAAAGGAAAATGTCCCAGATACTCCACTCTAAAACCTTAGCATGTCGGTCAGAAACGGTTACGGAAGCACTAGGACTTCAAAGGAGTAGGTATTATCAGACTTAATTTCAAGAAAACTTCTCATGAGGCTCAGGCTCTTGGATATTAGCCCAGTGCGTGTCCAAATTACCGTAAAACTGTAGATAGCAAAGTTTAATGGTATCGAACAAAGTTTCGCGGCCAAGTAGGTCAGTGTCAGGTTTAGCTGTGCAGGAGGTACACCGGGACACCAATGTGGCCGGGTAATTGTTCCGCAAAAGGGTTTCCGTGTACCTACATGGGCAGTCAAATTTATTGCGCCCTGGTGCCTTCTTGGACAGTCCTCGGACTTAGCACTTGCTACGTACGGCTTGCTTTGTTGAAGCTACCTTACTACGCGAGCATATTCAAAATTGGATTGGTCGTTCTCATCGTAGGAAATACACCTGCAGAGTTTTGTTTGCTTAATAGGCACTTTTTCCTACACAGATTATCGTTGTTGTAATCTGGTTGGGTTACACAGTATGCTTCTCTCAGATGTGTAGCGTAAAATAATTGGCGCTTTTGTATTGCTGTCTAAACCCAGACGTGCCGGCTAATTCTTCAGTGTAGTTGTGCAGCTGGATTTAACTACTATGAAATTGATGTATAGATTTTACCTCTGAACAGCTCAGTCGGGATATCTAGTGTGGTGTTAGCTATCTTGCTTGAGGTATCCGGTTCTATATATGCCCAGAACAATGACATTTCAGTCCCATCAGTAGATGTGCTGGCAAGTAAAAACTCCAAGTCAAACTCCAGGATGTCGGCGGCTCTGATCCTGGCTGCACTATTATAACCTAACGTCATTATCTGAAAAGTATGTTATTTGCTTTACACGTAAATCTTGTCAAATTATGGCGAATGAGAGGTCAAAATTTCCTAGACACTGGGATCAGTCAGCATTCTCATTAATGGTATTTACTTAAAACGGAAAGCAACGTACCTTAACTCACCTTGCATAATCCATTTTATAGCACTTCTCTGCGTTTTGGAATTACGCTGTCAAGTTTCTTAGGATGTTGCGGTTGTTTGTAACTAATCCGTTAAAAGAATATAGATAAAATGAAAAAGGGCAATTTCCGACTGGCCAAAGCCGGCCGGCCACATGGTCCCTGGATGTATGGCCTTCGCCCAAAGAGTGCAATAGTGGAAGTTGCATGTGGTCAGCATGAAGAATGACAATGCCCTATGTTCGGACCTTCATACACATAGCCGTTACTTTTCCATGAAGCATTTCCTAAATTGTACACGTCTGCATGATACTGAGGATCAAACCTGTATTCCATAGCACTGCGGGGTTGACGAAAAAGAGTAACAAACCCAAATCATAGGGGCCCCTGGATTAGGCTTTATAGATATAATTTTTTTCTCTTTATAAGACTCTTGGAAAACTTTTACAATGGTATTCATTTTCCTGTTTCTTGTATGCATTCAAAATGAACGTAGGATCTACATTCTCTTAAGTGTCTGTCGAAAGAGAAACATCTTCCAGAGACTATGGTTATGATAACTCTATACTCAGCAATACTTAGTAATTGAAGGGTACAAATGTAAAGAAAGAATTGTACACTCCATTAAGGGAATAGTGGAATTTGGAACAGTTCTCGTGCATGGTACATGCATAATTGTCATGTCAAAATGCGTTTTTATGTGATTGACAAATGATGGTACCCACTTCAAGTCTATAATTTCATTTCTTATTTCGCATTTGTTATAGCGCCTATTTTCATGCCTCTTTTAAGCCTATTAATGCCTATTGCGCCGAGATCCAGTTATGATTGATTACTTAAACTGTTATAACAACAACGGAAAATCTTTCCTAAAATGCAGTATAAAATACACTACGATGTGCATGTTTAGTTCGTGATCTCCACGATGCCTTCTTAGAATGGCAGAGATTAGCATTGTCATATATTTCTTGATGTTCCCACGTGGAAAGTGGCAGAATTGAAGCTTGTGAAGCAGAAACAAACAAGCAAACTACTTCAGTATCTTGAGCGAGCGAAGCAACAGATGAAAGCTTACACTCGCCTACGCTGAAAGTCGTTCATATTGTGCATTATTATTCATGGCTTATTTTCAGTCGCTTCTTGACGCAAGTATCTTTAGTTTCTCGTGGCTGGGTCTCTGACGTTTATTCTTACCAAGCGCAGACTGCACGGAAATCTCAGTTTAAGACCGAGTTTAATCCGCAGGTGCAACCTTCTATTAAAGTTGTGCATCATACGAGTTTTGAATGATAACTTATTCAGGTAGCAGGTTAAGATAAATAGTAGCATGTTAAGATAAATAATTTCAGATTATCGTTTTTTATTTCATATTTTTAGTTTAATCATCATCTTATATTTTTAGTTAAGTAGTTAAAGAAAATTGATGGCACTCGCATTTTAAATTAATGTCAGGGCATCCGCCATGACACTTGACCTACCCAAGCCAATGACCCATTTAACATGTAACCATCATCCGGTTTGCTTAGGCGGTACCGGACACCACATCACCCCTGTTCAAATAAAGTGTCACCCCAGAATAACTATAATATAGTAAATAAAAGAAATTAAAAAAAAAAGGTTAGTATCTGTCAGTCCCCTTCTCAATTTGCGCCGATTATAATATAGTGCACACGAATTTGATAAGAGAATAGAAACTATTCACTGTGTACAAAAGTGTTGTCTTATGTAAAGGACACAAAAAACACTTCATTCATATTATAACTATCATAACAATTGGATTTAAACATATATCATCACTGCCACCATTGCAATTGCTACTTACTCAAAAAGAGTTTTTACTCATTGAACCCATTCCTTCGTAAATTTTACAATCACAAGAACACAATATGAGTTGATTGTTATTTTCATCTTTCTTCTTACAGCTGCCGGTAAGTCGAGGGTTTTAATTTCAAACATACAAGGTGTTGGTACTGGTACTAGGTACTTCTTCGCTGTCAGAATCGTTCAAACTTAATGCTTTACCGGACAATATTTTTCTATCCCATTTCTTTTTGCGTGTTTCCTTTCTTGCAGCGTCTCCACGAGGCAAGTGTCTAACGAGCGTCGAATGTTTTCTTTGCTCTCAGCAGCAGGACTGCTACAACTGTCGAATGGAATTATGTAGCACTTCAACCAAAGTTCCTTAGTATAGGCCAGTCTCCACGGTGCCTCTGTTCCCCTTTTCGTGGTACGTTGTTACTAGGCAGTTTTCTGAAGCACGACTGTATTCTACATATGTGGTAATGTTTGCATGTAAATTATATCCGATGTTAACGAACTACACAGAAATACTGTCCGAGAATGTGAAGTTGTACCTGTTAATGCAGTGTAAGTTTTAAGAATATATTTAAAATATAAATGCTGTGTCTACAATTATAGCGTATACAGATCAAATTATAGAGGAAATTCCAATTAATAAGACTGCATATAAAACTAAAATTTTTGGGCAATTTTCGCCAATGTCTCTTAATTTGTTTATTCTCCTTAATGATCTACGAAACGTTCACTATCTATGCTTCTGTTGAAACTATTCTTACTCCTTTTCTTAATTTCGTCTCCGCATAATCTTAACTGCACTCTGAAATTCGACAGATACGTACGTATAATCGGTTGCTCTACATTCTACATTAATCATCTGCTCCTGACTACCGCCCTCTGAAATGTATTGCAACAAGTTGTCAGGGATTACTTAATTTTTAAGTGATTGGCGCTAGAATTAAATTAACTCCACGACAAGTGTATACGCACTACCTCAACTAATGAATAACGGTGCACAATGAGAAACTAGCTTTTATATATTGTACTCTTTTACAAGACGATATTACGCACTGTCCTGCAGTAGACAAGAGTGGTTTGTTTGCATCTGACATGCCACAAACAGTTTCACAATTGGAGAGCAACGTGATGGATTTAATGTTGACGTATGTGAAAAAGTAGCCCCACCTCTTGTTCGTATTCTCAAAATGATTATTTTGGTATTGCCTTCCTACTCTACAGTTTTCTGAAATTATTTTTGCGCATCCAGTGTTTAAATAGCATTGTTTGGTATGTTGCGTTAATTGCGCTTTAGTATGTATTTAATTTTATTGTTGACATAATGGTAGAGCAGAAGATCATTAAGGTTGCTGCGCTGCCCTAATAAATAATTCTAGGCCTACATACGCCTCAAACTTACATACCTACACTGTTCAGTAAATGAGGTTTGTAGATTAAGGTTTAAGGGTGCTCAACTGCATGCTTATCAGCGCCCTTATAAAGCATTTCGTGGCAAAAGCCAGATATAAACTTCAATAAAAAATAAAATTACTAGGTAGTAATAAAGAAAATATGTACATAAATATAAAAAACAGAGTGGCAATAGCCAGAATTAAAACAACGTGATAAATTGTCAAAAAAGCATAAAAGAATATATAGAATAAGTTACAAATCCTCAAACTCATGTTACACGCCGCTAAAAACTTAAAAACTCTATCAAACGCTGTTTTGTCGTCCGCTAAGACCTCTGTAAGTCTGGCAGGCACAGAGAGAATGCGGCTAAATTGTATTACGTTGTGCTGATAACTACAATTCTGACAGGAACACAATTTCATTGCTCCGATGAACCTCGAGAATTAGTTCATTTACCCAACGAGTGTATGTACAATTACCTGTAACCGCCGTAAGTAGTTTAAAAAAAAGAAATTTGCTGCTACTCCTCTGAAGTGGAGGTCAGACATTCTAGTACTTAAACGATTAGAGATCGCTGGAACTCAGTTTCAACGATTATTGGTTACACTGCTGTTACGTTGAACTCCCAGGCTGACCTGATACCGAAATGTCTAGTTTTACGGAATAAGGGGTCTGTTATTCACAACTCGTAACGTAATACTGTTAATTACATAAACGCACGCTCTAGCACAATAAAGAACAAAAGTATAACATATTCTAAAATTTATTACGTATTAATATGCTCCCTTTTGTCCGGTCTGTTTAACGCATCCAATTTAACTTCCATTATCAAGTTAACTGTATTTTACTCCCGTTCAACATTTTCACTGGCGAAGACACAACGCAACACTAACAGTAAGCCTGAAATATGTAATTGAAGGTTTAGCTTACCATGTACAGGGGTATTTTTAGACGCGGCGAATGACCATGCTAGGAACTGCACGAGTGACATCATGTAAAATGATGGGGGTAACGTCTCTGTTTCCTTGCTTGAAATAAACAAGACACTGTTGACCTTTGTACTGGGTAAAGAAATAAACCTTCCTAACAGGTGTCTATGCTATGTATCCACATTATTAATGACAAGCTTTTGGTTTCCTGACAATGGTCTGCCGGCTGCTGTGTTCTGACTAGATATTGAAGGTCAATACCCGGTCAGCCCTTTTGACACTGTGAGGGAGAATGCGGTAGCTTGTTTACGTATACTAATTAACATTTGCCTATTGTATTCATACCGTGTAGAAGTTAATAGAAATTATTACAACCAAGTTTAACGATACAAATAAAACATAAAGAAATAACAGTTAAAAAGGTCGTCGAGTTATGGGGATTGTACTGTATCACATATGTACTTCCGGCCCCAGTTTTACCTGTATCGTTTCCAATTATTCCAAGTTTTATATTTCAAAACACCCTCTTCAGTACCTAAGAGCCATAAGTACATTTCTGTTTGATTCACCTTGCATCAGCTCTCAGAATAGAGCTTGTAATACTCCACAGTAAACTGAAGGTTCCCTTGAACCTAGTAGTGGCAATTACTGTCATCAGTAATCCATCACTTACTGCAGTCCCTGGAGTAGAACGCGCTGTGGTTGCGACTCGAGCCACATCCCCTATTTGGTTGATAGCGTAACCTTATTATGGACATATTCAACAGATATCACAGGAGAGGTTTAGAAAGCTCTGTGTGCAGAAACTTAGCTTTGCAATACAAGACACATCTGGAAGAATGAGACTCGCGTATGATGGAAAGTGAAAAACCTAGCCTCTAAAACCAGCGCGTAAAGCATTTGAGTTACAAGCGAACTGTTAATCCTTGGGGGATTATACTTATACATACAGGTATGCATACAATGTTTCGCTCATATCGTTTAGTAAAAATTCGTACTTTTAAGTTTCATAAAAATAACACACATTAAAGCAACAATACCTACACAGATAACTATATGATCTTCGACGTTTAGACGGCCCAGATTAAACATCAGCAGCCCTAAAATGTTTCGTGCGAGACTGCTTTAAGATTGACGCCCTCTGATTAACATTTTTCATGAGGACTGTTACACTTGGAATATAACCCTTTAGTGTCTCCGATCCCTCCGTAAGGTACCAGAGTAAGAGCGAGAATTCCTTAATGATCTGTGCAATGCAATCAACTAGTGGCGTGTTTAATTTTATGGAAAGCATATGTAGTTTGGCTTCAGGTTGATTTGGTTGCTTAGCTATCGACAAAAAATAACAAAATTAGTTCAATGCAGCTAATGCTCATCATAGTTTGCACGCTAGTAGTTTATAGTGATTGCAAATGTATCAAAACCCTAAGATACTCAGTTGAAGAGATTTTTATGCTGAATGTAGACCGTTGAGTAAACAAGCAGTTATTTTAGAGTATATGTATATATTGGCATTTAAGAGGTATCATTGAAAAGGAAATTGTGCTCCCTCTGAAATCGTTATCGGCAGTGAATTATCAGTGTGAAGAAACTCAAGTGGTGCTTTTGCTGGAGTAAGGTAATTATCCATTTCCACAAATTAGCTATGAAAGAGAGATGGCGGAGCATGTGCAAATTCGAAACGGAGAGAGTTAAGGGTCAAACGACCTACCTGAACACAGGTGGCTGCATGTCTCCGCAGGTACGTTTGCATTTGGGGTAAGATATCCTTATAATGTATTTCACATTTGACTTGCTCTGTAGCTACTGCTGGCAGGAAAGGTATCAATGCGGTTGGAATGTAAGAAAACTCTATAAACCTATCTCTGTAGCTGAGAAGTTGAGTTAAGTCTGATTCAAGTTGGTCTACATACTGTTAGCCTGAAAGTGTATCTACCAACACATAGGTAAATGAACCCTGATTATAATTAACTATAAGACGATAGCAGTATAATATCACGGAGAGCCGAACATCTGTGGCTCCAGTCCTAGTGATGGACTGAATGTTTCCAGATCGATTCATCTCTCCAACTTAACTAACACGTGGCCAACATGAAAGTGTAACTGTCACTACTTTATTTTTGTTGTTAAATTCAGACTGCCGACCTTTTTTTATTACCTGGCCACTATTTTATAATTCATTGTTTTAAGCAGAATTTACTTCTAAAGACGGATTTTGTGATCTATTTTCGACAGCCTTATAGTGATACGCGGTTTCTAATTTGGTTCTTGTCTTGACCATCGTTGAATGTGAATTATATTTTAAAACGAAGGATACTGAAGAACCATAGGAGAAAATAACGATTTTAAATTTGAGAAGAAGAGAGAGATCGTCTAATCAAACGAATCCTTTCGAAAAGTACTATGCTGCTTAGGAAATGTTGTAGACTCCAGTATTCCCGCAGTGAGAGCATACTGATGGTGGTGTGCGTGAGTCGGCACCATGGAAGAACTGCTGGCAGTTTACTGTATGCCCACGACAAGAAGGCTAGAGGGGAATGAAGGGCAGAGGGGGCTTGAACTGTGTATCTACTCCGGTAGCGGACCTGTTTACTAGGAAATGAGAGTATGAAAGTGCATATTTCTAGCTATATGTGTGTTATGTGACAACATTGTGTATTTTAAACGAGCCTCATACTCGGAAACTAGGCATAAACACCGTGCGGGAAGCACAAAATGATTACGCTACACATTCCTAAGACTTGCCTTCTTGTCCTGGGCATACAGTAGGTACTGTTGTAGCCAAAAGGGCGGTTTGTAGGCCTCCACGGTGATGGCAACCGAGGCCATCCTAGTGACTTTGTACATGTTTTCTGCCATTTCATTCTAATCGAGGGCAGGGGGCCTGGGTTGGAGCCTCGAATAGTGTGCAGTTGATTTACACTAGCTACTGGAAGACCTCTAGTTAGGAGCTCCTGTTTTACCTCCTCTTCGGTGATGTATAAGTGGCTCCATCTAGGCACACTGAGGTACATTCGGTTTGATAAAAATTGGCAAAAAGATGTTATATTTTGCTAAGCATTTTCAGTAAATTCCCAAGCAACAACTCCACGTACAACCTTTTCAGGAGGAAAGGACATCGCTTAACATTTGTTGTATGTCAGAAGTTCAATTACAACTACTGGGGAACTTAAATCAAATTCTGGCTCGATTTAAATTCTGAGAGCAGCGGAATTTAATTCTCGCATTCAGAGTGCCCTTCTGAACACAACTCTGCATCGCCTGTCTTCTCTCTTTGTCTATCATTCAACGAAGAATGGCAGGATTGGAGAATAGTTCCACACTTTAAGATCAGATTGCACATAGGGATAGTTGCGACCAGCTCAACTCCCTATACCCCATTGTTCCCCTAGAATTAACCAATTAGCTCTTCGTTGCGAATGTTTCTGAAATTCAAATTAGTGGTTAATAGTTTGTGTAAAAACTGATTATACTGATTGATCATTTCACATTTGAATTGCAATATACTTTTACTGCATAGTGTGAATTTTGAACTTCATGTTCTAATTCGGTAATAGCGCTTAGTGTCCAATTGTTCAATTTCTTAAATATTTGTTGGTAATACCGATACACACCTCACGAATAGAGGGGAGAGATGATAACGCTTTTAAGAAAGGGAAGGACACAAAAGTAATAAGTAGGCTTAGTAGCCCAGCTACATTAAAGAGGATTCAAGTTATGCGCGTTCGTGGTGCAGTGACGGCAGTGTGGGGAACCGGTTCTGTCTACATACAAAGCGTGCATAACTTAATTTTTTGGTAGCTCACCTACTAAGCCTAGTAATAAGTATAGAGGCACAGGTCTCTTAATACCTGCAGTTCTTAATATTTTAGCTCAACAAATTGAGCAATTGCTGATGTCCTGGTCTCAAACGAATAACAGCAACAGCGATGGACGTCGCAACCCCGTTTACTTAAGTAACATCTTGTTTGCTCATTTAAAGTAGTCTGCTCTCCTAATGCGCTCAATCATTTTTACATAACAATTTACATAGTCACAGTATGCCCCTGAATAACTATTGACACATACTTAATATATCCGCAGAGTAAAGTTTTCTTCCCACTACAGCAAAGGCCAGAACACGAAAGAGAAGTAAATAACATGAATAATGCAAGTTGTTGCGGTTTTTCATTAATATTGTAAGCAACGATTACAAGTTTCTGCTATCCCTGGAGGTTTATAGTGCAGTCACGTAGAAATTCTACAATTCAAGATTCAAGCACATTTTTGCCGGATGTTCTGCATGTTTTATAAGCTTAGGAGTGTATTGATTCAGTTCAGAGGCTAAGGTCAGAATTTATCTTCCACATTAAACCAGAATAAGTGTTTCCAAGTATGGTATAAGGAGAATTATTGAAGAGCCTATTTGTGTATGCAACTCCTTTCTGTCTGTTTTATCTGCATGACGTGCTGTAAGGTTATACAGCACGAAGATCACGCCTTAGAGTAGTTAGAAAAGTACTGCATTCGATCCAAAAATTCGATACCAGATTTCTCCTCAAATACATATATTGAGGCCCCCCAATTCCAAGAAAACCCTCCCACACCAAACTACCCTTTACATAGATTTTTTTTCAAAAATTTCTATTTTCTCAAAAATATCTCTTAACTATTTGCAGTCAATTTTGTATAATAAAATATTTACATGACAATTAATATATGTATATCTGGGAGTAGCGTGTGAAATCTTCATTCGTAAAAAATTTAAAAAAAGTATAATGAAGACGTACTACACAAAAAAATGTTGATCTCTTGAAAATACACATCTTATTTTAAGTAACTTTGCGGTGCCACTAACCACTTCCTACTCAAATTGTTCAGCCGTTTGTTATTATATTAAATATTTTCGATAATCAGTTGTTTCTTACGATTACATGGAAAGAGTAGGTATGGAATTTTAAGGCCAGCTGTAGGGTGACTATCGCTTTTCGTTTGTATCTATAAAAACGACAGATGGTAAAGTAAGTCACGTGAATGTGACACACATCAGATTTTATTATAGTGGCATGTCTAATATTTCTTAAAGGATTTTTAATTTTTCTGTCACGTACATAGTAACTAGAGAAGGTATTGTCTTCCACACAAAGATTCGGTAACGAGATTTTAGTGTAAATAGACGTTTTGAGGTCCCCTGAATCCAAAAAGCATATTTAGAAAATGGTATTTGTGTGTATATGTGTGTCTATGAACAGTATAACTCAAAAATGAAAAGTCGGTTGAATACCAAACTTAGTATTTAGTACAGCATTTCCCAAGGAAGGAATACGAAAATTATTTTTAAAAACATCCCACTGTTAACATAGAATGTTTTGCAAAAGTTTCTATTTATAAACAATAAATAGCTAAAGATTTTGACTAAAATACCACATGTTTAAGGTATTTAAATAAAATGTATATCTTGAATTTTCAGGGAATGTCTTCAGAAGTGCTCTTCTCTCTAGGTGACTTTTGCATAACTGGTAAACCGCAATAGACAAAATCTTACTGCACGAAAAGCGTAGTTTTCGTTAAAGCACAATTTGTGTCAAATAGTTTTTTTATAATGCTTTTTATTTGAAGCCTTAGGAGATATTCCTTTTATGTGTCTGAAATGTCCAATACTTATAGTTTCTCAAATGGGAAGTCATTCGTTTTTTATTATTGTTTAATGTCCTGGAAGTGCGAAGAGAACGGAGTCTCAAAGTCATTACATAGCGACAAGCTCTTTAAAGAGCTGACTATCGCTAAGCCTCTGTATTCCCCTATTTCCATTGTACCTACAAGATAATACGTAATTAAACAATTTCTAGAAATGTTTGTTTCGATTAAAATGATGTAGATACTAGCATAAGTGCTTTTAAGAATAGAATGTAAAGAGTGGATAGAGAAAATCAAGCGAGCGCACACATCCGATTTTTCTAAGCATGACTGTGGCTACTTTTCGAAAACTGAACGCTTGGAGGTTTACAGTTTCGGTTGAAAGGGCGAGGCGAGATACAAATTGATCCCTTATGAAGAGACTCGCAAATGATGCTAGATATGGGGAACTTTGTCTAAGCGTTTGCCAATGAATTATTACAGGGGATGAACATGAATTGCATTAACTCATTAATGTATGGATGCTAAATAAAATGAACACGAGTAATTAACATTAACGGCGAAAACTAATTAAATATGCAGAGCACATGCAGCGGCTGTTTAATTATTTTGTGTGAATTAAAATTAAAATGACAGGAATATATTGGGTATGGTTCACTCCACAAAAAATGTATTGGACACAAATTGCGTGTTCAAGCGCACACACGCACACGCGCGCGCGCACACACACACACACACACACACACACACACACACACACACACACACACAACCATAACATCCATGCCCGAAGCGGGACTGGAACCCGCAACCTTCTACGTGGTGGAGCGCCAAAGACACACGCTTTAGCGACCTCGGCTATACCCGCTAGATTTGTCTCTCGTTTGATCTGCATCATCCCCTTAGCTTTAGTCTACATTCCTAAAGGTGGACTCTCCGTTACTCAGCTGTCTTGCAGTTGCATGCATTTAAACAAGACAATCTTCTCCGAAGTTCACACTTCTTGACAAAAGTGCAGTAAGCGAGCATAAGGAGATTGTCCTTACTTGATCCTGATGTTTTCACCCTCGAGCATGTGTGCAGTACATATGGTTTTTCAGGTCTGGTGTGCGTGTTAGGGATATATTATAAACTGTCTTGAAGCTGTTCCTTCCCTGTCCCTTATGACCCGGTCTTCTGATATTTTTTCGTTTCCGTACCTTTCTCTTTTATTCCTTGCTCTTTCTTGATTGTATTTTCACTTTGATGCAGGAGGCTATTTTGATATTTTTTCGTTTCCGTACTTTTCTCTTTTATTCCTTGCTCTTTCTTGATTGTATTTTCACTTTGATGCAGGAGGCTATTTTGAAAATTCCGTTACTGTCATTTATATCTACACAAGCTGTTAGGTTATAAGTGTTAGTTGCTTTTTCTCTTCGTCTAACAGTCACAAAATTGACTACCTGATGTTTCGGTATGATGGTAAATGCACCGCGAAATGAGCAATACCTGTCGTATACATTACCGCTTTGCTTCACACCTCAATGCGTGACCTGCTGCCCTAGTTATTGGGCTTTCCCTGACGCCGCTTCGTCCATCACGAATACCACATGCGGATCCCGGGGATCGAACCCGGGCCGCTTAGGTGGTAGGTGAGCGGTCTAACCGCTCGGCCACGGCGCCATCGAAGAAAACATAGTACTCTTAGTAAGTAAAATTGTAAGTCCAAAAATGAAGCAAATTTTAATGTAATACTGTTCATTACCCTGTCCTTAATTACCAGTACAAATATTTGCACTTGCACTCCTAACAGCCAATACAGTGCGATGTTATCCTTTCTATAATAGATATAATGGTATTTGGAAACAAATAGCAGGAAGGAGTCTAACTCTTGGCAGAAATAACGGTTAAATTTCCGTATCTTACGGCAATGTCGTTCTACGTAGGTTCCCAATTTTCCACCAAAGTGGTACTTTCTGCCCCTCGCTGTGCAGCTGCGAAATTGCCAGTAAATGCACCGTCATTTTTGGAGATCCGAATAGACAATTTTTTTAAAGTTAAGAATATACGCTGTCTTTAATCATTTGGGTTCGCTTCACAAATCTTAGAGCTACGCTGATCAAGGCACCGTGCATTTACACCCCTAACGGGCTGTATGTGTATTTCTAATTGTTTTGTTTAGGTTTGTAAACTCACTAAATATTTTGTATTATCACGTTTCAACGCTACTGTAGGTTATGGCGTGATGCAAAAACATAGATTGTTGATCGAACATACAAGCTCCACAAGGTATGGACACTGACACTCCATGAAATTTGGTGATTATTGAGAAGGAAACACTCTAGGCCAAGTGTAAGGCACATCTCCGATATTTTCCAGTTTTGAGGACTGGGGTAAACCTAAGAAAAAACTCAGCTATGGAAGATAGTCCTGGCAGGGTTTAAACGCAGACCTCCCTTTCTCGAGTCCATGCTTTAACGAGCTCGGTTACTCATGTCGGCATGGTGTTGATATAATCATCACTGTCCCGTATAAGACTGTAGATTAAATTATTTACATGAAATATAATTATACAATATATGATTCGTTTTAACACGCCGTTCTTCTGGTGATCATGATTTGCTATAATGCCGGGGAAGAATATTGGTGTAGTTTAACACCCCTCCTCCAAGATACAGAAATTATTTTCATCTTAAGTTTACGTACAATTACAATGCAAGTTAAATACTTCAGATTGTTTCTCATCAAAAACTTTAGGGAAAAAAATCTGATGTGCTGCACTCACATGACTTTCTCTGCCCTTGTATTAACCATTCTTACAAACCCTAATTCCGTTTCCTTCTTCGTGTTAGTTGAGATAAACATTTTCAGAAATTATCTTATTGCTGATTTCCTTGTAGGTACAAGGAGAGTATGAGAATACTGTAGGCTTTGAGCGGTAGTCATATCTTTTAAAGCTTTGAGGTTCCGTTCTCTTTGCACGGCTAAGATATATAAAAATGAATGACAATCTTCCAGTGAACGAAGGTTTGATTTTTCTAAAACACACACAAATAACAAGGAGTCTCTCCGAAATGGTTGACTCTACGAAAAATTTATTTGGACATAAATTGTGTTTTAGCAAGATCTACATTTTTGTATAGTAAGATTTTGTCTATCTCTTACGGTTTACCAATTATGCAAAATTCATCCAGAGTAAGCAGGATTACATAAGCTATAACCAGAAAATTCAAAATATACATTTTGATTGTCATAAAAATATCTGAAACATATGGCATTTTATTCAAAATCTTTAACCATTTTCGAGAAAATAAAAATATTCCATGTAAAGGGTAGTTTGGGGTGAAGGCATTTTCTTCAAAATCTTCGTGCTGCATCCTTAAATTCCTAAAGCTGTTTTTTTTTTTTTTTTTTTTTTTTTTTTTTTTTTTTTTTTTTTTTTTTTTTTTTTTAAATCCAGGGGACCCCAAAACATGTTTCTGGTAATATCTTGAGATTGAAATTTTGGGTCGAATACAATGCTTCCCCTACTTACTATATGTAGTAGAGAAAGTAAATATGAAGTCCGTGAAGACTCCATAATTAAATTATATGTCTATGGCAGTACCAACTCTGATCTATGGCTCAGTTACATGGGCATTAACAAAAAGATATAGTACAAGAATACAGACATCAGAAATTCTAAATTTTAAAGGATAGTAGCTGGATATACTAAACACGACAAAAAATACAGTCAAGCTATCAGAAAATAATTAAAAGTAGAGGAAAAGTAGATATATTTTTTGCTAACAATAGAAATCAATGGGGAAAAACACATTCAAAGATGAACTAATAACAGAATTCCTAAACTGCCTATACATTAAAACCCAAAAGACACAAGAAACCTAGAAAGACCGAAGAAAAGATGAAACAAAATTGGAGCCGAAATGGATTGAAAAGTCTAACACTGAAGCAGGAGGAGCCTATTGTAATATTGTTATAGATCTTTGTAGTACTATTCAGTTGAACGACACGTAGAAAGACAGGCAAAACGTTGCTTGCGTACGCGTTTAGTTCTAGTGAATTATTTGCTCTCAGTTCAACTGGTCTTCTTAGGACCTAAAGCAGAATTTATCGGGGAAAGGAAACTAGGTATTCGCGTTTCCAGCGTGTAGGGAAATACCGAATGAAATGTAGCTGTTACAAGATTTGACTACTAATTCAGTTCATGCAGAGGAGCCATTCTCGTGATCATTGTGGTCTAGCAATTTGGCAAAATGGAAGATAGCGTTGTAAAGTAACTGCTCGTTTTTGCTGCTTCATTTAAGTGTTCTTTTAGCCCGATTAATTTGTAAAGGAGATGTTCACAAATGCGTTTATTGCTACAGAGCATTGCGTGTGTGTGCTCGTAAATGAATGTTCTTAATGACGGCGCCAGTCTAAGTGATTCCTAGTTTGAATTAGGAATAGAGAGACTATTGCAGAAAAAGCAGCGAATTCCGTGCAGCTCTTTGTCGCAATAATGGGATGAAGCAACTCAAGGGTTGGAAGGGGAAGAGGCCAGGGCGCTATCGATCTTCCCCGCAATCGATATGAATTTGTGATGTCACTGCCCTAGAAACTACCTGCGCAGTCGCAATGACGTCACGGCACACGTTGGTATGACGTCATCATGGGGTCTACGTCATGGCGGCCTGGTAACGCCTGCCAAATGGTGGCGCCGAAACGCTTCCGTCTCCCCTTTTCAATAATGCCTCAGTGAAGTAATCCTCCAGGGCCTGTAGATGCAATTCCCATTTCCGTTGCGTCTATGATTTTCTTTCCGAAATACAAGGTAAAAACTGCTTATGCAAATAAAGCAGCAGCTTCTGCAGCACAGGAAATGAAATACTTCGTTTCTATCCCTAGCTAAACCCACATTAACGTTTGTTTGCTATGTCTTAGAACAATTATTTTAAATATTGAATAACGAATTAGTTATGTTTTTAAATTTGAGTAATGTCGCATGTTATTACATACGTTCACGTATGTGGATGGCTTTGTCTGCGCTTTCGTCATATTCTTCGTATTTTTTGTGAGTTATCAGGGATTAAATGCCTTCCATTGAACTCCTTACTAAAGTACTTATTCTGCACTAGGTATACTTTCAATTGTCCCGTTTGGTGCAAAGGTACGCCTTTTTGGGGAATCCGTCCTGGAGCATATGACAAAGTTGATCATGGAAAAAATAGGAGGCACTGATTAATTCTTCGGCGCCGAATGGATTGCCCTTGTGACACCGTTATGATTACCGTAAATGTCAATGTCATAGGAAAATTTAAAACTAAAGGGCGTGTCCTGAGCAATCAGAATTATGCACATATGAACATCTACCGCTTTCTCTTGCAGCGAAAAGTTCTTTATTGCACATTTGGCAAATTGTTCTAAAACGCCGAATGCCATGGCATAACCTCACTGCATCCATTCATAGATTTCAGGCAACTATTTAACTTTGTCAAGTGTGGAGTAGTGCACATTTAGCTAGGTCCAGGAATTCAGTAATTCTAATAGGAAATTGATAATCAGGCATCCTCCTCTGTGTTGAAGGGTCAGTGTGGATGGCTTAGATAGACACTGGCCTACTGATCCCAAGGTCGCGGGCTCAAATTCGGCCCAGGCTCATGGTTTTTAAGTGTGCTTAAAAGGACAGGCCCATGTCAGTAGATTTACTGGCATGTAAAAGAACTCCTGCTGCATGAAATTCCGGCACACCACCGGCGCTGATATGATCTTGGTAGTCGCTCACAAACAACATATTTGTGTTGAATTACTTAGCATTCACATTGATTGTAACGCTGTCACCACTATTTGCCCCAAGGATTCGTTATCGATGTGAAATCACACTAGTTGTAAGCAATATATGGGCCAAGTTAGGTTCAGCCTTGGGAAGAATCGCTGAAGTACAATACAACTTAGCCGGTTTGCCATTATTTGTGTCAATTCGTTTTTGCACCAGTCACTGCTATATATTTGCCATGGCCGTTCATTTAGATGAAGCAGGCGATGCTCTAGTACTTCAGTAGTAGAGAAATATACATAATCAGGGCGAAAATAAAATGAACAAAAATGGCAATTCTTCAAAACGAGGGTTTTGCACAGTGTTTTCAGGAACTGTCGTGATATCCGCTTCACTTTCGATTTCAACAGACAGGGTATGCTGAGGGTCAGCGGAGGGGTGACGGGAATGGCTGAAGGATTACTTTCTATTGAACTGAAGCTGGCCTCTGATACCAGTGTTTTTATGAAATAAATATTTGTTCAGACTCTGAGGCGAGAGGGAAGCAGACCAAGTAGGCGTAGCAGCTTTTTCGACGCCCAAATGATGTAAGCTGCACTTACTAAGAAGTAAAATGATGCTGATGGAGGAGGGGTGTACGTCTTCACATCAAATACTAGAGTAAACTAAGAAGTGGCGAGCGAATATTTCTTCTCCTTACTGCAATTTGGTTCTTGGAAAGAACGCATGCTTGCTAATAACCCCTCAAATCTTTAGTGCATGTTCCGTACAACCACAAGCTGATGGGTACTGCGTGTTTATAATGAAGGGAATAAGTTGAACTGCATTATGCCTTAAAGATCCTACTCTTCCTTTACGATAGGAAGATGGTAGTCCAGTGACATGAAGATATATTGACACTTCATGGGCATCCTTTGCATATCAGTGTCAGCGCGTTTGGAACGTTGAATTAGTCATAAACAAACGTTATTTTACAACACCTCGTGTTGCAGTAGGTGATGTTTTCAAAACAGTGCAAGTTAATTTGTTCAATCGGATTCGTCTAATATAGTTACTACAAATGTTATAACGTAACACAATCTTCCTCACTCGCCCACATCATTAAGAAAGGTGAAATAATTAAGGAAAATGCACCAAAACGTAATCTTCCCATCTTAATAAATCAAAAGCATTTAGAAGGTATTCCAGCCTAAATCATTACCTAACAAAATAATTTCACGCTGGGTGGTGGTTGGTTGGTAGCTTTACTGATAATCGCTCTTTATTTGACAATTTCTGTCACCGCATGCCACTGATTTTGACAGAGAAGTTCACAATATAGGCTTTATAGGTGAGCGTAAATAACTTTGTATCTCTGAGTTACAATTCTTCTTTAAGTTTGTTGAGGGAATGTTTCAAACCGGATAGTGCGAGTAGCACACCAATATGTTTGTGGGTCCTCAGGAAGTTAATTTTTTTAATCTATATTCCATGATAAATAAAGAGCACGGATTATATTGCATGAATATGTATTTTGTTTTATATTACAGAGGATGGTGTAACGATGAAATTTAATAAAATTGTCATTGTATTGTAATTACTTATATGCATAAATCAGTTTTATCCAAAAGTCAATCACGTTATGAATTCCTGCGGGTGAGGGCAGCGACGCTACGGATGTTCTATTTACGTGTCTATATGATGGCTGGAACATGATTTTCATTTTTACATCACAGTTAATGTATAGCTTGATAAACCATTAGGGTTTGTCTTCATATTTACCTTTAGTTCCCTGTGCATTGTCACAGTTCAGACTAATATTTCGAATTGTGAAATAACTAGGCACATGATACGAAGACCCGTTCTTTAAGGCATACTACCAATCCATCCATTACCTGGCGATGAATTCTAATTCTAGCAAATTTGGGTGTGCGATGCTAAGAGTGACCATAGAGCAATCTAGACATATAGGATGTTCTCGTAAACACATGAAAGTTTGTCTAAATCATGGGAACATAAACGTTACCCTCATCGGAAATGCCGTAATTTCGAAATTGAAGCATTGGTTGTACTTAATCTATGCTTGTTTCGACATCCTGCTCTTCGAAAACGAAGTTTAGTGTTCATATTTTCTGCCAAAGAATTAACGCTGTCAGATTTCTTGTACAGTAGAATCCCGATAACTCGACCTAATTGGAGTGACGGTGTCGAGTGATCGAAATGTCCACTTTCACGGAATAAGGGGGTCTGTTATTCCTAACTCATAACACAACAATCAAATTACATAAATGCATGTGTAGCACAGTAAAGTATACCACTCTGAAAATTACGTATTACTTATTGATATGTTCCCCTTTGTCCGGCCTCTTTAGTGCACCCGGTTTAATTTCCATTACCATGTCAACCTGTCTTCTCTTCTCGTTCGACATTTTCACTGACACAAATATAACAGTTACAGTAAGCCTGAAATCTCAGAAAGAGTACTGTAATCAGAAATATAGGTATAACTGAAAGTTTAGCTTACCACATACGTACTGGATAAAGCAATAAACCTTCAAACCTTCCTGACAAGTGTTTGTACCATGTATCCACATTATTAGCTGCAAACTTTTGATTTCATAACAATGACCTACTTATGCTCTGACTAAATATCAGTCAATATGCGGTCGTGCCTGTTGTTATTGTCAGGGATATTGACGTTGGTCGTACACGTACACTAATTAAAACTTACCTATAGTACTGTTTATATCGCATAGTGGATTATAAAAATTATTGCAGTTAAGTTCAACGTTAAAAAAAATTTAAAAATTTTAAAAAAGGCGTCGAGTTATCGGGATTCTACTGTACGCAAAGCTTTTGTGTGTGCATGGAATTTATATACAGTAAAATTGTTTTATAAAGTACACAAATACTATAAATGCCAATAACTTGTGTAAGGCGAAACAACGCCTAAATAAGTGGTAGTCTCAATATTTCTTTGAATACTTCGGTTGGTCAATAAACTGGAAACATTTTAGTCACGAAGAATCACACACTTTATTTTCATAAAAACAAAAAATGTCAATTTGATAATTTGGCATCCTTTTCATGGCAGGTTTTTTTTTTTTTTTTTTTTTTTTTTTTTTTTTTTTTTTTTTTTTTTTTGTCATCAAAGTTGTAGACGACGATTTCAGAACTGGGAAGCGTACTTGTAGATTTTGAGGTAATTTTACCCCACTATCTTTTGGTCTCCTATTGTGCCCTATTACTCAAAATTATTGTTATTGCTGTAGTTGTTTATTATTATTGTTATTATTGTTATTATTGTTATTATTATTGTTAGTGTTGTTTTTTAATCTCCTTGTAATATGTAGATATTCCACTTTCCGGTATGCTAGGGTTTTAGTTACAATACTGTTATATACATTATTTACAGTATGCTTAATTCCTAGCGTTATGTATTAATAATACTATTCTAAATACGTCGATGGTCCTTTCTTTGGTATGAAATATAAACAGTTTGAGTATTTACTTCAGCTGGGTAGCATAGCAGTAATAACGCAACAAACATGGATGATGGAAATCATTATTTGTGCAAACAATGATTTGGTTCGCTACTGTAGAGCATAATTACGGCTCGTGTGGGTGGTAGTGCGGTCGCTCACTCGCAACTTCGCTCTCTAACCCCTTCCGATGAAATATTCATAACCCGTGGGAGTTGCGCCCCTTGTACCTCGAGATGCATTCTAATGGGAACCTGCCATTTTCTGCCTTTAGCGAAAACGGTTTCCTGCGGGCGTGATCTTTCTCAACGACAGCGCTTCACGAATTATCAGCGATAATGTTATCGAACGCTGACATTTTCTGTAATTTCTTCTGCCTGCGGTGTCGCTCCGTGGAAGCGCTCTTCGAAAACCCTAATGATGTTACCACTTCAAAATGGCATAAACCGTCGTGGGACTCGTACCTATGACTAAAAGATCTAACTAAACATAACTGAAAGGCAACGTTAGGTTACAAGATTAATGGTGGTAGAAAGTAATGAAGCGCGCTTGCCTCTGGCGCGAAGAACCTAGGTTCGATCCCCGGTACCAGAAAGGGCGTTCTTCCCCCGCTGGGAGGTCTGACACGGAGTGCACTCAGCCCCGTTAGGTCCCGAGGGGGGCCAGTTGAGGAGCTACTTGATGGAGAAGTAGCGGCTCCAGGTCGAGATAACCGCATAACTGGCTGGGAGTGCTCGTACGCTGACCACGTACCACCTTCCAGTACTGCACCCCACCAATGATGCCTGCAGTGGGCAGAGGTGGGCTGTTGCGCTGGGGTTTAGTTAGTAAGTAATGAAATACTCAGTTTGCTACTCTAACATACTCAGTAAACACGTGGACATACTGCGAACCAATACATTAATGTTATAACTGAAACCGGTTTATAATAATAAAACTGCCAACAATTAATTCAGCTCGAAAACCAGCGGCTCGCCTTCCAATCCGGGGGAGAAGATTTCCAAAGCGCATTTGTTCCCCCTTCCGTGCAGCTGCCGCGACCTGGCGCTTCCAACCCTGAAAGAAATCTGACGGGATGAAGGGTGAAATGAAGTGATTTATGTAACGAAATGGAGGGGCAGGAAAATCGGAGGATATGAAAATCCTTCCCAGCACCCGCCTGGTGACCCGGGGAAACCTCTGAAAAGTCGGCCAAGGAGATTGGAACCGCAACCTCCCGAAAGCGGACCACAGACGTATCTGAGCCATCCCCTCGTTTCCTGAACGAGTTAGAAAACATATGATTTCGGTAAACACATGGTTTCTGTCCAATCCTGAATATCTGTTTCCAAACTGTTAACATGACAGTATTCAAAATTACGAGTATTTGCTATTAATAAGGAATAAATGTGTGTTAGTATTTTTTGTAGAGGAACTCCTTTTCAGTTGAAATTCTCTAAAGGTGTTTCATGATCTGTACAGTAATATTATAACATAATGGAGTAACCTTAGTAAGTGAGCTACCAAGAGAATGAAATTGTGCGCGTTTTGTCTGTACAGCAGACGGACAGAACCGGTTCCCCACACCGTGCCGTCACCGGCACTACCAACGCCGATAACTTGATTCCTCTTTAATGTAGCTGGACTACAAGCCTACTAATGAGGAAACGTAATCACCGTTTTTGTGCAAAATTATCTGTGAAACTACTACTCGATTTGCTTCTTCTCGTGTAATATTTCCGAGATTTCGCGTAGCGAACTTGCTTCACTTTTTACGCTCATTACACAAACATCATTGTCGTTTTGACCGACTTAGTTGGTTAGGCACTAGCCTACTGATACCGAGGTCGCGGAGTCAAACGTGATTTATGAGTGTGCATAAAAGCGGCAGCATTATGAAGTAGATGTACTGGCATGTAAAATAACTATGGGATGAAATTCCGGCACAGCGGTGGCCCTGATATGATCCTAGTAATTGTCAGCGTCGTCAAAAAACAATACATTTGTTAATAAGTTTAATGTCATATAACCTACTAAATTTCTTCTAAATTCAAAATGTCCTCAGGTGCTTGACTTTAAGACAGCCAATCATAGAAATCATTTAAAGATGACAACCAGGATTTGCTAATGTCCTTCAACGCTTCCACTATTTATATTTCAGATCTTTTAAGTTTTAGCGTCTGTCTGATACACCTACCACTGACTTGAAGTGGCCCCCAAAAGATGTTCAATGGCGACAAATGTGGGAATCTTGCTGGCTACTCTGCTACCAATCCTTTGTTGTGGAAAATCTGGCCTAAGTACTGACGAACAATACCCAAAATGAACCGGAACTCACAGAATTTAGAAGTTGAACTGCACCTGTGTTTTATTTGCAGTCTTGTTTTGGTTTTCTTTGTTTTTATAATATGGATAATGCTATTGAAGAGTGCACTATCCGATAGCATTCAAAATACGGAAGTTGCAGTCACTTCCGGGTATTCATGGATTAAAATAAAAACTGCGGAATCAACAAAAGAAAAGAAAGAAAAAAGAATGAGACATTCTACTCCGTTAGGTGTACACTATTTTTTATTAAAATACGATGCGTTTTTTAATTAAAACTAATGCATTTCACAGAAGTATTGTGGGCGACCGCTTCGGTAGCGCAGTGGTAGCGCGCGTGCCTCTGGCTTGGAGAAGCCGGGTTCGATCCCGGGCACCGGCGTGATGATTTTTCCCCCGATGGGAGGTCTGGGAAGGGGCGTACTCAGCCTCGTTACTTTCCGGAGAGCCAATTGAGGAGCTACTTGAATAAAGTAGTAGTGACCCCGGGTCACGAAGGCCCGGAAGGTTCGGGGCACTGATCACACCCCACCCTCCGATTCTGCAACCCACTCATGACGCCTGTAGTGGGTAGATGTGAGGTACGCAGTAAGCCTTGGCCCGCGAAGGGCCGTTATGCTAGGAGTTAGTTCTTTATCTATTGTGGGTACGTTTTGTAAAACAATTGCAGAGTACTATCTGAAAATGTAAAGAAGATGATTCAAAATAAGAAAATAGCAGTCATTTCCATTCTGTGAAATACAGAATCGAAAATATATCTTCTCTAATTTGTCACTATGTAATTGTCCTTAACGCCGCAGAGTGATTTTGCTTTTCGTTTAGGAATTTTATAATCGGATAACAAATAGCCACACCATAAACCGTGTGTTGTACAATTGCGCCATTAGGCAGACTGTATCTCTTGGTGGAAAAATTGACTGCTGCAGTGATGTGTGTGGAAAAAAGAATTCTGTTTATGCTAGGCATGCCATTGGATTATTTCAGCTTCCTCTGCAAAGTTATGTCTATTTTATTTCTGTAAGTGAAATGAATAGGGTATTCTATTTACGGTAGTTGCACATTATTATATTCCCGCTGTACACGTAATCAATACAGAAGAGGAAAGCTTCAACGTTTATTGACGGTTTTATTTACCTTAGTTATCAAGCATTCCATTAATATGGTGTCTGCATTTGAAGAAACTAATCTACTGTTTTTGAGAAATATGCGTGATATGTAGTAAACTTGAAAGAGAGTTTTCTTCTCTAAGTAATGTTTGCTGATATCATAGTTCTGTATAGTGCATGTCAACTAAGAGGTACTTGAAACCTTTACCTTACCACCTGCATATGTCTTAAGCAGTCAGTGCACGAACATCATGTGCGAGCACGTTTTCAATTTGCAAGCATGATGTTCCAGCAGATGTTTTAAGGAAATGGCTTTTCACAGATGAAGCGACGTTTTCTGCAGCAGAAGAGTGAATATGTAACTATTTTATATGAACGAAAGAAAACTGGTGCATCCTGCTTGAGTGGCATTATAGATGATGGGAATTGAAATGTTACAGCAAACAAACAAACGAAATCAGTCTTCCCACAAGACAGGGCAATTGGGAATTTCTGAACGTAATTACTGAAATCATCTGGGGCATTCCTTAAGGGTTCAATTAGCTGGTGCTCCAATCCAGTTCCCTGCTGATTTAGAGGCAAACATTTGTTCAGAAATACTCCACTTTCAGTAACAGGGATTAATGGAAATAATCTCTCGGTTGCAATACGAGCATAACCAGTATTTTGCCAATTTTATTGTTCATGTCAAGTAACCGTTACTCAATGGCTAATGTGAAATATAGTTATCTCATCCGATTTGAATAATGTGTTTCATGTGTAGCAACTTAAGTTGTATGATATTTCCACCTTTTTTCCCTCCAAATATTGGAGTTCAGTTCCGAAGCTTAATACATCTTCAATCCGGATTCAGAGAATATTAAAGAGTAATTCATTTGGTAATTATTATTTATTTATTATTTATTTATGTGAGACTGCCTTTGTGGTTTACCAGGAAAAATACGAACTAACTTGAGAATTTAATGCCATTCTGGCAGTTTGTCACAATAGCTCAGTGGTAGAGCGTCCGCCCGGCAAGCGGAAGGTCTGTGGTTCAAATCCCAGTTGTGGCATTGAATTTTTAAGTTCCAGTTCTACCTCTTGAGTAATTCATTGTTTACAATTAATGCTTTATCGATATTTTGGTTTTAAACGAAACAACGACGCAATTACCTTAAGTTTAGAAACTACTCCACTAATATATTTTAATTCAAATTTAGGCTATTGCGTTTTCGTCCAGTTCCAATAAATCTTATCCATAGGATAACGGGCTTTTGAAATTCTGTTCTAGTGAGTCCAGTCAAAGACGGGACTATTGATTTTGATATCTCTAATCATTATTTAAAGAGGTGCTAAACTAATCTCGCAGATCCCTTCCTTGACAAAGGGAGTTATTCTTTCAGCTGTCATAGTTTATGTGAAGTTGAGTTGTTTTTAGTAGGAAACACTAATAAATTCCATTTTTCTGTTGGCTTATGCACCCCTCTATTTCGATTGAGCCTAAAGCCTGCTTGACTTCTGCGAAATTTTAAAAGAAAATAGATAATTCATGCGGAAATATGCCTCGAAAGCTCCTTCCAGAAGCAATTTCGCTTAAAAACTCAGCATACGAAATTTTAACCACGAGGTTTGGAAACGGAACTTCACTTCGCTGATTTAAAATGCAGGGAAACATTACATGTACTAATTATCAGTGGACTCTTAGGTGTCTGCTTGAATATTGCATTTGGAGCGAGAGATGGGAGTGAATCGTGCAACAATACACCTTACTTCCATTTTATGTAGAGCAAAGAAACTGCTTTCCTGCTTCCAGATCTTTAAGTTGTAGAAGGTTAATCTTTTTGATATTGTCTTCTTGTCCCTTAAGGCTTCTCTATTATAAAGTTCTAGATATGTTTCTCAGTGAAGGTTCTTATGTTTTCTGGCTACTTTTAACTAGAATTTGTTGTAATCTTCGCAAAAGTTAAATACACATGGAGGCGGGCCGTTCCGCAGACTCCGGGGAATCCCAAGCTTGCCTCTCCTACCAGCGCTGCCGAATGTGGCACTCGTATCTCACACGCCTGAACGTGCTCTTATGTAGGTACAGAACCTCTGCCGGTACACGCATTGCGCTTGACAACAGCGCTCCGCTTGAGCATTGGCCAGCGTCCACATACCTTTAACTTTTGAGAGCAGTATAATGACATAAATACACAATATCCAGTTTTAATAGGTTTCATTTCAGAGCTTCCCAGATCGGTCTATTACAAGCTGACAAAAATAGGTGAATTCATAATCAAGGTTAATTTTAAATCACCTTTAGTTATATTATGTCGATCTGGGTGGCTCAGTTGGTTAGACGCTCGCCTACTCATCCCAAGGTCGCGGGTTCAAATCCGGCCCAGACGATTGTTTTTAAGTGTGCTTAAAAACGACAGCTCCATGTCAGTAGATTTACTGGCATGTAAAAGAATTCCTGTGGGACGAAATTCCGGCACACTGGCAACACTGATGTGGTCCTGGCAATTGACAGCGACATCAAACAAAAAAAGAAAAAAAAAAAAACAAACAAACAAAAAGTAACAACCCAAGAACAGCACTACATCCTGCATTAAATTACAAATTATCGACCTATAACTTGATATCGAGTTTTTATGGGCACACTGAGATACATGGTACAACTACCAGTTTTCTATCACTACGTATATCCATGTTCCGCTCTGGTATTATAGAATACTCCACAAATTGTTTCCCACCACACTTAGGCATATCAAACTAAACAGTTCAGTGTATTTAAGACGCTAAAAGGAGAGATGCGGATTCATAAAGATAATTCCCGCATTAAGGGATATCGCTGTCCTTGGTGGTCGTAGAATACTCCTAGATGACCCAGTTAAGATTTTAGACATGGACTGTGTGGCATGATGTACCTCAAAGGCAGTAAAGCAATCAAACTCAATTATTCCATACACTTTGTGTTGAGTTACGTAATTGTAAAGAGGCCAAAAACAATTTAACAAGCTTAGACGCTCTACAGCTCTCAAACCCGACATTTCTGGATACAATTTCCTCTTGAGCAGGGTTCAGTTTCCACAACATACTAAGCATTTGTTTGTTGAATTACTTGGGTAATAATAATAATAATAATAATAATAATAATAATAATAATAATAATAAACATCATTCTGAAATCCAAATTTGACTCGCAACGCTGAATAGATTTATAGTATCCTTTTCTGTGCACCTCAGTTTAGTTATTCTAGTGTGAAGCGTGAAGTCATATTTTCCCTCTTACCAGATTTCTTTTCTCTGTTCTGTATAACGCTGAAGTTATTCTTCCGCATTATAAGAGCTGCTAACGCACGCAAGACTCTCTGCCAATTCAGATGTTATTTTCTTTGGAAATCGCTCGAGCTGGGATTGTCAAGAGCTGTGGGTTTCTGACGTAACTCTTGTAGACACGGTGATGATAGAAAGCTGTCTTTCGCATAGGAGTGGGGGGCTATTTCCGAACTCAATCTCCAATCCCCCAGGAAAGGAAATGAGGATAAAAGAAAGCAAAGGAGCGGACGTGAGTTCAATATTGCCTTGCTGTCTTTCTTCAGCTGTAGCTCATTTCAAGTGGCACTGCAAGAATTTGAAACGCGCAGCACTGAATTTTAAGTGAGACTCCCCCCCCCCCCCCCCTTCTTTCGTTCACTCTTTCTTTCTGCAAGGGTAGTCCATTATGAAGTACATGCCTGCTGACTAGATGGAATGTCCTTAAGTTCGAAGCTCTGACGAACGCATAGGGCAATTAAAAAGTCGAAAATCATCTGAAACTCTACCGCTATAACTAAAGCAGAAGAAGTAGATATTATATTGGACCCAAAATTCGATATCCTGATTTCATCAGTAATGCATATAAACAAAAAGAAATAGCCGTCGATGTAGGTCAAAAGGTTTTAAGGAATTTCTCTAAGTTTTGTTCTTTTATTTAAGTTTCTCATAAGCTTGGATCCGACTATTTGATCGGAAATATCACAGGTTATATAACCTGTGATACAGCAGGCAAAATATGTTTTGAATAGCTATAAAGTTCTCTTATTTTCGCTTTAGATCTCAAAAGAAACAACCCAATAAAAGAAGTCGGCACTTTCTGCATCCATTACCATTTATACCCATGCTAAAAACAACACATAAAAGTAATAAACATTTGCCGGCAAAAGTTTCATTTAGGTAATATTAGGATAATTTACAATTGAAGGCTTTTTTAAAATCATCTTTAACCGAGTAGATATTATATCGGAGGATGAAATGGGTTAAATTAGGATTCCACGAGGCTTATATTTCCTGATTCCATCCTCTGAGAGTAAGGGAAAATTCACGAAAAAAAGACTTCATGTTACTCTCCCTAAGCGAAATTCGAACTCAGGACGCTAACTTCACACCACGGAAGTGGGTAGTATGCATTTGTGGACCGACTAATCCGTTTAAGACAGGTCTGGAGTATGCATCGTAGGGGTTTTGGCAGAAGTGTCCAAAATTGGTGTTACGAGACGTAGCAATTTTAAAGTTTGATTTAGTTCTAAAGATTTGTTACGGTATGATGCTAAATTTCAAACATTTTTCAAACACATTTTATATTCATTATTTCAAATATAATTTTAATGTACTTTTCCCATAAGTGTCTGTAATATTCCTCAAGATTTCCAAAACATCAGACTTGGTGATTTCTGCTTGGAGAGTAAAATTTAGTTTAAAGACGATAGATGGGAGTAGTACAATCCAAATAACATTTCATTATCGCATGATAAATGTATTATCCGCTATCACAAGTTTTATGCTTTTTATTTTGTTGACACTTTAATAGCAATGCAATTGTACTGTTTTTCACTGTGCATATTAAGAAAATATAGGTATAAAAAGTTTTGCATTCGTTTACAATTGCAAACTGCATATAACGTAAAATTAACTGCTGGAGTTGAAAATATTAACATACACATTTGATTATTTTGAACAAATGGCTAAACAACAAGTGTTGTTTACTCCAAACCCAACTAATTATTGTCTTGTTCTTTAGGTCCACTTTCACTTTCGATAGTTGGTTCTAGAATTTTAATTTTTACTTTGTTTAATATGGCAAGGAGCGAACCCATGGTTGAAACTCCCCAAAAGTGACTCCTTAATCACAAAGTGTCAATCCTTATGGTTGAGGTCAGATGCACATTCGTTTGCGAGTAACTCCCAAAAAGCACATAATTCCAGAGCTCTCTTTTTCATACTTTTACTTTATTCGCGTTGTTTTGTTGCACAGAGTTGTTCGGACTGAGCTAATAAATCAATGAAATAATCTAACTTTAGTTCCTTCACCACATGTATATTTTTTCTTGCGGAACAAGCAAATTGAAAGTTATTGGCCAATCATGCATAGTGAAGACATGCACACTTTTTTCGGCTCTCCCTGGCATTACGCATACTGTAGCTTTTCATCATAGAATGAGCAGACTCTAGGAACGTTTGTTCAATCACATTGAGGTGTCCTCTCGGCGTCGTCACTATTGGAATGATAAACTGGCTAACTGGACGTTATGTCACGGATGGATGGCATCTAGCACTTACGTTGGTTTTGGGACTGATTGTGTTTTTCAGGTCCTTCCTTTTGACGCAGTGACGAAATGTAGTTTCAAGTAGGAATTCTACTGTTAAGGGACACTGCGAGTGAAATTTAAAAGTTCCACATTTCTTGATAGATTTTTCTGAAAGTTTTACTGTGTTTGTATTTATGAGAATAGGAGGTACACCAAATTTCATTAAAATTGAATAATTCGTTTATGATATATAAATTATTTTAGGAATTGAATAGCATTTTCAAAATGTAGCTCGACCTTTCAAAATTCATTTATATTGGCAGAACTGGTACTCTAAGACATGGGTAATAATTGTATGAAGAGATATTTCAAATACATTTGCTGATTATGCTGCACATATTTTTTAATGACAAAGAAAATTTAATCGTAAAAATTGATTTTTTTCATACAAAAAATGTTTTTGGAATTCATGTTAGTGATAACATCAATATTGAATGATAGTTTTGTTTGGCTGCTATTCGTGAATACTTTTGTAAATTTTCATTGAATTTGAAGCAAAACTCAGGCGTTACCTGCTTTTGGAATATGCAGAAATGTAGTTTTGAGAAAAACAGGCTTTTATATAGGAACATACTGTGTGCGTTAAGGGAAGAGCACTATTTGAAAGGGCCGTAATGACCATATGGAGTGGGGGATATGAAAAATGTTAGCTGATCCAAATACACAGGTGTTCCAGGAACATTTTAAGCTATAAAAAAAATTCGACTTTTTGACAATTTTGACCAAAATTTCACTCCCAGTGTCTCTTATCCGTAACTGGTACACGTGGTCCTAGGGACCCGATGGAAATTTGTTTATATCAGTGTCGCAATATGTGTGGGAGTACTGATGTGCCCCTTCTGGTATTCTCCTAGCTTTCTGTTGACTATCAGTCCACAGCATTATTGCAAGTGTGTCTACGGTAGTTTTGCTTCATTAAAGGCGATCAGGTCCCCCTGGTGTACCTTTGGTGAACTTTCATTATTTTGGATTTTCTCTACCAGAGTGTAGAAAAATGAGTGGGGAAGAGATTACAGATACTCCAAACTACTGGATCAACGACCGAATTTATCTGTTAATGACACTAAATAATCTAAATATAAAATTTTGTCTCAATTGCTGCTATTGATTACGATTTTCATATACGAGGTAATATGCCATTTAGCTGAAAATATTATAATTGAATCCTCCATAAGTTATCCCTGTTGGAATGTTATGTTCAATTTGACATTTTTGAGGGGTTGAACAGCCTATTTTAAGTTAATATGCAAAGTTGCATTTGGGTAGGTAAATATTCATAACAGATGAGTGGAATTTGGATGTATACCTTTTCAGATTCTGTGCTGATGTACCTCACTATCCTGTTGTATAGCTTTGTAAGGTGAAGCCGAAATTGTGAATGGCATAATTATGGATATAATACTGCATCACATGGCGGAATTAAATAATCAGAAAATGTTAAAATCGTGACATGTATAAAGGTACGATATCTGGGAGATTAGTTGTGGTTAAAATTGTCAAAAGGCACGAAATGTTACAGACAAGTCATTAGGGGCGAGCTTCAGGTAGTCAAGCGAGGCCTGGTAAGACCAGTTTTCCTGGAAATGGCTCAGTGCCGGTGTTGAGCAGGAAAACAAGGGATGGTCGTTTCTTCGAAACCCGTCTTAGGGGAATTTAAGGGGCTGAAAGGCATAGCGTCACGACGCACAGGCACTTGCCTGCCAGAACCCGGAGAGAGCATGTCGTTCAGACTGGCCCTCCAGAACCTGGACGGAACGGGTCACTACTCTTGTCGCCCAGATCTCCGAGCGAGCACTTCAGTCACGGGACTTGTATTCCGGATCCTCGAGTGTGAGGACACATTATATTTAACAGTAACAATCTTCGGTCTTAGTAAAGACACAGTAACGACTTTATGTTGCTAATAGCTATCGGCAAATCTCACGCATTCTTATTTTTGTGAGAATAAAAGTGTTTCAACGAGAGTTCTGGTTTTATTCGCAAACACCCACGCATACCCTGAGGTTAAAATCACATGCCAGAGCAGTCGGAGCAGAAATCACCTGAAAGCAGCATTCCGCTTAGAATAGCGGAACAGAGGAGTGGCTAAGACCGCATCAAAGGGCTGACCAGAACCATTGAATATACTTTTAAATTGGTAATAAGTCCTTTCTAAATGTTTTATAGTTACATTCCACCTAATAGCTTTCTTTCCTACCAAAACCTCATAAATTGATATGGGTCCTATGAACCCGGGAGTACGTTATGTGTTTAGGTATACCAGTTAGGGGTTAAAGATCTCGAGGGGTGGCGTTGAGGAATTAAACACTTAGATTTGAACACTTTGAGATATTCAGTTATACCTATTATTCATGACAAGGTACATTATAGTGGGAGTGTATGAGAGGTTGCATTGCTTGCTATTGTGTATTTAGCTACACTTTATCTATTTAACAATACATATATCTACTTGTGTAATAATTGCAGTGGCCAGTTAAAATTCCGTCTAATACGACTTCGCTTAATGGTAACAATTTATTCAAAGCGCCCGCAGTGCGCGCGTTAATGTATTATTTAATAATTTACCTAAGTTTATCGTCCATCGGGGTACACTAATTGCACTTTAGCGCTCAATCGGACTTAACAATGAACTGTCTAAACCTGTCGTATTTCCCTAATAGGGTATATATGCCACGATATATGTATGTATCACTGCAGTGTTACATTAGCGACCGGCCCCTCCCCCCGCATCACTTCACACCAAACTGAGAACTGCTACCGCTATTTTCCTAGCTGCCTGCACTTCACACATATTTACTCCACTTACGTTAATCTGTCTTGGTAGACATTGGTCATTTTACATTACTTACATTATTGGATGCTGCAACCACGTGACAGTCATGTAACATCTCTTTTTATTGCATTATTAACTCAGTTTTGAGTGAAATGGCTTAACCATTAATGGTACCCTGGCTTAGTTTGCCAACTAGATATGGTCCTTATAGCAAAATCTGCATAACTAACACACAGTAGCTTGCAAGAAGATGTTTACCCTCACGAAGGTAACAATGCATGGCCTTGCTCCTAACAGCTTCTCTTGGCAACAAGTTCACGAGTAAGTCGGTTTCTGTTCCTTCTGTAATTTACATATCTACATACATGGCAAAAATGATTTCCTTGTTGTATGATGAGTATTATGTACAATTATCAGCTTGGTGCTATATTCCTACCTGAACATCAATGCTAGTTGTCTGAACAATATACTACAAAAGGGCACGCAACATTTTGATTTCTGTGTTGCCCAGTATAAATATCTGAAAAACGAGCTTACTGCTTGTGAGTGATAAGCAAGAGGTAAAGATCAGTTCTAATTTCGGTACTTCAATACTGATATATAGCTTTTTGCTATGTTTAACAGTGCACATTATGTATTTGGCGGAGCTCCCTCATGCACTCTTCACTTTAAGCACATAGTTTGGGAATATAATACCTGAGAGTAACTTCACTACTTGGGATTCGCAAGAGACTGAAGAAGTTGAAACACAATCGCCTAATACATCCATATTCTAAACAAACAAGAAATAAATACATTGCTCGTTGAATTCATACAAAAGATAGTTTTATCGTGATGGTATGTATGAATGTTAGCCATGTATCATACTACCATTTCTACGTAACTCCGATTCGCGCCGCAGCCTGTCTTTTTCTTTAGTCATGCTTTAGCCCGATTTTCGGACTGGAAGCGGGCAGAATGGAAGGTCAATACAGGTGGAAGGAAAGACAGTGGCGGATGTACGATTTGCAATATAAGAAGACTGGCTTGCACTTTTAATTGACAGTATTGACTGTGTATTGAAGTTGAAATAAAAATATTTTATATTGCATTCTACTGGGTGCTTAACAGAGCAAATGGGCATTCCATTTCGTCTACTTTTTAATTGTTTGAGCAACCTTGCCGCACCCTAAACATATCGCCGCACCGTTTTTGTCTATAAATAGATACCGTTCTTCCCAAATAGAGAGAAAAGTGCATGGGGATGATGGACGAAGGATAAAGTACCAACAGTTTGAGAAGTTGCCATGTACATAAACTAACAAGCCGACATCGCCCTAGTTATACAAGTCCGTTGCACTCGAAGAAGCCACTGTAACACGACGGTGTACCCACTTGTTAGCACAGAACATGCTGTCCATACCCAGTGCCCGTTTTTTCCCTGAGTTGAGGCGACCTGTTCTAATACAGAGACTTCAGGTAATTTTCTTCCACTTGAGTAGCTTCATATCTGTTACAAAATCTTATAAGAGCTGGTAATTATGTGAAGGCTTTGAAATTCAACTCTCTTTGCATGGCCGGGACATTAAAAGAAAATAAACGAATAATGACTTTCTGTTTGAGAAAATGCAAGTATTTGAAAATTAAAACCAATAACAAGGAATAGCTCGTAATAGACATTTGTAGAAATGCTTTTATTATGTTTCCTTGTTGGTACAATGATGATAAGGGAATTCAGTAGGCTTAAGCGATAACAGGAAGTAGATAGGAGAATAAGCGCTTTTAAGAATAATTTTTATGAGTAGAGAAGGACATGTAAGTGCAATAATAAGAGTTCTGTTTAGCAATTGCTTCTAAAGTTTAATCAAAGATGTTGTAATTCAGAAAAATTAGATGTCCTAATAACCAACTTAATAGAGAAAAGTAGACCAGTTTGTATATTTTTGTACTTTGTAATCATACTTAACATTGTTTTTATTTAATACGGAAGACTTAGTGCGTGTATATGGCAACTCCGTTTAAATTTGAGTACTGTAATCAATTTGCCCTGAGATTTAGGAAAAAATACAACTGAAAATGCAAATTTTATGAAACAGTTAAAACTTGAAATACTTACTGAAAATACGACTCTTTTTCTCGACTTTTACTCAGTCAGAAGCACCCTGCATCATATCGTATATTATCCTGTTGAGGATTTTCCAAGGTTCACTTCTTCTATTTTATTATTTTGTCTTTCAGAAAAAATTGTTTTCCAAGTTGTATTATAGTTTTTTAAGCATTTAATGTTGTTTCACTATATGCCGATGTTCAATGCAACGCCTGTCCTTCTACGAATGTTTATTACCACGAAACCCACGTTTCTTTAAAATAACTTATCTTGGAGTAGTCTTTTACCTTTTTAGAACTAATACGCCGGACTATTCTTCATTTTTACTCAAAAATTGTAAACATACAACAAGGTTTTTATTAAGAAAGCTCCAGCATTCCATTGTAAAGTTCTCAATGTGGTCCCCTCCCGACATCCGATTGGGGGGCCTTCGAACATCTGAGAAAGTGTGATGTACTCCAGAGATTATGGAACGGAACAAATGGTCAACTCTATTGGGAAGCCAAAAGACTGATGGCAAATGGTCCACAAGTCTACAGCATTAGATTAAATTAAATATTGTGAAAACTATCATATTGGCTTCAATTGTGCTACCAATAGAAACAACGTAATAATGGAATAATTTGTAATAATGCAAACTTCAAAATAAAAGTAAGTGCCGACTCTGATCCTGAAGTAAAGCGTGTAACGTATGTTTTGTTTATTAACATCCTCCAAAGTAGTGTCATATCGGACGGTGACTGAATGAAATGATGCTCAAATGAGCCCGAGGTCCATAGAGCTTTAAGTTACCCCATATTCATGTTCTCAGCATAAGGGAAAACCTCGGAAAAAAACCTTATCCGGATGACTCACCCTAAGCGATATTCGAACTCGCGACCTCTTGGACGTGAGGCAGACTCACTACCACCACGCTACAGAGTCGGACTCGTGTAGGTTGCAAAAACATTCTTCCCTTGCGAGTTTTAAACTAATTTGTATACCATTTTGTAATTAAAAAATGCATGTTTTAAGACAATGAAAACCCGAAAAATTAAACAAGGCTCTTTATTTGTTGTGTTCAGCTCCCTTACACATTTCCTACTCTTTAGCTCAAATGATAAGACTAAATTTCTAAAGTAGATGTATCAGGACATCTGCATCTCCATGAAAACAAATGGAATAGGAAATGCAGTGTGTGGTAACAGGTCAGGATCACCCCCAGCAGTCCGTTGAAGCGAGTGGACGGAGGTTTACTCTGCCTTCCGCAAAGTCAGGCTCATGACTGCACTTCCCGTCCGCTCCACGTTTAATTTGAAATTTGTTCATTGTTGCGTATGATTGGGAAGCTTCCGGACCGCAGCTCCAATATTTTAAACATATGGACATACGTTGTCAATAACTACCCGTTGCATACATTCGAGCAACCTAAACGATGGATGTTGAGTAGCTTCAGATTCTTCTGGTCCTCAAGCTCACGATATCAATTATTGGGAAAGGGAATGTTTCACCTCCTCATTGAATTCAACCTTCTACTGTAGAGACTTATCATAAGCTCATGAAGAAGGCTTACTTTGTTTGTATTCTGCATATCGTGGAACTGTTCAATTCAACAGCAACCTCCAGCCAAAACGGTAACTCTAGATAGATCGTATGCAATATCCGCTCATCCGAGGTTTACAAGTACGGCTATAGCAGGATGTGTAAACATTCAGTGTGTGACTGGAGATGTTGGCATGTACTGGTTCATCTTCTAAATTTGCATGCGTTTTTCCTCCCATATTTCTTTTGGTTTCTCTATTTGGCGATAGGTTCTTCATTTCGTTTATGCTATTCTCGTAACCGCACGTTTTCCTACCCCTCTTGTTCTCGAGAATGCTTTCGATGACTCCAAATTAATTCATTTTGGAGGTGTATCTCCACAGGAAGCAGGTAATTCTGTTAAAGTCGTCTTCTTTCTTTCTTAAGCCTATGAATCACATATAGAACGTGGTTTTATTAATACACTTGTGGCGGCGTTATGAAAAAATCTGATTTTTTGCACTCACATGAATTTCTCTACTCTTGTGCTATCCATTCTTACAAACTCTTATTCCTATACCTTCTTCGTGTTAGTTGAGTTGTAAAAATTATTTTATTACTTATTTCCTTATAGGTGCAAGGGGAATATTAGAATACAGTGGGCTCTGAGCGATAGAAAAACATTTTAAAGATTTTGAGATTCCGTTCTCCTTGCTCGCTTAACACATAAAAAAATTAACAACAATATTTTATTTCACGAAAGTTCTAAGCTTTCTGAAACTGACACAAATAACAAGGAATATCTCCGAAATGGTTCATTCTGCAAAAAAGGTTTGTATAGTAAGACTTTGTCTATCTCTTACGGTTTCCGAGTTATTCAAAAGTCATCCAGAGTAAATAGGACTACATAGGCTATAATCAGAAATTTCAAAATGTACATTTCATTTGTCATACAAATATCTTAAACATATGGCATTTTAATCAAAATCGTTAAGAGCCATTTTCAAGAAAATCAAAATTTTCCATGTAAAGAGTTGTTTAGGGTTGTTTAGGGTTATTTCTTCAAAATCGTGTCGCATCCTTGAAAGACATTAAACTTAGAACCAACTTTGGTTTTTAACCGACTTTTAATTTTTGAGTTATGCTGTCCACAGACTGATAGACACACACGGACCTTGTTTTTAAATTTTTTTTTTTTTTTTTTTTTTTTTTGATTCAGGGGATCTCAAAACATATTTCCGGTGAAATCTCGACATCGAAGTTTTGGGTGGAATACAATACTTCCTCTGCCTACCAGTAGAGAAACTAAAAATTGGCAATATATTAATAAACACAATGACTAAAATTGTGCCACTATTACCGCATAATGACATAATAAAGCGTAAAAACGCAGCGTTGGTTTTTTTATTTCTCTCTGAATCAAGGGGTAATTATCTCACTTATAAGCGTAGTTATTGAGTTTACAATTAAACTTACCAGAATCGCCCTGAAGACGTGTTTAGAAAACAGAAGGATGCTACCAAATCATAACGTGGCTATGTAGGCGATTGATTTCGATGAGGAAACTTCTTCACGTCTAAGAGCAGTAAATATAAGGCCCTACATTGAACCCGTTGCTTATCTCTTATAAATAAGCTTATGTATTAATTCACGGATAATATATACGACTTGCTGCCCTTTCGTGTTTCATCGACTTATAATATTTTTTTCCGGCAGTAGAGCCAAATACGGTCATTGTTGCAACGAATTTGCAGATGATCCTCTCCGATATAGAACATAGAACCTAATTTATAGCTAGAGCATAGATTTTTCACACGATATCTGTCCGCGGTTTTAAATGTATAATTTACGTGGGAAAACAGCTGATTTCATTGATTTTGTTTAAGTGCATTACTCATCCGAGGTTGGAACTTCTATTTAATTTTACCTGGGTCTGCGTGTGGCCCTTTTACACGAAAAATATAATATATAAACAAATGGAAGATGTTAGAAGGAAATTTGAATCTTACGAGGAGGTTGCGTGATGGTTCAAATCCTCTTGAAACAAAATTATAATGGATTTCGCAGAGGAAACAGGTTTTCGGCTGAATCTACGCTATATTTTGCAGTTTTTTTTGTGAGCAAACGTCATAAATAGATACATCCTAAAGTGTTGCAAGGTTAAAATGCACAAACCTGTTAAATGGCCTTGGACACATCTAAAAAGGAAGCAATTAGAAAAAATGACCGGAAAGAACGAATGCACATCAACAGCAGGGAAACCTTTTTCTTTGCAGGTGTGTGAAATAGAAAGTGACTGTCTAACACAGTAGATTTTGAAAGAAATATAAGCATAGAGAAACAATACATTCACAAGAAAAATAGTCATTCTAGGGAGGGGAAAGATGCAATTTGCAAAGAATAAGCGATATTGTGCTCAATGATGCGTAATTGCAGTCATCGCCTCAAGAGCTGGGAACCATTGCGCCAGTAAGAGGTAGCTGGCCTTTTAACCCCCATTTTAAAATTTTTCAATGTTGCCTTAATGAAATAAAGCAACAAAGCGCGGCTTTTTCCCCCATACTGAATTATTTACGGATTACTAAAGTCGGGTTGAACAAAAGGTTCCTAAGTTCACAAAAGTTTTCTTTGTTCATTAATTTGGTTTCACGTGCTACTAACCCCTGACGTATACAGTTCACCTGTTGCCTGACCACGGCATAAAAAATTAACGAGTAGCCACCCACCTCCCAGCCCATCTTCAAGAATAGTTTAAGTAAGCTAAACGAGAAGTTTTAATTATAGCCATGTTAAGTTGCGTTAATGTGCACCCTCTTAAAGTAGACCGCGTATTATGTTAGTCTTCTGTTTAGGTCGCATCTTAATTTGCCCCCTAGTCGACGTTTCGCGCTTTCGTTGACCAGCTTCTTCTCTGGCAAAGAATGGGCAAAACGTCGACTGGGGGAACAAAAAACCACACGCCCTTCTCCGGAAGACAGGTAATAACGACACCGACTGTGGAAGCCTTCGCATTCAGCCATGTTAAATTCAGGAGCAGCCAATGAACATGTGCTAATGTGCTACAGCACGCTGTAAAAACCGCACAAAAACACATCATTTCTCTTGGAATGCGAGTTAGTATACAATCAAAACGGACAAAAATGTGTTCTGCAGCGCTCTCTCCAGGATAACCAGAAACTATTCGAGTGCTGATTTCAGTCACACTACATTCCATTCAGAGAAAGCACGCAATAGTTGATTTTCGACTGCGCATGCTCTGGTGTGACATCATCCCTGCAAGCTGTAAGGGTGCTGCAATTATCGTAGCACTCTTCAGTAGGGCGCTGACTCTAAATGTAAAATAAAGTTCGTGTGTCCATTTGGACCCGCTGTGCTGGAAAGGCTTAAGAATAGTTTTGTAGAAGTTACACAAAAACAAACGATAGTGGATAGAGAAAGTCAAGTGAATGTAACGCATTAAGGTTTTTCATTAACTATCGCCAAACTATTGGAAATATTCAAATATCAGTGTTGTGAACATAAAGGAAAGAGGTCATTTTAGAGCTGAGATTTCAACACAATCAAATTTTTTCCATGTTTAAATTGCCGCGTTGGTTTACACAAATTGGTTTGTACACTTTTATTCATTTACATAAAGCATAGGAAGAGAGTAAGCTAAAATGTCACGTTCATCTCGACCTGAGTTAATATAGGAGAAGAAAGTTTTCCATGCAGAGAGGGTAGTTTTCTAACATGTGGGAATAAACGCGTTTCGCTTTGTCCGAAAGGGAGTTCCGCCCATGGCTTTTCACAAACTTTTTGTTACGAGCCTCATAGAAGCCGGTTATGGTTGAATGTTTAACTGTGTGGAAACCGAAAACGTCGGCTAAGCGGGAGAAAATAAGGGAAATCCTTTTTTCTGCCCTGCATGATGCCCCCCAGGTTAGTGGGCGGAGAAACGGGAATTTGGCTGCAGCAACGTCAGCACTGAATGAAAATTTGATTCTACCAACCCCCATACTGGCAACAAGAACGCTGAAGATACAACCTTCGTATTGCTCGCGTGTTTATGTTACAATGGCTAAACTCAATCACGTTTTGCTTTCATTGCACAGTTACCCACTGCTCTAACTTAAGGACGTTTTGTTGTACGTGCGAAGCATCTTAGCATCTTGTTCGTCCCCCGACGCATGGTCAAAAAAAAAAGACACACATAAACACACACGCGCGCGCGCGCGCGCCAGTGAGAATGGACTTGCGACTCCATATACAGGTGTTAGGGGTATGAGTGCGCAGATTTCGCGTGCTGGGAGATCCAAATATGACGAATAATGAAGTCCAATAACAACTCCATCTATCTTGAAAGATAAAGGAGATAACGAACATTATTGAATACATTATCTGCCCAGTCTGGCAACACAGGCCGAATGTATTGTTTTGGTTTGCGGCCAGGCATGCGTTCACACCTGCAACGTGTGAAGGTCTAAACTAGGCTAGCGCTTGAAATCCTGCCTGTGCGTTACTTGTCAGCTAATGCCAGTAATGAGGGATGGGGTGGTTTGCTTTTAAGCTATTCAATCGTCTTCACGAGAACTAAACTAAAAGCTGCGTCAGAGGCTACGTATGAGATGTAGTCGGATGATCAAAGATAGCAACTTCAAGTGTTAAGTATGGAAATACCTCATTCAGGCCTATCGTGTAATTAAATCACAGCCACCTTTTACTAAACAGGAACATTTATTATAAAGAACAAGACTTCGGAGCCGGAACAGGCTAAATGGCCTAAGCCGTGAAGAAGAAAAGAAAAGAAAATTATTAATGATCAATAACTGCAACCTCAACAAGATGTCTTTTACAATAGATGCTCAAAATGTGTTCCGTGAGAATCTATGCAGGCATCGTATCTTCTTACCCAATTTTGCCCTACCCTTGTTACAGCTTCTGTGTTCTGCCCAATCTCTAGGGCTGCTTCAAACACACGTGTGCAAGATCATCAATGGTAGCAACCTCACCATGGTAGACCTTACTCTTCCGATGTCCCCAGAAATAATAATCTAAAGGGTTGAGGTCTGGAGATCTTGCAAGTCAAGGTATTGGTCCAAATCGCCCTATACACCGATCAGGAAATGTGCGATTTAAATGTCGTCGAACAATGTGCTGATGTGAGGGGGCGCCCCGTCATGCATGAACCACATGTTTTGCCAGGAACGTCCTCCAAAAACGGGGGCAGATTGTTTTTAAGGAACTGCTGATAAGTTGTTCCAGTCAATCTTGTGGGTAATTCAGAAGGGCCTATCAACTTATTTCCAATTATTCCAGCCCAGGTGTTCAGTGAGAACTGCAGCTGGAAATGAGCTCGTCGCACTGTGTGAGGGTTTTCAAAGGCCCACGTGTGCTGATTATGAAAATTCAACACACCATTACGCGTAAAACACGCTTCATCAGTCATTAGTTTATGTGACGAGAAATTAGGATTGCCCACACGCTGTTCCTTCAGCCATTGACAGAATGTTACTCATTCTCTCTGAGGTGCTGCACTCTTTGAATGTGATATAGGCGGAGTCGTGTCCTTGCGCCTGGATCCTCTTCCACCAGCTGCAGAATTGCTTCCTCTGCCTGCAGTACCACATTCGAGCGCTTTGCTCCTCGGTTTTCAGGTTGGGAAATCACACTTCCCGATTCTCGTACCCGCTGAGCTACAGCAACAAATGATCTTGGGTTTGGAATTCTATTGAGAAACCTATCCCTATATAAGCGTTACGCTTCACGTGTGTTACAATCGGCTTTGCCGTAAGCAAGAAGCATAATCTAAATGCTCTTGATTTGTGAAAACTGCCATAGTTTTGAATGCATTTAACGCACCTGAAACACTTACAGAACCTGCTGTTGTGCACGGATGTCGCGGGGGTAGTTGTATTGTCAACATTCCCTCACCTTCCGCTCTACACTTCCGCTAATGTTGCGGGGTTGCCAAGCGTATGCCCACGGCTTTATTCCAATAGACATGCTGGAATCCAGTCCTTTCATATCAATTTGTGGCTAAACGAATCATTTTAGCAACATATGGTAAAGACATATAACGCATCTTTTGTAGCTCTACCTCGCTGTTCTAATTGCAGAAGTAAACGATAACGGAATGGTGACACTCGCAATCACACCTTTGACCAGTTTTAATTTTTATTTATGAAACCATGCACTATAGAGAAAAGTGGTACAGAAACTTACGTTTCAGTTTAACGTCAGGAAGTTGCCTTTGAAGTCTGCGCTCTTATATCCCTAATACCTTGTGCAGATGAGTGTATAAAATTTACCACTATTCCACCGTGATCTATACTGTGTTTCATCTTTCACTATCGTCAAAGAAAGTATAATCTTTTAAAGCAGAGAGTGATGGACTGGTTATACAGATATTGTCTTTTGTTCTTATGGATCTACTACTCAAGCACGATTTGTGTACGCGTGTGCGTGCGTGGCTGCACAGACTTACAAGAAATGGTGAAGTGATGAAGAAAGCTGCACAAGAATTGCTAAAATTTGATCAAAGTAGTACAACATTTTAAAAATTAGTTTTCATGTCTAAAATACTTTGAATCCTTAACTTCAATTATATACCTATGTGCTCTGTCAGCGCATATGACTTTAACACATGGCAATCTAAGTGCATAAGAACACATGAGCTAATGCAGAATACACGTATATACACAATATCTTGGAAATAATTCGATAAAAACAATAAGATGTAGAAATTTTACCCATGTGCACCCGTAAAGCAAGCAACTGCATCCACACTTCACCAGAGCCCTACAAACATTGTCCTTTTTTTGCGGAGCTGTTCATGTTTTCACCATGTTGCCCAAAAGTTCTCTAGGATTAAGATATTTTAAGAGAGTGACTAAAGATGCAGATGTACAGATTCTGGTGTATGATTTTTTTGTCTGAGTAGTGCGTTTTTAAAACAGCAAATATAACTCATGTTAATTGCTGAGAAACCCACATTTGAAAACTTCTTATATAGTTGCCGTATATAGCTAATATTTGAGTTTAGGTTTTAAACTGAGACTTTCTTATGTTACAGAGTCTGCTTGGAGAGTTCAACAAAGAGCAAGAAGCTTTCATCAAAGAAAAGCAAGGAAAGAACTCCGAAGCCGCAGTACCTCCGTGGGTGGGATGTCCCAATGAAGAAAGTCTCAAGGAGGAATGCCTCACTCTGTCCACAGTAAGTTAATTTTCACTTATTTCTGTTGGTGTTCTTTTCCATTACATTATCCAAACTGACTTCAGGGACTTCAAAATTAGGTTATTGTGAATTCGGTTTCCAAGTTTTGATGTGCAGAAAAAAAAGTGCAACGCCGAGACGCGAACCCGTGTCCCTGAGGTTAGCGCACAGGGCGCAGTTATCAATCTATCCAACTAAATGGACGTTTGACTCCAAGTTCTACCGTAGAACCTGCATGCCAGGCGCTATGCATTGCCCCCTCGCGACTTTTCGTGCCTCTTGCCTTTTTAGACAGTTTTAACCCTTTGCTGTGCGTTTTAATATTATTACTTAAGGCAATGTATTGGTGAAATTCGGAGAAAAATTGCCGAAAATTTTTATTTTTACTTTTATGCTTATACTTTGTACTTTAACGGCACACTTTAATTTTCTCAACATCAGCCATTTTTAAAGCTCCAGAAGAGTATTCAAATGTGCTATTGCGGGTGAGCGTTCCTCACTAAATCTCGTCGCTACAGCTTTGAAATGCAATTTCGTTTTCACTGGCTCTGATTTTGGTCTCTTGCAGGCAGTTTTGTTTCAGAAAGCTTGTAAGTTGGCCGTGCTGAAAAGAATTCGATATTCGAGCTGAAATGCCGCGAATCTCACATGTTTTGCTTTCAAACAGAGAAATGCAGTCAGTTTTCTGTAATTCTGTAATCTTGCCAGGTTATTTCAGTGTTCCAGTTACATATTAGACATTGTTCAAGTAGTTGATAGGTTTTGTTATTCGTTAGTCTATAGTAGAGCCGTAACAAGCAGATATTTTATGAATTTTGTGTATAAATTTGCGAAAGTGCATAGTGTGGAGGTTAGCTAAGAGCAACACATTTCTACATTTAGTGAACAATGCGAAGGTAAAGGAAGGTTTTCATATTAAGAAACAAAAGAAAAAAGCAAGAGTCCCACATGTGGTGCTGGGGAATTTTAAGTTGATTGGATTTAGGTAAAGAACAAAGGCATACTGTTAATCTTTAAAATTCATTTTCTCGGTTCTTATTTTTTCAGAATTTTTCTCTATTCAAAATGCTCTTTGGACCTTAGTTTATAACTCATTAGCTTGAAATTTTCACGAGACCTTCAGAGATTAAGGTATTAAAATTTGTCGTGCGCTAGTTAAACATATTAAATAATTGAGCTGAAAGTAAATAGTTTGCATAATTCATACTGAAAATATTGATAAATAGTGTACAAAACATTTTTTCCTCTTAAACTAATTAAATCTAAGCAATTTTGGCATGGCAGTTTCTTTTATATTTGTATACTGAACTCAAATTAAAAATTTAGGAGGGATACAATAATCTGTAGGATCGAAGGGTCATTTCATATGAACATATCAAAAAGTGATTTATTTTTAATAAATATATTAATAATTTAAAAATGGTTTGACATATTGCATTGAACTTCTGTGTATAGTATTTACTTTTATGTTCTGAGCATGTAGAAAAACAATTGAAAACAGTCAGAAGGAAACTGTGAATATTTTAATTTTCACATATATATTGCCTTGAATGGCAAAATTATTATACATGTTATTTGAGATTACGAGAAGTAGTTTACGCCAAAATTTAAATAAACCGTCATTTAATAACAACAACTGTACGAGTCCATGTTGGGTGAGGGACATACCCTAATTTCTTGCAACCAACCCTGGCTCTAGGTACAAGAATCCGCCATTTTCTTTTTAGTTGAAATTGTTAGTGTGCTCACATGATAAATCCATTTTATCAGAGGCGTTTACTGAATAGCGTGGCTATGTATACTCTAATAAAAAGTTGTAAAATCGGCTGGAAACCCGAAATTCGCTCTTAATTGACGAGTCGCATGTTTTTGAGGTGTACTTTAGCGAGGAGTACGTTCTGTCTCTTAAACCGCTGTTCCTCTAAATCTTGCGCATTCGGCTCTCTGAGAACGTCTAGCAATTCGTTTAAGTAAGCACAAAACTGGACTGAAATGCACATGCTGTTTGACGTGTAGGTGGCCTACCTTCCAAAAAAATAAGGGTCGGGTGTCTCGCCTCGTATATGTGTGTATGTGTATATATGACGTTTCTACTACACGATCCCAAAATCAAAGCAGGAAATCTGTAGATATCCGATATATGATGTATAGGGCTCGGATTTTTTGGTGCTATAAACTTGGAAAATATCTATTTTTGTGCGCTAAAATGTCGATATATGTGATAAAAAGTAAAAAAAAAAAAAATAAAAAAAAAAAAAAATTCTGATGTGTTGCACTCACATGACTTTCTCTACTTTTGTACTAACCATTCTTACAAACTCTTATTCCTATATCTTCTTCGTGTTAGTTGAGATAAACATTTGCACAAATTATCTTATTGCTTATTTCCTTGTAGGTAAAAGGGAATATTAGAATACATTAGGCTTTGAGCGATAGTCAAATCTTTTAAAGCTTTGAGACTGCGTTCTCTTTGCACTCTTAACATATAAAGAAATGAACAACGATGTTCCATTTCACGAAAGTTCTAAGTTTTCCGAAACTCACACACATAAGGAATATCTCCGAAATGGTTCAACCTACAAGAAAATTTATTGAGAATAAATTGTGTATTTTAGCAAGATCTACATTTTTAGATAGTATGATTTGGTCTATCTCTAACGGTTTACCAGTTATGCAAAAGTCGTCCAGAGTAAATACGACTACAGAGGCTATAGCCAGAAAATTCAAAATATACATTTCATTTGTCATAAAAATATTTTAATAAAAATCGTTAGAGCCATTTTCAAGAAAATCAAAATTTCCAAAAAATTTCTATGCAAAGTGTAGTTTAGGGTAGTGCACTTTTCTTCAAAATCTTCGTGTCGCATCCTTGAAAGACATTAAACTTAAATACCAACTTTGGTTTTTAACCGACTTTTCGTTTTTGAGTTATGCTGTCCACAGACACACAGATCTTTCTCTAAAAATGCTTTTTTCTTATTCAGGGAGCCTCAGAACATTTCCAGTAAAATATCGATATTGAAGTTTTGGTTGGAAAACAATACTGCTTCTACTTACCAGTAGAGAAAGTCAAAATCACCAAAAAGTGAAACTTCGACATCGCAAACACGACGTCGAAAGCATAACATCCAGTATCCGACATCGGGTATTAGAAATCCTCGAGTGTTCAGCATCGTATTTAAGTTTTACAATGCAAGTTCGGCACGGACGCTCCGCGGGGGATGCTTGACATCGAGAGTTCGACATCGAAAATTCGTCCTGGTATGCTCGACATCTGGTTTCGAGATAAGCACCCCGACATCGAAAATTCGACATCGATATCTGAGTTCCATAAAGGTACGGCGTAATCAAAAATTCGACATTGAAAAATCGACGTGGTAGGTTCGACATCTGGGTTCGAGATGGGTACACGACATCGAAAATTTGACACCGAAAATACGTCGTAGTAGGCTAGGCATCTGGGTTCGAGATAGGGACCAGACATCGAAAATTGGACATCGAATTTTCGACGTTGTAGACTCGACATCTGGGTTCAAGATAGGTACCCGACATCGAAAATTCGACGTGGTAGGCTCGATATGCGAGTTCAAGATAGGTAGCCCGGCATAGAAATTTCGACATCGAAAATTCAACGTCGTGGGCTCGACGTCTGCGTTCGAGATAAGTACACCGACAACAAAAATTCGACATAAAAATACATCAAAAATTCGACATCGAAATTTCAACATCGAAAATTCAACGTTGACGGCTCGTCATCTGTGTTCGAGATAAGTACTCCGACAACAAAAATTCGAATTCGAAAGTATATCGAAAATTTCACACCAAAAGTTCGCCATCGAAAATTCGATATCGAGAATTCGACAGTGAATATTCAACGTCGAAGACTCGACATCTCCATTCGAGATAAGTACCTCGAATTCGAAAATTCGACTTGGAAATACATCGAATATTCGACGTGGTAGGCTCGACATCTGAGTTCGATGTAAGTACCCGTATAACGAAAAATCAACGTCGTCGGCTCGACACCTGTGTTCGAAATAAGTAGGTTCACCGACAACGAAAAATCGACATCGAAAATTCAACGTCGTCGGCGCGACATCTGCGTTCGAGATAAGCACCCCGACGTCGAAAATTCAACCTCCACGGCTCGTCATCGATAAGTACCCCGACAACGAAAATATGACATCGAAAATTTAACATAGAAAATTCGAATTTTCGACACCGAAAATTCAACGTCTACGGCTCGACATCTGCATTCGAGATAAGTACCCTGATACGAAAACTCAACATCGAAAATTAGACATCGAATATTCGACGTGGTAGGCTCGACATCTGGGTTTGATGTATGTACCCCTATATCGAAAATTCGACGTGGTAGCCTCGAAATCTGAGTGCGAGATAAGTACCCCGACATCGAAATTTCGACGTCGAAAATTGGATATCGAAAATTCGACACTAAATATTCGACATCGAAAATTCAACATTGTAGGCACGACATCTGGATTCGAGTTAGGTAGCCGACATCGAAAATTCGCTACAATTCGACATCGAAAATTCAGCATGGTAGCCAAGAACTATGGGTTCGAGATGGGTGCCCGACATCAAAAATTCAACATCGAAAATGCGTCGTAGTAGGCTCGATAACTCGGTACGAGCTTGGCATACGACAACGAAAATTTGACATATAAATTACTACATCGAAAATTCGACATCGAAAATTCTAAGTGGTATGATCGACATCTGTGTTCGAAATAAGTACTCCTATCTCGAAAATTCGATTTCAAAAATTCAACGTCGTAGGCTCGACATCTGCGTTCGAGATACGTACCCCGAATTCGAAAATTCGACGTGGTAGTCTCGACGCATGGGTTTGATGTAAGTACCCCAATATCGAAAATTCGACGTGTTAGGCTCGACATCTGAGTTCCAGATAAGTACCCCGACATCAAAAATTCGACATCAAGCATACGACATCGAAAATTCGACGTGGTAAACCCAACATCTGGGTTCGATGTAAGTACCCTGTGTCGAAAATTCGACATAGAACATTCAACGTAGTAGGCTCGACATCAGTGTTCGACATAAGTACCCCGACAACAAAAATTTGACATCGAAAATTCAACGTCGGCGGCTCGTCATCGATAAGTACGACGACATCGAAAATTCGACATCGAAAATACGACAGCAAAATTCAACGTCGACGGCTCGACATGTGCATTCGGATAAGTACCCCGACATCGATAACCCGACATCGATAACTCGACATCGAAAATTCGACATTGACAATACGACATAGAATATTTGACGTGATAGGCTCGACATCTGGTTTCGATGTAAGTACCACTATATCGAAAATTCGACGTGGCAGACTCGATACCAGAGTTCGAGATAAGTACACCGACATCGAAAATTCGACATCGAACATTCAACGTCGCCAATCGACATCTGTGTTCGAGATCAGTACCCCGACAACGAATATTCGACATCGAAAATTCAACGTCGTTGGCTCGACATCTGCGTTCGAGATAAGTACCCCTACAACGAAAATTAGACATCAAAAATGCGACATCGAAAATTCAACGTCGACGGCGCGACATCTGAGTTCGAGGTAAGTACTCCGGTAAAGAAAATACGACATCGAAAATTCGATATCGAAAATTCAACGTCGACAGCTCTACATCTGCTTTCGAGATAAGTACCCAGACATCGAAAATTCGATATCGAAAATTCGACATCGAACATACAATGAAAATTATACATCGAATATTCGACGTGGTAGGCTCGACATCTGTGTTCGATGTAAGTACCCTATATCGAGTGGTAGACTCGACATCTGAGTTCGAGATAAGTATCCCGACAATGAAAATTCGACGTCGAAAATTCATCGCCGTAGGTCCGACATCTGTTCGAGATACGTACCCCGAAAACGAAACTTAAGACGTCGAAAATTCGACATCAAAATACGACACAGAAAATTCAACGTCGTAGACTTGACATCTGCGTTCGAGATAAGTACCCCGACATCGAAAATTCCACATCGAAAATACGACATCGAAAACTCGACCTCGAAAATTAGACATCGAATATTCGTCGTGGTAGGCTCGACAGCTGGGTTCCTTCAATGTACCCTATATCGAAAATTCGACATCAAAAATTTGACGTGGTAAGCTCGACATCGAGAGCTCGACTAGCTCGAGATAAGTACCTCGACATCGAAAATTCGACGTCGAAAATTTGACATTGAAAATTCGTCATCAAAAATTCTACATCGAAAATTCAAAGTTGTAGGCTCGACATCTGGGTTCGAGATAGGTAACCAACATCGAAAATTCGCCACAATTCGACATCGAAAATGGATTCAGGGGCCTCAAATTTTTTCCATGAAATCTCGACAAGGTATTTTACGGTGGAATACAATATTTCTTCTAATTTACTATTCGTAGTGGAGAATGTAAAACTGAATATCAAAATGTGTATCTAAAAATCAATATCAAATCCTATATTAAAATTTGTATTTAAATCTCTGACAAAAAAGGTGCTGCTCTCAGATGACTTTCTCTACTCTTGTACTAACCATTCTTACAAACTCTTATTCCTATTTCTTCTTCATGTTAGTTGAGATAAATATTTGTACAAATTACTTTATTGCTTATTTCCTTATAGGTACAAGGGGAATATGGGAATACAGTAGGCTTTGTGCGATAGTCAAATGTTTTACTACTGTGAGATTCCGTTAACTTTGCTTGGTTAACATATAAAAACTGACTAGGGATGTTCCATTTCACAATGATATCAGTTTTCCAAAACTTACACAAATAACGAGGAATATATCAGGAATGGTTCACTCTACAAAAAAAGTTGTCCAAATAAATTTTTTGTAGAGTGAATCGTCCATCTCTTACGGTTTACGAGTTATTCAAAAGCCAGAGTATTTATATATCATTAGAGAAAGTCACGGGTTTTAAACATTTATGGTATAACATTCAAAATCAGCGAAGTAGAAATAAATCCTTTGGCAGACAAGTTATCAGTTACAGGAATAAATTGGGGGGGGGGGGGGGGGAGAGGGAGATAGAGAACATGTTAGAATGCCTATAGTAAGAGTCCCAAGGAAGGGACCCTTATTATAGGACAATTGCGAGTAGATATCCGGGAGCACTAATAAAATATGTTTTGAAACAACTTGAGGCTCCAGAGGCTCCACCCGAAGTGTCTTTACCGCAGTGGAAAACCCCATTTTTCATATAATGAAGAGGTCGATTAGTCACGGGAATTGTTGCAGTTATTAATCAAAATATCCGTGGGCCGACCAAACAACTGTTTTTTCCTCGTGGTTCTCTTCAGTCACAAAACACCGGATTGGATATTAAACATTACAACCCAAAGTGGCATCTTAAGTATAAAATAATAGTACAAAGAAAAATAGATGGCAATTATGAATGTTGTGCCATCTGTCTACAAATAATGTAAGCACATAGAGTGAGTTGCACCCTAATGCCATCTGCCGTCACATGAACAGAGGTAGGCACGGGACGAACTAAGATGGTGTATACACCTTAAAGACTGACAACTGACGTCACACACCGAATCTACATCATGTTAGTTGAGATAAACATTTGTACAAATTATTTTATTGCTTATTTCCTTTAGGTACAAGGGTAATATTAGAATACAGCAGACTGAGCGATAGTCAAATATTTTAAAGCTTACAGATTCCGTTCTCTTTGCATGGCCAAACAGAAAACAATGAATAACGACGTTGCCTTTGAGAAAGGTTTAACTGTTGCAAACTCACACAAATAACAAGGAATATCTCCTTAATTGTCCATTCCACAAAAAATGCTTTTAGACAAAAATTGTGTTTTGAGATATATCTACATTTTTTGTATAGTAAAATTTGGTCTATCTCTTACGGTTTACCAGTTATGCAAAAGTCATCCAGAATAAACAGGATTACATAGCCTACAGCCAGAAAATTCAAAATATACATTTCATTAGTCATAAAAATATCTTAAAAATATGGCATTTTATTCAAAATCGTTAGTCATTTTTGAGAAAATTAAAATTTTTGAAAAACGTTTTTATAATCTCCAATAAATAGACTGCAATGTGTAATGAATTATTTTTCAGGGTTTGTGGAATAACGTTGGCAGCACTCACAAAACAAAAGAATGAGCAGATGATAATTCGCGTGTGATAATTTAAGGCCTGTGTAAACTTGGTTCTACGGTAAGCCCGTGTCGGAGAAACTGGTACTCTGTTTTATGGTTAAATACGGAGGTGAGAGAGAGAGAAGCGAACTTCACTCTTGTTAGGTTATGTTTTATTTGTACAGAACAGCTACTTGGGGGTGTTCTTGATTGAGCTGCACTTTTCTGAACCCTTTCAAACGCAGAATGTAACTTTCGTTAACTTCAGTAACTGATCACAAACAACCAAGTAGGAATTTCACTTTCTCCTGTTTTTATTGTTTTGAAGCGAAGGTTGCAATCGATCTCTCTCGGGTGCAACTCTGCGACATCGTAGTTCTCACTGTTTACTTTGTCTACTGCCTATAGTAGATAAGTAGACGAACTACGTACTGTATTCCACCCAAACATTCTATGTCGAGGTTTCACTGGAAATATGTTTTAAGACCCCTTAATAAAAAAGTATTCAATTGAGATTCAATTTCATTCGAGGAGTTAGTTAACTGTGCTCAAGTTAGTTTTGTATGGGCTTCAGCACAGCAATACCCCCCCCCCCCCCCCCCCCCCCGCGCCCTGCGTCTGTCTACGCAGAGTCAGAATTAACAACAGGCTACAACTCCAGTACTGGGCTCTTCAAGCACGGCGACAAAGGAACGTATAGCGACGAGCGGATCTGTCAAAATTAGAAAATTCAAAGACTTCATTAGATGTGTCCATGTTCGTGGCTGTTTCATATACCAAATACTAACTTTCAGAATTACTATTTCAATATCAAAACATTAAAAAGATCTGATGTGTTTCTTCACATGACTTCTTCTTCGTGTTAGTTGAGATAAACATTTGTACAAATTATATTATTGCTTATTTTCTTGTAGGTACAAGTGAATATTAGAATGCAGTAGGCTTTGTGCGATAGTCAAATATTTTAAAGCTTTGAGATCCCGTTCTCTTTGCACACTTAACATATAAAACAACTTAACAACGATGTTCCATTTCACGAAATTTTTAAGTTTTCCTAAACTGACACAAATGACAAGGAATATCTCCGAAATGGTTCACTCTACAAAAAAATTTATCCGGATATGAATTGTGTATTTTAGCAAGATCTACATTTTTTGTATAGTATGATTTGGTCTATCTGTAACTGTTTACCAGTTATGCAAAAGTCGTCCAGAGTAAATACGACTACAGAGGCTATAGCCTGAAAATTCAAGATATACATTTCATTTGTCATAAAAATATCTCAAGCATATGACATTTTAATCAAAATCGTTAGAGCCATTTTGAAGAAAATTAAAATTTTCCATGTAAAGGGTACTTTAGGATAAAAGAATTTTCTTCGAAATTTTGGTGTCGCCTCCTTAAAAGACATTAAACTTAAATACCAACCTTGGTTTATAACCGACTTTTCTTTTTTTGATTTATGCTGCACTTTTTTTTTTTTTTTTTTTTGCGCATACAGGGGGTGTCAAAATATATTTCCGGTGAAATCTCGACATCGAATTTTTGGTTGGAATACAATACTTCCTCTATTTACCAGAAGAGAAAGTAAAAATATATGCCATTATCCACTATTATTTTCGAACACTTCCTTGCATTTTCTTTTTAGGGTTTGTGCTGCAGGATCATAAAGAAACTTACATTTTTTCCACATCCTGAACTACTTGAACTGTCTCTCCCAAAGACATTCCTACTGATTCCAGTTTCTTTCTGGAATCACAGAGGAAGCCTGCGTAATTTAGCATTAAAGAAGTGGATGGTGACTGGCTAAAAATAATTTGCTGCTTCTTTTATGTGATTTATGTTAAATTATTTTAAAAATGTTTCCTTTATGCGATTTTTTGTTATTTATGCGAATATCCGAAATATTTACATAAAGTTGTCAGAAAATATACATTTTTATGTGCTATAAAATTTAAAATATTTGCTCCGGTGTAAATAACCAGAACATCAAACATAGTTTCAAGTTCGCACTAGGACGGAAACAAAATATGTATTTACCTAAAAATCCGAGCCGTAGTGACTATCTTTCTTGCAGTGAAGTGCGATTTATTCTCCTCCATTGTTCAGAATGTGATGTTCGAGATGAGACCGTTCAGTTTTTCCTTTAGTGCAAATAATTTCTTTTCCGTAGTTTTAAGGTTAGCATAACCATTTTGCCAAAAATAATTTCCAATGCAAATTTTCTTTGTAATTTGCCTTTATTATCGGTCAGCGTTGCAGCGCAATTGCAGATAAGTGAGAATTACGGAGAAATAAAATTAAATACAAAGCAAAACTTAGGAACGTATTGTCGCGGAAACAATGGCTTGGCTATGTCGTATGAATGAAGTAAATACCGCCAATATCGCGAGGAGGAAAGGGTAGCGAGTAAATAAAGTGTTCATTTTAAAGCAAGGTGGACGTGATGGAGGTAAAAAAAAAAAAAAAAAATGTGTGTTTCTTTGGTTCAAAATAAAGAGCATAGTTTCTGGATATATATATCTGCCACCTTTTTTCATAAATATTTTAGTGATGTTGTTGTTGTTGTAGTGTTTAACGCCCGCTTTTACTACTACGGCACCGCAGGCGGTGACACTGATGATACATGAAGATGGAGCACCAGTGGAATGAGATGGCGGGGGAAACCGGAGTACCCGGAGAAAACCCGCCCTGACGCCGCTTCGTCCACCACGAATACCACATGCGGGTCCCTGGGATCGAACCCGGGCCGCCTAGGTGGTAGGCGAGCGCGCTAACCGCTCGGCCACGGCGCCGCCATTTTAGTGATGACAATCCTAATTATGATTTGTGTCCAAAAGGGTGCAGGTACCAAAAGGCAATTAAAACTGGCACATAATATAGGCATAAACACTCCTAACTACCGGCAGTAATGGAAGCAATGAAACCTATTTACAGGAAACTTACTCTTTAGAAAAATAAGCCTTCATGGAAGGATGCAAAACCAAAACAAATTGTTTAATAATTATATGTATATGGCACAGGGTCCAAATAGTGTTCGTTTGTGCAAAAAAAATTTAAATAGGTGTATTGGACTCGGTCATATGTTTCAATGAAGGTTGCTACAGCAGAACACTGGTATTGAAATCTTTGGGCATTGATCCTGGGGAAAATACGAAGAAAGGTCTTCACAATATGGGTGAATTAGCGTGTTGCTAAAGCTGATAGAGCTTTTGAGAACTTCACCAAGGAGGCAAGAATGCAGAAAAGGGGTAATAGAGGCAGAGGGAGGATAAAGAAGCCCAGGATGATGAAAGTTATGCTTCAAAAAAACACTAACGTTGAAAATTTCAGGTTAGAGCATGTGAACAATTTTGTTTGTTTTCCTCATAACTTACATTTTTCGGTCCGTTGGTGCACTTATTTAAAAACCAACATAGTTTGAGCTTTGAAATTTTCAGGATATCTTTGCAGATGCATGTTAATTATAGCCATGCAATACTTTCATGGAATTATGTAAATTAAAGTTCTTATCTGGTCTTTTTAACTTAAAAACAGCAAAAATTTAAAAGAAGAATTTAATTCAAGGTGAACTCCCACAAAAATGAAGGCTGTGATTAACAGAAACAAATTTATGAGCATTTGTTTCGGTCAGTATTTTAGTTGGTTTTCATGGGGCATAATGTCCACCTTGCCTTAAACGTATCTACACCTATGCAGTTATTCAGAAGTCCGTGAAACACTTTAAAAATACACAACTACTAAACTTGTCCGCCCTTGCTTATATGGCAAATATCAATGCGTAATCAACACGCTCCAGCATGTCACGATTGGCCATAACCTAGGCACCTGTAATCCGGCATGAAGTTCCTGAAGATTAGCGGGTAGCGGACGTACATACACAATGTGTCTCACAAATTCGCACAGGAAAATGTCACATGGAATTAAATCCGGTAATCGTGGCGGCCACGTCATTAATGCGTTATCTCCATGTCCAATACATTCGATCCAATAGTGGGTCAGAATTGATAACTGCTGCCATCTGGCGATAAATCATGGCAACTCAGCGTAGGCTTTCGTTATAAAACAAATTGGGAGTCTCTCTCTTTATTGCCAGAATAATTACCGTGATTCGTTCCATACTTAACTTCTTGTTAAACCCTAAAATGTGTCACGGACATATGAATAACCCTGTATTAATCACGAATGGCTGATAGACTGGGTTGTAAGTAAAAATACTATTGGGGGGGGGGGAGGGGCAACGCAACCCCCTCCCACCTAACATTGTATATATATATATATATATATATATATATATATATATATATATATATATATATATATATATATATATATATGGGGAGCGGAAATCTTTTTTTTAGAAAAACGGAAGTTCTACGTCCAAGTGGGCCGCTCCTCCTCACGGGAGCGAGCGATGCGGGCTGGCGTCCCACAAGGGGCAATCATGTCACTCTTTTTGTATATACTATTCACCAACGATTTCCTAGTGGACGCCAGATGTAAGGTCGCCATGTATGCTGACGACACTGCAATATACAACCGCCATAGAAATCCACGTTTCGGCCTTGCAGAAATGCAACGTTATGTTAACAACTTCCTCTCATGGCAACATGACTGGAAAATTAAAATTAATCCCAACAAATGCCAGCTGATTCATTTCTCTAAGCGGCATCACACTTTGGCAATGGACCTAACGGTCGGTGGTCAGGTATTGCATTGTCGTCGGCAAGTTAAATACTTAGGGGTTACCTTGGACCGCACAATGTGCTGGTCCTCCCACATAAAAAATAGCGCCAACAAAGGCAGACAGCGGCTAAAGTTATGCGCCCACATCTTCCGCAGCAAACAGCTGCAACTGAAGTCCAAACTCGTCCTGTATAAAGCTTTCATCCTGTCAGTGGTTCTTTACGCGTGTGTGGCCTCAAATGCCTCAAAAACCGCCCTGAAGACTATCCAAACCCTCCAAAACCTCTCCCTCCGGAAAATCCTCTCTGCTCCCATCCTAACCACTAACCAAACCCTTCACCAGGAAACCCAGATCCCATCCATTCCCGAGGCAATAACAAGATGCGCATCAGAAGTCACCAAAATGACGTGATTGCCAATATTGGCAAGGGCGAGCCAAAGCATCGTAAACATTCTAGAATTAAAATGTTCTAGACATTGCATGGCTCGCCGATTGATGCGCACCCATGCAACCCAGGCCCTAGGCCACACACTCCGGAAGAGGCCTGTGCCTCGGAAACGCCACAGGAGCTGCAACCTGATCCGCACAGGAAAACCGCGGAAAAACTGTAAATAGTGAAGTGTATATAGTGCAGTATGTGTAAATATGTATATACGAGCGTGTGTGTGTGTGTGTGTGTGTGTGTGTGTGTGTGTGTGTGTGTGTGTGTGTGTGTGTATGTGTGTGTGTGTGTGTGTGTGTGTGTGTGATGGGACATATGTGTGGTATGCCCAGGAGTGAGTGAGTGTATGTATCCGTGTATATAAATAAAAAAAAAATATATCAAAAACAGACAATCAAAGGACTCAGAATACGCCCAAAAACTGTTCTCGATGAGCTAGAGCTGCTCACCGTATGGGTTTTTTGATAAGAAAAGGCAAACAAGAGTACCCATGTAAATATTATAAATTGTAATTAATGTAAATTTTTAGCCTGTAAGCCGGGCCCCTCTGTACCGGCACCAGGCAAATTTTTCCTGATTAAAATAAGTAAGTAAGTAACGGTCATTTTTCATTCTGACGAAGGCCATAGAGTTTACAATGGCCGAAAGCTCAATGTTTTTAAACCTCACACGGCTGATCACCCGTGAAGCTGTAATAAATAACGTGCGCCGTGAAAGCTTTAAATCTTCAATACTACTACTACTTCTAATAATAATAATAATAATAATAATAATAATAATAATAATAATAATAATAATAATAATAATAATAATAATAATAATAATAATAATAATAATAATAATAATAGTGATGATAATTACAATGATAATAATGATAGTGATAATAGTAATAATAAAAGCAACTTTAAGAGGTAGGCTACAGCTTGTTCAGTGTGCTTTGTCATCTATTTCAGCAACAGATGGCAGCACAAGGTTTTAGTTGTACTGAGTTTAGAAAAAGAAATAACAATAAAGCATGTAGAACAAATGTCAGTAAAATGACACACTTTTTATTTTAATTTTTAATTTCCAAAGGAGTGGTAGTCTTGTCTATGCGAAATTAGCAGCATTTTTCAAACTTATTACTTAATGCATCTATGTGTCAGGTCCTTCAAGTGTTTATATTAAGTGGAAGTAGGTAAGCAATGATACGGATTGTCGTGTAAGTTTTTTCCCCATTTTTGCGTGTATTTACCAAATTACCTGTATCCAAAATTAGGTATACAGGAAGACACCATTGCCCAAGACACTAAAGAAGGAAGATACAATTACTCCTTTATCACCGCACCAGGGTTGCCAACATTTAAAAGTAAAATTATCGTACCAGCCACTCAACATTATAGATTTGTATTCAAAATTATCGTACGTCATGAAGCAAATGCTACAACAATAAAAATATCAGTATAATACTTATGAAAATATACGAGTAATGATGTTTATTATATCCACTTACAAGATTGATGACCTCAACAAATATTACAACTTTAGCACTTAAGTTTCTCGCACTATTCATCTGAAAGTTCAGCTTCCTCAACCGTTGCAGCATTGCACAAATTTGTTGTTCAGGTAAACCTTAACATCTTATCGGTGACTTGCAGATTTTAAGATCTGCCACGTTCTTTCATAAGTTGAGACGACAAAATGAGTTCATTTACCGTATCTAGTTCCAATCTGTTTCTAACTTTGGTTTTTATTAAACCCAGTTTAGGGGAAAAAAAAAAAACAAAAAAAAAAAAAAAACACACCTTTCACAAGAAGTGCTTTTGTAGGGCAAGGAAACCACTAATAATGCAAAGGCCGCTAGTTCTTTGAAATCAGTATTTCCACCAAGGTAACATATGTTTAACAGCACTCCAGAAACTGTCAGGTTCAGGCATGTTCTTTATTTCGCACGGAATATAGCACGTATTCCGAGTTTTCTACATTGATCGTCAATTTTCTGAAGTGTCTTCTTCTTTGAGATTATCAGACCTGGGCACACTGACAATAAGAGGATAAGGGGTAGCAGGCTTAGTAGCTATGGGGTGGAGACAGACAATGTGGACAAAAGTGGTGTTATTTGTAATTAGTTTCACTTCGCTGGAGTGACAAACCAGTGAAAATGATATTTTGCTGATTTCGAACCATCATACATTCAAATTATCGTACACCCCCATAATTATCGTACGGGTTGACAACCATCGCACAAACATTAAAATTATCGTATGCCGCCATAATTATCGTACGAGTTGGCAACCCTGATCCGGGGAACTACCCGGAAAACTCGTGGGTCAGGTGGACCGGTCACTGGGATCGAATCTTCTACCTCCCAAATGCATGAGCCAATCCGCTCGGTATTCTGGGAACTTCGATGACCAATTGTGCGAAACAAGTTTGTTAACAAAAAATTGTAAGATATCTATTGAATGTATTAGGCGTGTGTGTGTGTGTGTGTGTGTGTGTGTGTGTGTGTGTGTGTGCGTGTGCGTGTGCGTGTGCGTGTGTGTGTGCGTGCGTGTGTGTGTGTGTGTGGGAGGGGGGGTGATCCCCATAAGCTATTATATTTGTCTTTCCTTATGTCAGTATATCATTTATATATAATATAAATAATAGTGGTCCGAGCACCAACACTTGTAGTACACCATAATTAACACTCTTGAAATTCAATTGCACTTTCCTTAATGATTTTCCTCTTCTGGACGCAGCGGCTGGGCGGTATGCCTTGGCCCTTCATGGTCTGTTGCCCCGGGCTTTAATTTAGTTTAGTTTAGTTAATCATACACTAATGTTGATTGTCTTCGTGTAACAGGTACAACCTGAATAACTTCCTCGCGAAGCCTCTTATCCCATATGCCTCCAGTTTTCGTAGTAATATACCTTGGCCAGTGCAGTCAAAAGCTTTAGAGGGATCGAAGAATAATGATCCTACTTTTTTATTTTTTACCAGATTTTCGATAACTTAAGTTGGGAAAAATACAGCGTAAATAAGAATTGGTAAATTAAATTATTTTCTTGTTTAACGACGCTGTCAATTCCCAGGATCACATCAGCGTCGCCGGTGTGCCGGAATTTTGTCCCGCAGGAGTTCTTTTACATGCCAGTAAATCTACTGACATGGAGCTGTCGTTTTTAAGCACACTTAAAAACCATCGGCCTGGGCCGGGTTTGAACCCGCGACATTGGGATCCGTAGGCCAGTGTCTAACCAACTGAGTCACCCAGACCGACAAAAAAAAAAAAAAAAAAGAATTGGTAGATTCATATCTTTCTTCTCTAAAGTACTTTTTACTTTCTCTACTGGTAAGTAGAGGAAGTATTGTATTCCACCAAAAAATTCGATGTTGAGATTTCACCGGAATGTTTTAAGACCCCTGAATCCAAAAACTAGCATTTTTAGAAAAAGGTCATGTACGTGTGTGACCAAAGTTGGTATTTAGGTTTAATGTCTTTCAAGTATGTGACACAAAGATTTTGAAGAAAATAGACCCATTCTAAATTACCCTTTACATGGAAAATGTTTCAAAACACTTGATTTTCTTGAAAATGGCTTTAACGATTTTGATTAAAATGACATATGTTTAAGATATTTTTATGACAAATGGAAAGTATATTTTGATTTTCCTGGCTATAGCTTATGTAGTCCTGTTTACTCTGGATGACTTTTGAATAACTCGTAAACCATAAATCTTACTATGCAAAAAATGTGGATCTTGGTAAAACACACAATTTATGTTTCGATAAATGTTTTTGTAGAGTAAATCATTTCGGAGATATTCCTTGTTATTTGTGCCAGTTTTGGAAAACTTAAACTTTCATGAAATGCAACATCGTTGTTCGTTTTTTAAATGTTGAGCATGCAAAGAGAATGGGATCTCAAAGCTTTAAAAGATTTGACTATCACTCAAAGCCTACTGTATCCAATATTCCTCTTGCACCTACAAGGCAATAAGCAATAAGATAATTTCTGTAAGTATTTTTCTCATGTAACACGAAGATATAGGAAAAGAGTTTGTAAAAATGGTTAGAACAAGAGTAGAGAAAGTCATGTGAGTGCAACACATAAGATTTTTATTACAATATTGACCCCAGTCTTTGCATGTTCAGTTCAAATTCATTCAGTTCATTCAATTTAGTCATACTTTCAATCATGCAGTACAGTGCACTTTGACAGGGGATAATACAAGACAGTAAATATATTTAGTAAAATCTATCAATAATCCTATATACAGGGTACATAAAATTAATGTTGTCAATATATGTGTTCTATTTAGATAATTTATATAAGATAAGTACAAATTTAAACATCATTACAAAATAATTATTGTAGTTAAAAATAAAATAATATTGAATACAACTATAAAATGGATATTCATTAAAATCTAATGCTCATCAAGTGAGTAAAAGCAATGAAACAATAAAGCTGCTGCTTTTGATTTAAAGATATTATACTTAAATTGAATTTGGAAGTAAATTATGTATTTCTGCTCTAAATGCCGAGCCACAGTTTTTACAAAGATTGAGTGGAAATTAAGTGTGTGTTATTACAGTATTCCTATCAAAATGTTTCTCATCTTCCAGGATTAAGGATTGCTTGTTTCTGTTTTATGTTATAGTTTAGTCTTTTAACTTTACACAAGGAAAATATTTACTTAGATTTTTCATAATATGAAAATTAGGACAGTTTTTTTTTTTTTTTTTTTTCATTTTTTTTCTATCTGCTAGATATTACTTTCTACTCATGACATCAGTTTGTTTACTAACAGTCGGTAGTAAGAAATATTTTTTCAGACATAAATAGTTCTTTTTTTTTTTTTTTTTTTTTAACAAACTGCCCCTAAACTATTTACATAGGTATGCATGTAAATGTTCTGAATCCATTAAGCAGGCAGTAATGCAAATGCTACAACCAGCATAGCATGAAGTATAGCATGAAGAGAGCTTAGAAATTTTCAACTTTGCCGATTTTGGTTCTTTAACTGAACATCCCATTTTCAATGGATACCAGGTCAAGCTGTCTGAAAATAGGGCCAATGATTGCCACGTTAAACTAGAAGTCAGATCTTTTACATTGAAGAGTTGCTTCTTTGAGTATTGTTACAATAAACCTTGAGGTTATACATTTTCCAGATTTGATTAAGTTTTCTCAATCAACAACAGTAGTATTAAGTTCAGACTCATGATGCAGGTTGAATACATGGTTAAAACATTCTGATTATTAGCTTTTGATACCTGCAATTAAATGCTGTATTTTTTAAGCATTAAATTATAAGATATAATTGGAAGTAAACCTAAATATGTATTTTTTATATTACAGGACAGACGGAATTTTGTTCGAAGTCCACCTGCAGGTGTTGACTTTCAGTTTGATTATGAAATTTCGTATCCCATTGCTATGGCAACCCTAGCTGAAGATCCAAATCTAGAGAAGATGAGGTTTGAACTGGTACCTAAAGTGTAAGTTATTTGTAATTTTATATAAGAATAGTACTGCTTTCTCCTCAAATTTATTATTGTCAGCCCATGGTCGAATACAGCTGTGTAAAGCAGAGCTGAACAACAGTGGTGTGGTTGGTGGCAGTGGCAGTGGTTTGTTTAGAAAAAGGCCAAATCCCAGGATTGTGAGCTGTCAAAACACATTGTATATTTGGGGTAGGAATCAAAATGTAATTAAAGTATTCAGAAGATAAATCATGAAACAATAAATGTTTGCATTTTGTTTTGTTAGATTTTGATGCTTTACTTTGCTTTAATTTGCTCTTTGTCTTTGCAATGAAACATCAGAAATTTGTTATGCAGAATGAATATTTGAGTGTGCCAGTCCTTGGTTCAGAATTAGTGTCTTAATTGGTGCAATCTCATTGAATATTAAAACATGAGTCAATGGTGCCGGATGGTCTCTCATGGACTATCACTGTATCATACTTCTATTGCAGTTATAGATTTACCAATAGTGGAAGTTAAAAGCTGACTAAATTGCAACTTAACCATTATGTCCCTTCCACATATATTTTTCAACATTTTCAATGATGCCTAAATTCATGACAAGCTTTGTGTCCCAAAAAGACTTGCAAAAAATTTTTGACAAGAGGCCTATTCTGTACTGCTCTGAAGATGTGTGATTACCTTAATCCATTGGACAAGAGTTGCCAATATCTTCTAATAATTTCAGCTGTTTTCTTTCATGTTCATTCTTCATGATATTCAGAATTATTGGATTTTCATAAATTATGTAATTATTAATATATGTGACTAATGGGCCATAAACTTGAAACACTATACATCACTTAGCACAAAATACTGTGAATATGTTTTGGGTACCTCAGCATGTCCAACTGATTCCTAATGGAAAAATTTGTTGTGAAACTATGGAAAATTTTGACATCTGTTGGCAACTTCATGAGCTAATAGAGGTGGTTTGGTGATGGCAAATCAAAATTAACTAAATTATATTTTTTTCTTAGCATGTGTATCTTTTATACATAGCTTTGAAAGAGTCACATTGGCTGTGAACTGATGGTTGCCTGTGGCAGATTTGTGTATCTGTTTTTATTTTATCGCTCACATGGGCTCATTTAATCTTGGTGTCTTTTTATTTCCCTAGCAAATAAACAGTATTTTTTATAAACATTGTTATTGAATGTATAACCATTGCATATAGCAGAATACTAATTCTTTTAAAGTTGACTTCATTGGTTAGTTCTTCAGAAAGAAAATAGTAATAAAGCCCATAAAGTCATATTTTTTAAGTATTAATTGCACCATTCTAATTGGCTCCAATTTTCAAATTGATCATGAAATGTATTTAAGCTTAATGTTATCAAATTAGGTTGAAAATCTTCTGTTGAAATAAGTTAAATAGTCCCCTGCATACAGAATGCCCATTGCCATTGCCATTGCCATTGCCATGTACCTAACTCTTCCTAACTCTTTTCATTCACATTTTATAATTTGTGTTTAGTTAAAGATATCAGCTGGTTTTGTAAATGAAAGCAAAATATGTTAAATAAGAGAATAATCTGCTCCCATATTTTATAGTTTTATTACTATAAATGGCTTAGTCATTAAACCCTTTAACCATTTATATCGTCAACTCTTTGTGGCTTTGAAGAATTCTCCTGTTCCAACCTCACATTTCTTCCCATCTTTTTACTGTTCTTCCTATTGTTCTATAACCGAAGGTTTATATTTGTATGAACTGCAATGGAATGCAGTTATCCATTCTTTGCAAATGACTTTTCCATTTTTCTCTATTTATTTGTATCTTTTCTTTTAATGAAAATATATCCAATTCTTTCCTTATTTCTTTATTTCTGGTATGATCTTGTCTAACACATCCTTTTACTGCTCAGAGATATTTCATTTCTGCAGTTTGTATTTGGCTCCAATCTTTCTTTTTAAGAGTCCATATCTCTTATCCATACAGTAAAACCGAAACAGCCATTGCCTTACAGAATTTTAAATTTATGGAATGGATCACATAAAGGATTTATATCATCCATTCTATTAATTTCTTAATGAATTAAGGTAAGCTGTGTTCTTGAGGGTTAAACAGAAGACTAATCCAAACATTTACAAAGTACTAGCTGAAATACATGGCATTGCCCATGGGTTTATGATTTTATCCCTACGACTATTAGACTTACATTGGATACTATAAAGAACCCAAAATAAGCAAAATGAACAAATAAAATCCCTGGGAAAACACTATGCAAAAGTACTGTTGAGCAACCTCAAATACCACAGGAAGAAAAGCAAGTAGAGCAAGCTGTGTAAATGTAAGACATTGCATTTCTATGTCAATCATAGAAAATTGTAAGAATTCCTTGTAGAAGAGGCAGGAGAGAAACAAATGAGATTGTGTTTTATAAAAGAAACATGAGTAAAGATAACTGTGTGAATGTAATGCATTGCATTTCAGTCTCAAACATATAGCAAGTTGTATGAATTGTTTGTAGAAGAGGGAGTAGAGAGAGAAGTGTGATTGTGATTCATAACAAAAAAAAAAAAAAAAAAAAAAAAAAAAAAAACGGTATAGAGAAAATTGTGTGAATGTAATGTGTTGCATTTCTATTTCAATCCTTGAAAATTGTATGAATTTATGTTGAAGGGTAAATAGGGAGGGATATGGGAATTTATTATGTAAAAGAAAAGCAGGTAGAGAAAACCATGTGAATGTTACATTGTACAGTAAAATGAATAGCATACAAACCTTCTCCATGCATGTATACTAGCACATGCCAAACTGGTCAAGTGGTATAGGATCATGCAGAGGACAAACATTGATTTACATATATGTACATACACTATGTATAATCAAAGCAAGAGTGAGTACTGTTGAATCACATTGTTCCCTTGTAAATACATTTATCATGTTTACCATGACCCCTGATTAACAAATGTTGACAGCATTGAAAAACTGTTGTATCTAGATACATTGTATTTGACTTTATCAATAAGAACATTACTGTAGGCAATAATAGAACTTTCAGTTATTACTTTGCAGAATCAATGAGGAAACTTTCTGGCGAAACTACTTCTATCGTGTAAGTTTGATCCGTCAAGCCAATGAACTGTCATCGATGGCTCAGGAAGGGCAATCTGAGCCTGGCTCACGAGCTAACAGCACAGATGTAGAACCTGCAGGTATGATTCTTTCTTAGTTCTTAGTACTGTAGTGTAGCTGTATGTTCTGTGTGCTAGCTTGATGTTGAAAGGAGTTTGTGCTAATCCTTGTTGAGGCATTTGAACAGAGGAACTAAATCTTCTTTGCAGTGAAAGCTGCTCTAATATAGTAGTTGTGTTCTTGTGAGATAATCTTATGGTAAATCCACTGTGCCCAAAGGAATAACACACTAGTAAATTCTAGCATATTAGAAATTTAAAAACTTACCTTTTTCATAGTGCTAGAAAAATGTATTTTTACAGATCCTTAAAACAGTATTTTTCTTCTCAAATATTTATTTAATGTCTGAATAGCCTCTAGAATTCTGTGTTTGTATGTTCATTATGGTCGTGATGATCTGCATGTTAATCCCAGCACTACAAAAATGCATTTTTAAGTGCTTCCTCATAATAGTTCTCACTTTGCTGATTTCTGGTAAGTATGTTACTTTTGTATAAGGGACAGTCTAAAGAAAATAAGCCAAATGCCAGAAGATAACCCTCCATTTTGCATCTGAAAAGTAATCTCTGTAACTGTTAATGCATTTACGCCATTGGTAGATAAAATAATCTTTGTTTTAGAAACTGCTAATATAGTATTCTTAATCTTACACAATATACATCCTCATGTAATTAAAACAGTGCACACAAATATGAATGCTTGTGTAAAAACCAACTTATTTGTAGCATTCATATGACTGTCTTTAGTCATTCTTGTGCAAACTATTCTTAAAAAAGCATTCTTGTGTGTGTGTTTTATATATATCGCATATTTACTCCTTAGTGTGGTGATAGCGCTGCTGCTTACCAAGTAGGGGACTTGGGTTCGATTCCCAGTACTGGTGTGGGGATTTTCTCCTGCAGGGAGACCTGGTCCAGGGTGCACTCAGCTTCGTTAAGTCTCTGAGGGGCCATTGAGGAGCTACTTGATTGGAAAGTAGTGGTCCCTGGTTGAGAAGACCACATAGCTGAGCGGGACCGGAACACTGCCAAATTCTGACGGGCAGAATAGCAATTTTATCTCTCCAAACACTTGACTAGTAGTACTGGCTTTCAAACTTTGCAGCTATAATTTTATTATAGTTCCCATCATTTTCCTTTATTTTTAAAGGCCTCTTATCCTAGTTAAATTTGAGTTAAGAGGGTTCATTTTTATTTGGTATGTTTACATATTATACTATTAACTGAAGTAGCATATTTTTAATGGATTTGAACTCTCATCTCCAGGGTTGTTAAGTGATATTTGATTTTGTCAAATTTTTGTATAATCTTTTAATCTTGTTGCTTTTATCACCTATTGTATAAAATATTGGTTTTCTTTTTGGAAATTCTACATCTGCATGTACAGATTCTATCTTTGCTGTTTCTTTATGATGTTTCTTTGGTGACTGCTTAGTTTGAAATTCATATATATTATGTGAGATTTATTCATTTTATGTTATATGGCAATAATGAAAAGAAGAGAAATGAAAGATCCATTATTTATACATGAAAGTTGGCATATTCTGCTGTAGACAGAATTGTTATGAGGAAGAATGACAGCCTCAGCAACAAACATTTTCTGTGTTGTTTACCCCAAATGCTGCTTGCTCATAATTATGTTGATATGATCTTGGTAATTGACAGCATTGTTAAAATAAACACACACATACGTACAGGCTGTCCCAAAAAACACCAAGTATGTTGTGTGGGACAAACTGACTGGTTTTCAAATAGGAACCCCTGTCCTGAAATGCATGGTTCGGATGTTGTAGCACATCAAAGTGTGAGATGGGTGTGCATTTGCATTTTGTCAACAAATATAACATTGAAGTGTTTACATTACAAACGGGCTTCAAGCTGTGTACATATGGCCCAATACATGCAGCTGTCTTTGACGAGTTTAAATCACTCTTAGCTTGAGCCATGAGGTCTCCTACTGATGTTACAGGAGTCCTATAAAGCATACCCTTCATACAAATCCACAGAAAATAGTCGACAGGTGTCAGATCTGTGTAACCATGGAAATGTTCCATCCCTACCAATCCATCGATTTGAATATGTGACAAGGTGATTCCACACATTTACATCAAAGTGTGCTGGAGCTCTAATCGGCCATTTTAGCAGCTGTGTACTGATACATGTCACACTGCTATTAAAATGTTACTGTACTGGAAACTACTCAGGTAATTCAGTAGGATGTGCACCAAGGACTCAATAGAAGAATTTTGCACATGCACAGGAATGCTGTTATGCTCAGGTCATTCATTCAGATGGCTAAAGGATTGCATGCCTTCTGTATTATGACACCAAAACGAATGTTAACAAACAGTCACAACCGTTCATTCTGAAACTTTGATGCTCTCCAGTGTCCAAACCTTGCATTTCTGGACAGGGATTCCTATTTGAAAACCCATCAGTTTACCATCCCGCACAACAAACTAAGGATTGCTGGTGTTTTTTTGGGACACCTAGATATATATTATCAAGGGCACTAGATTAAATTGGAATCATTAGTAGTATGTTTAGATATGATCTGGTTCATAGAGTACTTACTAAAGAGAACACATCTTGGGCTGGATTCTGGTCCTTTTTTCATTAGGATGGCCCTTCAATACACATACTTTCTTTTATTGTATGTTTTAATTGTAACTTCCTCCCTTCACTTTCTAAGTATTATTGTTTCCCCTATCGATGGTTGTTGGTTTTCTTACTTGTCTATCTTGCATGTTTTCTGCTGTTTGCCAAACTTTTGCATTTCCCTGTTTATTATCTACCTCTTAACTTCACTTTTTTTTTTGAGATTTCTCACTTGTTCTTCTCCTCTTGCCTTTTACTGTTGTTAAACTTACTTCACTTGCTGCTTTTATCAATACTTATTCCAATTACCCATTAATTTGTCTCATTGTGTCTCATTCTCTACTCCTCTCAATTCTCTCCAATTTGCCTAGATATTCTTTAAGCCTTGTCACCCTTGGTGATTTGTCCCTTCCTCATGATCTCCCCTACTCATTTCTTTTCTAAGCCCCAGTATTCCCATTGTGCCTGAGCACTATTTGGGTATTTGAAATTAACAGTGATGAACAAGTGCATTTCCAGAAAAGTAGAATGAGACTAAAATTCAATGCCAGAATTTGAACCACAGATCTTCAGCTTGCCATGCCACTGCTCTGACCAAATGGGGTGCCATGGTAACTTGCCTGCACATTATATTCTCTAACTGACTCTTCTCAGTAAATCCCAAGACTCCCAAATTCATTATGAGGTAACATACCCCAAAATCCCAGGCTTCATAGTTACCATCATTAGGTTAATCAGTAGGGCTCGGACTCTTAGTTTTTTAACTATTTTATTCCTTAATAGTTAACTGCAGTGGTTTAATTTAATTATCTGTTTCATGATCATCGAAGCCAAATACTTGAATCTTATAAAACCTAAAAGAGGCTAAATTTCCTATTTATTTTAAAATGAAAAAAAGAAAAAACTTCATTTTAAAATTGGAAAATGAAATGTTTATGAAATTATGAATGTACTTTGAGTGTTACATCTTTGCTACATCTTTTTGCTTATGTATGCTTAGAGGAGCAGTGACAACAATGCAATGCTGACGACCTAGAAGTTGAGCGCCCTTAAACCCACAGACAGCAATGCAAGAGGCAACTGACTTGTATTTAGCTGTGTGTGACCAAGCTCTGTATTCTTGCAAGCAAGGAATGCGGGGATTGTTGTTGAGGGGAAAGGGGTCATTAGGAGAACCCGCCATAAACTCAAACCAATCAGTTTAAAAACAGTATCCATTGTGTTCAGTTGACTATCGTGTATTGTTAATGCCTACAATTACTACATCGTTAAAAATCAATTTTCCTTGGATTAGGCAGGTAATTTAAGGATTCATGCCTAAAGTCAGCTCATCTCGAAGGTGGTTGATTCGTCAGTGGATAGGCAATGATCCGAAATTCACCACAGATGGCAAAGTAATATTTTGCCAAATCTGCCAAAAGCGAAAGAAACCATGCCCACAGACACAAAAGCTTTAACAAATATGAACACCTTCTATACTGCACAGATAAAGTTGCATTAAGCGGCTAGGTGCTGTGCAGATAAACATGCTGTACAGGAGAACCTGTACGACCTGTTCTCGAATGCTGGAATGCAGGTAAGGATTAAACACCTGTTATAATGCACATAGCGTATAAACTATAATTTTATTTACGTATTTTCCAGGTGCCCTCTGGCCAAAAATCACATTTTGAGCAGCACAAAGGATCTGCAGAACATATCAGCAACATTGCTATAAAAATGAGGACAATTAATAATAAAATTAATAAACAATAATAATATAAAAACTATTTCAGGAGGTTAAAGAACTAGAAAAAACTTTTTTAAGATACAAAAATAACTAAAAAGTTAATTTTAAGAACCTAAAAATCCGGGCCCTATTAATCAGTAATAATTTATTGTTTTCACACATGTCTTGGTTTGGCTAAATTTAGAAAGCTAGAATTACACCAAAAAATTCAAAGCATGACAGAACTTGAACCAGGGATCTGGCTTTCCAAGCTGTTGGTCTAAGCAGCTGAGCTACCATGGAAAATGCTGGTGCAACATTTAATTTCCTAACTGAACCCACATTTTTTCTGCATGGTAGAGGCAGAAGAATTATGGATGGTCCTGCAGTTACAGTAATGGTTATGCTGACAAACTATATCATAAGAAAAAGTTGAGAAAATCTGTAAATGCATACAGCCTGACACAAATTTTATTATTTCCTTTTCATTATGAAGGAACAATATAATTTGCATATTGTTATAATTTATAAGACTACTGGTATAGAATACATTGAGCTTGTAAATCACCCGCTGTCTAGGAGCTTTACAAAATAAAAATAAAAACATATAATCATACACAAATATAAATAATTATACATAATTTATTATTGATTTCATTCTTATACTCTTAGTTCCCAACAATATGAAGGAGTTTTGAATTCAAGGAAATTGTTAGAACACAGGTTTTGAAAATAGAAAACAAAAACATTACCAAGCTAGGAAACAAAATAGTCCCCCTTCATATTTCCAAACTTTTCAAAAGTACAAAAAAGGCATGCCAGGATGAATAGTTTAGCTCCTTTCAACAACATGGATAAAACATTTAAATTTTCATTTCTTATCCAATATTATTATGCATGCAGTTTTCAGAAATACCTTACATTCTGTAAGTGGCATTATACAGTTAGCATTAAATGTATGCATATGTATGTATGCTTGTCCTTCTTGCATATCCTTGTCTTTAGTTGTTTAGTTTTGTAACCCTTAATTATTTTTTTCTCCTTGGTTGCGCTGAGCGTGTGTGATGTTATTGGCTGTGTAGCAAAACCTTCTCACCACCACAACCTCGATGCCCCGGATCAAGCCTCCACTGACAGCCCCACTCACGAGTTTGTGTCAGATAATTTCCGGGCCAGCAGCAAGGACATTGAGGAAGTACGAGAAGGCATGAAAAAGCTGGGCATGGACCCAGGCAAAAGAAATGGTAAGGGAGGTAGCCAGCTCTATACTCATAAGCTTTTTGCTAATCATTTATTCCTGTAGCTTGAAATTTCTTTGGCCTTTAAGGTATGCCAGGAAAATGCTAATGCTTTGCATAACTGGTGCTGTGTCAGTAATTGAGGTAAGTGATTCTTTGCATAAGAGTTTCAGCATCACAGAAAGCATTATGGTTAGTGCACAAACATTCTTTTGCTCTGACAAGCTAGCATAACTTTTAGAAGATCAAGAATGAAAATTTAGTTTTAAACGTCAATGAATACTTTATATGAAATATAAGATGTTCTAATTATGAAGAGAATGGGGAGATATGCTTCTATGTTTACTACGTTCTTAACGCTATAAACTAGTAATAGAGTTGTTATTACAGTAGCAATCTTTTAAAATTAGTACCAGAAAAAATCCGCTGAAAGCAAGTGTGTGAAGATATCTTACGCTTAGAATTTGCATTGGCATTAATTAAATGATGGGTGTGAAATCTGGTATCCCTGATGTCCAATAATTTGTTGAATCTTCTCATTTTTATTTTAGTAATTAAAGCATTTTAATGTGATTGGAGATAATCTTTTTTTTATTTTGGAATCCAAAAGGGGAGAAGAAAAAAACGTACAGAGGAATGATTGGTAGAAACAGTACAGGGAGCAACTTCCTACTCTTTTGTCATACTGTTTTCTTGTTACCTGATTATTAACAATTGTGGCATTCAGCAGGTGTGCAAGGGCATTGAAGTTCTATTTCTGTTGAGAATGGAGGATTTTCAGTTGTGTTTAAACTAGCCTCATACACATGGCAAGTCATGGTTGCTGAAAGACAACTTCCATATCTTCATAGTTACTGTTGCCATCATTCTTTTGATATATTGTCTTTTACACTTTTTATTTTGCATCGTATAAATAATAATAGTGACTCTACAAATTCTCTGATGTTCACTGCCTTAGCTGCAGCACACGGAAGTTAATGTGCTAAACAAAGTTGAATTTGTAAGAATGTAAATTGTTGTTTGTTGTCAAACACCAGTCATTGCACACAACGCATCATCTGTTTCTCACTTCTTTCAGTCAACCAACATATAACCAGCTTGTTTTTCTGTCTCTCTTGAAGCCTCTTTTTTATTTCTTCATTCAAAATATACTGTTAAGACTGTAGTCCTCAGAAAAACATCTGCCAGCTCTGAGTGCCCATTAGTAAAATGTAGGTATATCAGACAAGTGAATTGTCCATTTTTTTTTTGTGGAAGATATGCAAAAAAAAAAAAAAAAAAAAAAAAAACAGATATTGATATTCCTTTGCCTAGCACATAACTACAAGCATACCCTTCAAAGCAAAAGAAGTTCAACAGTTGGTCCACTGAAAATGTAGTATAATAAGGCAGTTACAGCTAGGTTGTTTTGCAATGATTTTGAAAGCTATGGATAAAGTGTAGTATAGTGCAGTGAAAGAAAAGACTGAAAATATTTTGGAAAATAATAAGCAAGTATGCAGTAAGGAAATAATGATAACCTAATCTCTTTTGAAGCTTGCTATGCAAGCAGTGTTGGAATCTATTAAGCCGAACCTATAAGTGATGGTTCAAGTACCAACAACATACTATGCTTTTGAAGTAAATGCTTTCATACAGTTATATATTTTCCCAAATATATCAAATGAAGCACTCAGGACTATAATATGTGTATTATGAAAGCAATACATAAAGTGATTAAAATAAATACAAGGTAAAACTTCAATGAGACTAAGAGAGCCAAAGAAATTTGTTTATAAATATGGTATCTCCATAATATTATGCACATATTCAAAAAAACTTAGCTTATCCATAGATGCAAATATATATTTAGCCACTTGCCTAGTACACTAACTTTTGTATGTGTACTGCTGCATCAATGCTTTAATTGCACCTAATGGGGGATCTAGTTGGGTGGGATGGAAGTGGCAATCCTCCCCCGCAAAAGTTTGTATCAGTTGACTTGCCATAATTCACACTTGTAAACATATAAAAATTAACATGTAAAAGCTTATAAGTTCATGTATAAAACATTCTGGAAGTTAGACTTTACTTTGTAGATTGACACAAATTATATAACTATATATGCAATTGCATCAATTAAAAGTATAATGTAACAAAATTGATGCTATCCTTGCAATTAAAACCTTGTTACCAATGTATTCATTTTTAATACTTTGTTTATTCAAATATGCCCCTTTGTTACCATGAGAATTTTGTAAGTTCATTTAGATATTATATATTATGATGCAGATATCTTGTATAGTTTCCCTTGTTAAGTGTATTATGAAAGATATGAATATGCGTATTCCAGCATCACAGGGAACATTGTTTTCATTTTCAGTGTAAATTTTAGCTTGCATAAAATAATAAAATAAGGGGCAGCTGTCTCACCCAGTATAAAATTAAATGGCATACATAGTATTGAATATAGAATAAATAACTCGTGTAAATTTGAACCATAAAAAGGAAAATAAAGTGTGTGGTGGTACAAGTTATTTCCTTACTGTTTAAAAATGATGTTCTTAAAAGATCAATCAATTGCTAACTAAATCAATTATTGTTGTTGTTAGCTAATGCTGGATTTCTGACAATGAAGTCATTAATCCTTTTGCTCTCCAATATTTTTCAATATCAATATTGAAGAGACTTAGCAGTAAATGTAACCGCTTTTTAGAGAGCACCATAGTTTTATGTTTCGGCGGTCACATCGCTCTCTCACAACCCCCAGAATGTCTGGAGGACCACACCTGTCGTTGGTTTATGGGTCTCACCAACCTAGGGGCAGGAACTCCTACACTGCAAACTGTATTGACCTTAATTAATTTACTTAGAAGCTCTTTAACAATGAAGCTCAGGTTATATTTTTGAGCACAGGAGTCAAATTTGGGACACTTGCTTCACTTACTGTTATTATACATGACATATTTCAGAAGCCTTTGTCTCCAACATCAGCTGTAGGTTGACTGGTGGCACTTGTGTTGTCTTCCTTCTGTTCTCCAGTAGATGGTGTGATAAATGTGGTATCGATGTCTGGAGGCAGTTCATAGTTCGGTGTTTGTGGATGAAAATCAAGTTCTGCGTCAAATGATTTTAGCTACTTCCTATTCTGCCTCTAGAATGTTCAGTTGCCCTGCAGCCTTTTCTCATTTACTTACCGTTCTGCATTGTTGGCCAGTTTCAAAATAATTCATCTCCTTGTCACAATATGCTCATAGTAGCACATGTTAGTTAATTTCTCAGTATTCTGCTCTTTTCTTTGCATAGAACATGTATGACAACATGAATGCCCAATTCATCAACAATATATCTAGTTTTCACCTAATAAGAAGCATTCTATAAGCATATAAACATAAGAAGAATTCTGTTCTGTATGTCTTTCAGAGCACTAATTCTTTGGTTTTATGTTCAGCACATTTGCCTGTAATTTCTTTATTCAGTGCACAGGTTTACTGAAGCTTAGGAAGTTCAGGCTTAGGGTTTCTGTAGCAAGTAATTTGCATGTTGTCATTCTTATCTGGCTGTTGTAGCTGTGCCTTAGAGTAAGCACAACAGTACCCCAAAAGCGAAAGCACATAGCTGATGTCAGATGTTCCCACCCCCACCAAAAGAATCACTTCAGTGTGAAATTTTGTTTCTGAGTGTGAGTGGAGTATTGCTGTGGAGAAAAATGAAGCAGAAGGTGCAGTTTTTCTCAGAGAGAATAAGTAACTATCATTAACCTCTTGAGCGATGGCCATTTAAAACATCCATGAGCCGAGAACTGCTAGCATTTAAATTGTTAAATGTGCTAAAAGTGCTTCGTATATACACAGCTGTATTTTGTGTAAATATTAAGTTATTTTAATGAAACAAAAACTGGTATAAAACTCGTTATATCCAGTATACATGTACATCATCAGCAAAGTTGAGTTGCATTTACAAAACATTGAAATGGCACTATTTTGTTTCACTGTGGTGAAAAGTTAACTTTGCTCTGTCGAACGCATCTAATATAAGTTCTCTGAAAGAAACAGTAGTCAACCCATTGTATGTGTGGCTTATGCGTCTGCACAATGTGACATAAAGCACTAGTGTATGCGTGGTCTCTTGAGTCATCAGAATAGGACATGTTTGCAACTTTTGCTTGCGCGTGTTTCGTAACTTAGTAGACTCCGTTTCTTTCTTTGTTGAAATACATATACTTTCCTGCTTGTAGCTGAAGTGAGAATGGTATAAAAAGGTATTTTTGCACCAACTGGATATAACCGTATACAATTGTTTGGTAATTTGGAGAGCTCTAAATCCACACAAGACAATGACCTACCTGGACTTCCGACTATCAATAGCTCGGAGGCTAAATGAACAATACCACGTTAGGGGTAGAAAATCCAGAACCCCTGCACTCCTCAGACTTCAAGGAAAACATTATCCTAAAAGGATACCATGTCGAAAGCGTTTCGTGTGCCACAAGAAGGGAATTTGTGAATGTGGAGATGTACCCTTGTGTGTTTATCCCTGTTTTGAGGCATATCACTGCACAAGGAACATATAAAGGTAAGCCAGTAAAGTATATAGACTTTACTTAAATGTTTCATAAAGGGAAAATTAAAATAAGTTGAGTTAGATAAGGGATAAATAAGGGTTAAATGCACAAATGCACAGGACGTGTATACACGCTCATATCACTCATCCGTCATTTTAAATGGACGTGATTTCACATCCATATCGCTGAAGAGGTTTAATGCACAAAGAAATTTATAAGAAATCTAAATTCATATTTGGAGAAAGACTTAAAAAGGGAAGCTTGAAACACTAGAAGGCATGTTGTATAATTGGAGTTGAATTTCATTTTAATCTCAGGACACGAGCAATAAACTTCAGTGTCAAGGTAAGAATGCCCGTTAGCATACCAATTAGTTGAATTGCATTGTATATGGTTTTGATATTTATGCCAGAGTAAATTGTATTTTTCACTGCTTGCATATTTTATTTCCACAAATATGTCAGTGCTGCAACTAGAAGAAAACTGTTTTTTGTTAAATAATGTGTCACAGAATAAAAAATCACTGCTCAATTGTATACTTATTGGGCAGTCTCATAGAACTTATTGATTTTGATCAGTGATAAAATGCTATTACTGTTTAATTTTGTGCAGAGATGTACAACCGTTCAGCAACTTTGTTTTGTAAGCATATTAGCAACATACACTTCAACTGGGTGAATCAGTGAATTTAATAGAGTATATATGGGGTCTTCAGATTTATTGAGCCTTTCCTGCCATATGTGCACGTCATGAGTACTTGAAGCAAGTTTATCACCAGTGTCTTTGGCAGAGGACTAGTGAACAATGAGTGGAAGGGATGGATGTCGACAGTTTCAAACTCAGCTTAGTGAAATGGGACTTGTATTGTATCTTTCCAGTGTTTATACTGTACTTCTTTTGCATACATCTGTAAACACACAATCTCAGCATTTATCCTGAGAGGTAACTCAAATAACCAGATGGTTTTTGTGGTGCAGTATGTTTTGTATGCTTTAATGATACAACAGTTCCATCACAGATAAGCTGGTTCATACTCTTTACAGCAAATATGAAAATGACCTACACAAAATAATTTAAGAAAAAACACGCAAGAGTAAAATAATGATAGTGAATGCAAAACAGTTTATTTACCTATTTATTTGTTTAGTAAGTGTCAAATCATTATTATGATTTGGCAATAATTCTAGTTAATTAGCCATAATAGCTCAGTATACATGAAGTACAACAATGCATATGTTTTCTATCATCTACAGACTATTTTGAGATCCCTGTCTTTCCAATGACTATTTACATTTAGCCTGTAACTTTCCACAGGAACTTTTCTTACTTGGTATCTATGCAGGGTTCTGAAATGTTTTTCTCAAAGCCATTTCTTTGTTCCCTAGTACCCATTTGCTCCTAGTTAAACTTCCTCTTCAGTTATGAGTTGCCTTACATTGAAAAATGATATGAGTTTCATCTTCCATCTTCCCACATTGGTCATGTTCCTAGCATAACATCCCTTCTCTTTCATTTTTCTTACAAGTAAAACATACTTGTCCATACTGCCAGCAGATTTAAAAGAGTAGTCCATGGTTGTTTCAAAAAAGATTTGAATTGCTTGCTACAGAGAGAAGCATTTAGGAGTTTCTAGACTCACTTTAATAGCTAACTAAATTTATTATGTATTTAAATTGATAAATATTGTGGTAAATTGACACAAGGGTAATTTTAATTAGCCTTACTTATTCATAAACTCCAGATTATTCTATTGGTACCTTATGTATATTTTAACAATATCCATATCAGGCAATTCTTGCATCCAAGATAAATATTTCAATATTTTCTCCATAAATATTACTATGAAAAATCAAAGAATAAAAGATGGGAACTACCAAACATTCAAACAGTAATTCCTGAGTATCCTTGAAAAACAGCAGTTGCAACCTTCAGGTTATCTATGTAATTATTAATGTTAAATTTATAATAAGCAAACCCAACATGTAGTATTACATATTGTAATGGAACATGTAGAACAATAAAGAATCTTAAAAATAAAAAAAAAATAAAAAAAAAAAAAAAACCCCTTCAGGTTGATTACAGGACATGATTGTCTGGCAAAGCATTTAAACAGAATTGGGATATATTTTTCACCACTCTGTCCTCTGTGTGATCTGCAAGAGGAAATGGATCGAGACCACCTTCAAATATGCCCGGCCACTTCTAGTGTCCCATCCATCAGTGAAAAATATTGGAGACCAAGAGGATTAATGACTTCATTGTCAGAAATCCAGCATTAGCTAACAACATATTTTCTCCATTATCAGCTCTCTCACACTTACTTTTCCTAACGCTATCAAAGCTCCTCCATTCACAGTATTGGTGGGAACTCCTAAGATTAACTGGTTTCTGTCAATTAGATCCATACTACATCATCTCCAGTCTATTCCTCAGATTTCCCCACCATGTATCCATCTTGGCCTCGTGATACTACCAAATTGATTTGTATTATTTTCCAATCTTTTAGCCCTTCCCTGCTTGAGCTTTTGTTTTAACATTCTGCATTTCAATCATGATTTCTTCTTAGATTTCTCTCTTCACTTTATTCATCTTGTTCCTCAACCTTTCTTCCACGTCCTGCAAGTGATTTATAATATTTCCTCCACTTCCATGATAGCAGTTAGGCCTGGGATAATCTTCACTCCTCCAATAATTAGTAACATCACAACAGCCCCTGTAGCAAAGATATTTTCTATCCCTCCATGCTGCCATATGTTACACACATTCAACATCCCACTCCTAACATTCCAATTCTTATTAATAATGCTGGAAGTTGATAATAGAACTTTGTTCTTGTTTCGAATCCAAAACTATTAAAACAAAAACAAAAAAATTGTCAATATGGAAACAAAACTTTATCTGGAAAAACAAGGACAGAATTTTCAATTTCGATATCCCACAGAATGAACCATTGTACAAGTTCTTAGAATCACCGCCAGAGCAATCTACAGCAATCTCTGCAAACAAGTTCAGTCGATGTCCAGTTGATAATGGAGGAAACTAACCTCGGAAACATGTTTCAGAAAATTTAAAAAGTGATTGTTGCTTATTGTAATTTATCAACGTATTTTCTATTTTAATGTGATTTCAATTCTTGCTCTATAAGCTTCTAAGCTAATCCCCATTGCCACAAATGCCTTTGTTGAACTTCTATCTCCAGCTCCCTAGAAACAGAACTCTCCTCCACGGTTAGCTTAGCATACAAAACACTTGGAGCAATATAGGAATGCATGAAAATCTAACAATGTTAGATTAGTAATCTTAGACATATCTAATCTTTTAATACTTTTTTATTATGTTTTGTATCGCAACTTGATGAAATTCTGGACAAGAAAGGTGAAAACCATTCAATGACCAATATCACAACAATAGACTCCTTTGTATTCTTCCAGTTTGAAAGTAGCATCAACTATGCAAACTCTGTGGTGGGTTATCACTTCTGTCTCATGTGCAAAAAAGCACAAAATGTCCCAGTGAAAAATAGTTTTGCACCAGTGCAGTACTTCAACCTGTCTACAAAGTTAGAAATGCACGCAGCCTGAGGTTCAATTCGTATCTCTCCTTTAACACAAGAGGCTCACTGAACTAATGATGACACATCCATTTAAACTGACTGGCAGTAAAGGACAATAAACCTGGGGACCTGTTATATTCAGAACCATTTACCACATTTGAGTATTACACTTCTATATTAGTGGGTATTGTCAAATTTTGCGACATGAGTTCAGTGAAGCATCTACAGTTCTTTTACAACCCTAATCTGCTCTTGAGATCACTTTGATGTAACAATATTGCATCATTTGTTTTTTAATTGTGACTCAAATTGTGATACAAGATGATTAGTTGTTTTAGCAAGGCAAAATAAAAGCACAGTAAGATGAGAATTAATCCTTTTAAAGCTACGGCATGGAAAACCACATTCCATTGTTCAAATTCTGATTTTAGTATTAGATTTTTGAGTCTACTTCTATCTTTTCATTCTTCTATAATTTATAAATAAAATTCTAGACAGATGAGAGTCGGTCTGGGTGGCTCAGTTGGTTCAACGCTGGCCTACTGATCCCAAGTCTGCTGGTTCAAATCTGGCCTGGACCGATGGTTTTTAAGTGTGCTTAAAAACGACAGCTGCATATCAGTAGATTTACTGCCATGTAAAAGAACTCCTGCAGGATGAAATTCCAACACATGGGCAATGCTGATGTGATCCTGGCAATTGACAGTGTCGTTAAACAACAAAATAAAAATATATATAAAAATAGACACCTGGGAAATTTGTATCATCACTGATATTGCATAACAAACAAAAGAAGTTTCTTATCAGCAGCCTAAAATAAACAAAATGTTTACGCTGGCCCCTTAGCTCAGTCAGTAGAGCACCTACCTGCTGTGCAAGAGGTCCTGGACTCGTTTCCTGGCAGGTGGGGGTAGGAATTTTTCTCCAGCCAAGAATATTCCTATTCCATCCTAGAGTCTGTAAGTATGAATGAGAGTGAATGTGAATTTAATGTTTAAATCCCTAAAGATCAAATGCCTACTGTTAATACTGTTAAACGAGTGCCACCATTGCGTATAGGATAGGCAATGTGTTCCAAAGGGAAAACTGTTGTAGTTAAAGATGGGATATAAATGGAACAATAAAAAAAATGTTCATAGCTCTGCAATGCACTAAGGTGTATTATAGCACAAGTACTACATTTCCATACCACATCTACAACGCAAAGTTAACATGGTTAATTTCATTATGGAATTCCCCTTAATGGACAAAAAACTAAACCCAGGCGCAACAGCCCATGAAGGGCCAAGGCCTACCGCCCAGCCGCTGCCCACCTCTGCCCACTACAGGCATCATTGGTGAGGTGCAGTACTGGAGGGTGGGACGTGGTCAGCTCCCCGAGCCCTCCCGGCCAGTTATGTGGTCTTCTAGACCTGGGGCCGCTACTTCTCCATCAAGTAGCTCCTCAATTGATCCCCCCGGGACCTAACGAGGCTGAGTGCATCCCGTGCCAGACCTCCCAGAGGGGATAAAATCCCCATGCTGGTACCGGGGATCGAACCCGGGTCCTCCGTGCCAGAGTTAATGGACACAAGACGTCCATAATTATTCAAATTTGGCAAGAAGCAGTGCCTTGAGTTGGGCCAATTGTTCTTCATTTTTGTTACCATTCAAATGCTTCCTCTGAGGTGTAAGGAAGAAAACAGTGTTTGCACTCATAACATGTGGATTTTCATGTTCTTGAAGAAAAGAGTTTCAAGAGCTTTGGTTACACCATATATCATATCACCCATGGAAAGAATTAGACTCTGGTAAGAATCTTACATGTACAAAATAGTGGGCACCTTATGAAAGTGCATCCTTCTAGGTCTTATATTTAAAAATCTGAGAAAAATAAATATAAGCGATTCTCTTGCAATATTTTTACTTAATATCACACCAAACAGATCATCCTATACATACCAATTCTGCAGAAAATGTATTTGACTGTGAATATGGTAAATATTTGTGCATATATCCTTCAGATATGGAAATTATATGATTAAATGAACAGGTTTTAAAATAGTAGGCAAATTTTCATTTTGTTCAAACTCTAAAGCTAATGAAAGCTATATGGCTCATAGGAAGAGCCTTAGCAAGCAATACTGAAGTTCCATGGCTCTGAAGCTTTTAAATGCCTTTCAATTTTCCTTCTGCAGCACAGAGCATAAAAATAATCTATAAGTAAAGTTCTTTGTGATAGCTTTTTATTGCTGCTCAGCCCTATTGTGATTATGAACAAAAGGAGAAATGCTATTAAAGTGACATATATGCTGGTATACTGATACATTCATAAATTCACATACATACTTTTATAGAGAAATCAGAGACAAAAATATAACATTATCTTGCAAGTCTTCGTGTTGCAGCTAAAAGAAGTTAACTATTCAGAAGACGTCAAACATATTACACTTTTGCATTAGGCATTTCCCAACTCAGTGCTGATGTTTACATCTGGGATTGGTGAATTGGTTGGTGGGAATTAAACAGAGCCAATCGGGAACTCTGCAACAGAACAGTATTTTGAACTTTGCCAGGTCTGGTGAAAATATTTGGAAACTGCCTCATGCAAAAGGCAAAGAGGTTGACACTTTATGATTTGATAAGTTCTTAAGCCTATTAAATTAAAGCTGTTAGGCTTAATATGATTTAACATTTTTTAATGTTGAATGGCGATTTAGTTATCTTATAAATTCAACTCTCTGTTGCTTCTAGTTGCAGTTCTGAATGACATTTTAGCATAGTTAACCTAAGTGTTAGCATTTTTCTTAGATAGTATATAAAACAATGCAGCTTGTTTGGTGGGAATGTTTTGTGATAATTAGTTTTACTCTCTGAGCTTCTAAATAAATGTTACCTTTTTTTAAATTTTTTTAAGACAAGATAGTGCAAAGAAGACAAATTATAGTTCCAAACTGCATTCCAGTTTTTTCCCTCATTGTACTTCCCATTGCACCCAAAAATAATATAAGAGATCTGCTTGTGCTTGGCTTTGATGGATCAGTGAAGCAACTCTTACATTAGTAATAAACTAATGAAACTGCAGAAGACTATACAGAGATGAATTACAAATTAACATTGTCTTTTAATAATTTGTATGACATTTAAGCACATATAACATTTTACTAACACAATGATGATTTGGGTTTGAACCTTTATACAGTTATTGCAAAATGAGGCAATTGCAAGTTACCTGCCACATGAACAGAGCATGACATCATTGCACTCGTACAGTGACAGCACAAACAACTGGGCTCATGTCTTCAGTGTATAGTGTTTCTTAAGTGAGTTCACTACCTGCGCACACACAGTAAAATGCCTCCAGCGAAAAAATCAAAATAGTCACAAATTGCTGATCTTGTACAATATTTTGGGAACAAATATTTTACTGCAAATAGTGACAGCATTTAATGTAAGTTATGCAGCAACGTTATCTACAAAGTTGTTGCATCAACTGTACCCGACGTCCTCTGTGTTCTGATCATGTGACACTGACCCCTCCCACTTCCTGTAGTCCAAACTCCACAGTCTTTCTTTCCTGTATAAAGGTTCACTCCCTAGTGATGATCAACACCTTTAATTGTTACCTGATATGGTAGTTCCAAAAATGATACACTAATATTTTCATATTATTCATACTTTTTCTACTAAAAGTCCTTACAAGATTTATTTTATTTTTGCTTCATTTATTAATATAGCTGAAAGGATCTGTATCTGTTTATTAACACATGCTAAAGATAGGTACTGCTAACAGTGTTAATATGGTACAATGGATTAGTGAAGGCTAAAACTGAAAGGCACGCATTCTTTGCTTTCAATTAGTCTATGCATATGTATCACATTAATGGCTTCATTGTGATTCCATTACTTCACTGATACATACTGTTGTTCAAAAGTATTCTCTTACTATTGCATTCAGATTCTAGCATTTCATATATTTAATAGAAATACAAAGGGAAAATGGAGAAGAGGTTTATTGTTTTTTTCTTTTGTATGCAGTACATTAAATATTTCACTGATCTGATTTATTGGTGATGAGTTGAATCAAGAAAATTAATAGGATATTTTCATTTGAGGATGATTTTTGTGAATGGAAAGTAAATTTCATGAGATATTTTCTTATCAGTATTTAATAACAGCATAATTTTCTAATTTAATATGAGAGTTTAGATCATATTAGAGAAAAGATTACAAGGAAATCAAACTGACTATGCTCATCATCACCACATCACCACCACCGCCACCGCCATCACCATCACCATCAATTCTTTTTCTTCCTCTTTATTTTTGAATTAGTAGTGTTTCCACATCAGCAGAGTCATTGAATGTAATGAGTGTTCTAATGAGCCTGAGATCCAAGCATTGAGAGTGACATTTCAGTATAAAATTTTAGTTCTTTATTACTCTAACTTCACCTTGTACATCAAAATTTACTGGAATGTGTTTTGCAGACTATTGTCACTGCCACGCTTCCTCCTGGGACTAGTAGATGGTGTTTGGGTAGTATATGCTGCACAATGAGATCCCTTTTATAGGGGACATCAAAGTTTAATAAATTGTGTTTATTTTTGTGTATGAATAAAACAACTTGTGTTTTTCCCAAAGAAAGATTTAAACTGAGAATTACATTTGAACAGCTAAAATGAGTCAGTATAACCTAATTTTGGAGCAGGAAATAGATCAGATTTTATTTATTGTCAATGGTAGCAATTACAATAATCCTTATTATTTTCAAGAGTACAATAAAAGTAAATAATAAATACATATAATTAATTACAACATATAGTTGAATAACACACCTAATAAATATATGCTTATTAAAATGTGTTTACAAACTCTTCTTCTAAAAATGAAAGTATATTACAACAATAAATGTTCAGTTTCTACAGTGGTCATTAATATATCAGGTAGCTACATAATTTAATACGTAAATATCTTAAGCTTTTACTGAATAATTACGCATTAAAAGTAATTACGCTTGAAGGGGATGCCTCAAACAAGAGCCAATTATTGGATAATGAGGAATTCATACAGCTGAACTTACTATCTTCCCTTTATTTAAATATATGAAAAATGGTAAGTTTATTTGATTTTGGCTATTTCTGCATAAATAAATAGTTTCCATTTTGTAAAGTAAAACTTCAAAACTTTATTAAACTAAATATAGGAACAATCTTCCTTTTATTTAGGGTCCGTCATAACAAACAGGGAATTTGTTTGATGAAACTCATTTCCATGTAATTAAAGTTCCATTTTCTAATATCATTATACTGAAGGGTGCTAATAATCTGACAATACGATGCACGTCGCACTAGATAGGTGATCTTAAATATGTTAGGTTACTAATGTTTCAAATTAGATTAACTCAGTCATTAACAGAAGACCTAGGATGATATATGTTAGTCTATGGTAACCAGGCTCCTGATTGAATTTCTCTTAACATGAAGTAGTGAAATGTACTGCAACAGAAGTGCCCTTACTGACTCAATTTTGTTGTTTTGTGTCTCAAAAATATAAATAAATAAATAAATATGAGGCTCACTCCAAAAGAAATGCACACTATTTTTTTAAAAACATAGTTTTCATCCTATATCTAAAAATTTTACAGTGCAAAAACACGTCCTTTAGGAATATTTCATTTCTCCATATAATCCTCATCCTTATAAATTGCCTTATGCCATCTTGGAGCTAGTGTCTGTATACCCGCATGGTAAAAGTCTAGACCAGCATGTGTGAGCCACTGTTAGACAGCATTCACGAGGGAGTCATCATCTTCAAACTTTGTTCCATGAAGAGATTCTTTCACTTTCCCAAAGAGATAATAGTCACACTGAGCCAAGACAAGATTGCAAAGCGGGTGTTTCAATGTTGTCCATCCAAGTTTTGTGATCGCTTCCATGGTTTTTTGACTGACGTATGGCCCCAACACTTTCAGTATTCTGCATACACCTGCTTCCCCTATTCCAATGTAAAGTGACAATTTAGTCACTGTGATGCATCTGTCAGCAGCAGGGTTGCCAACTTGTACAATAATTATGGGGGTATATGATAATTTTAATGTTTGTACACATGGTTGTTGTTGTTGTAGTGTTTAACGCCCGCTTTTACTACTACGGCACCGCAGGCGGTGACACTGATGATACATGAAGATGGAGCACCGGTGGAATGAGATGGCGGGGGAAACCGGAGTACCCGGAGAAAACCCGCCCTGACGCCGCTTCGTCCACCACGAATACCACATGTGGGTCCCTGGGATCGAACCCGTACACATGGTTGCCAACCCGTACGATAATTATGGAGTGTACGATAATTTCAATGTATGATAGTTCGATATCGGCGAAATGTTTTCACTGGTTTGTTACACCAGCAAAATTAAATTAATTACAAATAGCGACACCACTTTTGCCCTCATGACCAGTCTCTATCCCTCTAAGGCAATCGTTTCATGTCCTACTAAGCCTCCTACCCTTTATACTCTTATTGCCAATGTGCCCAGTTCTGGTAATCTCAATGAAGAACGCACTGTTCAGAAAATTGATGATCAGTGGAGAAAACTCAGAATACGTGATATTCCGTGCGAAATAAAGAACATGCCTGAACCTGGCAGTTTCTGGAGTGCTGTTAAACACGTCTCCTTGATGGAAATACTGATTTCAAAGAACTGACGGAGTTTGCATTATCAGTGATTTCATTGCCCCACAGAAACACTTTTTTCTAAAAATCAAAGTTAGAAACAAATTGGCGCTAGATACGGTAAATGGACTTATTCGGTCATCTCAGCTTATGAAAGAATGTGGTGGGTGCGTAAATCTGCAAGTCACCAAAAAGATGTTAAAGTTTATCTCAACAACAAATTTGTATAATGCTACGATTGAGGAAGATGAACTTTCAGATGAATAGTGCTAGAAACATAAGCATTACATTTGTAATGCTGATTGAGGTCATCAATCTTGTAAGTGGATATCATAAACATCATTACTATTACATTTTCATAAGGATTATACTGATATTTTTACTGTTGTATTATTTGGTTTATGATGTACGATAATTTTGAATCCAAATCTATAATTTTGAGTGACTGGTACGATAATTTTACTTTTAAATGTTGGCAACCCTGGTCAGCAGAAACCAGTTCATTATCTCTCTCCACATTGCCAGGAGTTTGTGTAGTGTGAGGTGTGCCACTGTGAGGAAAACCATGAATATTGCTGTGCCCTTTTTCATCATGTAATCTGCTTGCCCACTGACTAACTGTACTGTGATCGACAGCAACATCTCCATGCACCTTTTTCAACCTCTTGCAGATGCTTCCCTCTGTCTCATTTTCACAGCACAGGAATTCTATGACAGCATGTTGCTTCTGACAGATGTCAAGTGCAGCAACCATCTTGAAGGCATGCTGAGACAGCGCCATTCATGGGAACAGGTTGAAATAAATTTAACACAAGCGGGAAGGATGTATTTATACACTGTAAACATTTCAAAGATGTAGAATGAAAACGGTATTTTTTTTAAAAAATAGTGTGCATTACTTTTGGAGTGACCCTCATTAATAAATAAAATTATTTCATTAATGTTAAAGTACATAAATTATAGACCTGCTCTCCTTTTATATATTTTTGTAGAACATGTTTGTTTCACAGACAATTGACAGTGGCTTTGCCATTTTATCTAGAGAACCTTGTCCATGAACTCACCCACCAACAACCATAAGAACTTAAGCACTCCTGATTAGGAGTGCTAACATTATGCTGATTGCCTATATTCTTAAGGTGGTAGTGAAATATTGGTAAAAAAATATTCAGTAAAACAAATGTTCATTTGTAAGCGTAAAACAAAAAAATTAACTAAACTTGTAATTTTTATACATATATAAGGACAATCAATAATAATTGATTGTTCCAACACACACAAACCGTGTGTATGGAAGCTCTGAAAGATGGAATAGAACTGAAAAATTCAATGCCTTACCCAGGATTTGAACCACGGATCTTCTGACAATATGCCGGTATAAGATTAAATTTTCCAACTGAATTGTAATTTACCTGTAGACCACAAGGGTAATATCAAATTTGAAACCCCATATCCCAATGGTGACTTACAATCGTAAGTATTTAAGTACTGGGCTTTAGGTCTTTTATTATACAGAGACCCAAAAACATCCAAACCGCTGTGTGGTGTTTTTCCACAGCTCACACAGAAACACAATAACACAGCTGCTGTACACAAGGTCATGCGGTTGACTTGTTTTTCTGTGCTCTGAAAGTGCAGTATTGAGCTGACATGACAATGTGTGATTGAGTTGCTTTATTATTTTGTCCTGTACTTAGTTCACAAAGTGTATTATGGCTCAGCATTTGTTTTCTACTGCACAGCATGTATTTATTTATGATTCATATGTGTTAACTCAGTCAGCTCACCAAGTTAAAGTGCAATTTGCAGAAAGATTTTCAGGTGATCAGCGATTTCTGTCTCTGAGGTAACTTAAAGCATAAAGTGTACACACCCTGGAAGAATTAAAACAAAATATCCACCAGGAAATTGTCAGCATTTCTCAATGTGAACTATGGCAAGTGGTGGATAAGTTCCGTAAGAGGTGCCAAAAAAGTATGAACAACAACGGTGATCAGTTTCAGCATCTCTTTTAATGACATTGGCAAGTAGAGCCTTTAAAAGTAATTCTAAAAATGTTTTATGGTTTCATCCACGCTGTTGTATGATGGCAGCAGTCAGTGACAACTGCCAAGGATGCGTACAGGCAAAACACAGCACAGTCAATTCAGAGCTTTTGGATCACTCGCTAGTTTCCATAAGTAAGACCAATCAATGGTAATGATCGTTCTAACACATACAAACCATGTGTAGAACAAACTTCAAAAGGCAGAATCAGTACTTAAATTGGATCTTTCAAGTAATTTAAATTTTATAAGGAGCAACTTTTGTTGCTTATCCAATGCCAAAACCTTAGGAACATCTGAGTTATACATGTCAAAGGCTATAAGCATAATGGAAGAAGTATGTGTAAAAATTAAGGAAATCAAAGCTGGAGAAGTTAGGAAAAATGTGCATGACAAACTCCAGAATGTTAGAAAAAAACACTGGTGATTCAGTAAGAGTGCTGTGTGAGATGTCTTGTTGCAAAAAGTAACCAAGCTTTCTGGATCATACAGTGATATAACATTATTTACATGCACCTATTACCTTTTGCGATGTCAAAAGGAGTTTGTCATGATATAGCTTTTGTTTAGTTGAGGGGGAGAACATTCACGCCCAATAACCTCTGCAGGCACATTATTGCCTACTGCAGTGAACAGACTATGTAGTATACACTTTACATATACATAAAAGGTATTTTACAAAACAAAATAAAAACATTAACAGGCGTCATGTACAGCATAATATAGGCATTCTTTTGACACAACCTGTATGAGCACTGCAGGCATGCACCCGATGCTTACATCTGGACTCACCCTCTCACCTTCAACATAAACAGTCTATAGTACAAGTAACGCAAACTCACAAAATGCAGCCACACTGATCTGCAAATTTTATAACTTCAGAAAACTTCAAAAGGTAGTCCTCAATTGGTTGAAAATTTGCTCTCTAGATCATACTTGTATGACAAAGTAGTTGGAGTAGCATGTCTTTCTCACGTTCAAGAGGTACTGCATTCGAATCTTGGTTAGGGTGAGTTATAAGTTTAAGGTTTTCTTTTGTGGGCTTTTCCTTTGTTCTGAGAACATGAATGTCCAATAACCTTAAACTCGAGGGACCCTGGGCCTATTTGAGCATAATTTTTACCATTTCATTCATTCATTAAGGCCTGATAAGGCCTACCTATTAAAGGACGTTAAACTTAAGCCATAAAGAAAGGGAGGGAAAAAAAAGGAAAAGCAAAATTGCATTAGGTTTTTACTCTAATTCTTAGGTCAAGTCTTGTTGCATGTGGGAATAAAGGAAAATAATTAAAGCTTAATTCCTTTTTTCCCTTTTTCTTTTTCACAAATTACTTTGTGAAATCAAAACTTTAAATGACTAATTCCTTTTAATTTCATAATATTAGCTATGATGTATAAGAACCACTTAATGTAACAGAAAGAAGCAAATTAGTTTCATTATATTCCTTCGGTTATTTCACTCGTCATGTTTGGTGGGTAAATGAGTGAATGCTCTATCCAAATAGTTGGTTCAAATATCATTCATATCCAGTGGCGGCTCGCAGTCAAAATTTTAGGGTAGGCAAAGTGTAACAGTAACAACAAACAACAACAATAATAATAATGATAATAATAATGATAATGGTAATAATAATAATAATAATAATAATAATAATAATAATAATAATAATAATAATAATAATAATAATAATAATAATAATAAACCCCGTTTATCCGAAATATAGGGGGTGAAGTCATTGCGGATAAAGCAAACAATATATTGTTTGGTTGTTTAATAAGAGCAGAGTGAATGAGTGTGACTTACGGACGAATTACCGCCAAAACTAAAATCACGAGTGTCGGCAGACTTTTTTCCATGGGGGGGGGAATTGTTGGAAATTTGCAATCATATAATATTAAATCATCATCTTACTGTCAAAATTTATAGTATTTGTTGCAGATAACCGTATTAATTTGTGCTAAACAAAAATTGTTCTTTATATCAAAATTAAAATAATAGTTTAAAAGTCAGTAACTGACTGCACATTAAGTTCACCAACTTCCAAGGAGGGGCCGTGGCCCCCCTTGCCCCCGTTTCGCGACGCCCATGACTAAAATAGATTAAGAAATTGAAAAATTGTCTGACTGCAGATTTGTGTTAAATAGCTAAAACACTCCTGTTTTCATTGTCAGGGCGCCGCGAAAGCGAAATTTGTAATAGTTCACTAATTAAGTCAGTCATGCTGGTATTACACAGAGATAGCGACGGTTTCAGATCTCTGAGATCTTCGTTCGTGGAGTATTGCTGTTCGGAAAATGTCGCATAAATTCGGATTTGGGCAGGCAAGTGTTCGGACTGCTGGCAGACGCGTCTACGCATGCTCGGAGTGCATATACAGACCGAATGTTTCTTTATCCCTGTTCAAGGGCCTCGTACTGAGGAAATGGGGCCGGGCAGGCAGAGGTTAAGCTAGCCTGCTCTCCACTACCCAGGTTCCATGCGTATCATTCCTGCCGCGCGTTTCAAACACGCAGCGCAGTTTTGATGAATCGGAATTGAGATTAAAGGATTTGACCATGCGCTGGTCATTATAGCCGAGAAAACTTTTCTTGAACTGCAATTTAGGGGAAAATGAGGTTCAAATGATAAAATGCAGAATCATAGTTAAACATTATTTGTTGATGTATTACGATAGGGTAGGCAATGCCTACCCTGCCTACCCTGAGGAGCCGCGCCTGTTCATATCCCTTTCTGAATGTTGAAATTTATTCAAATACCTCTGCATTATTCAAGAAAAATATCATAATCTCTGAACTTAGCAAATAATAATCAAGATAGCAAAGCTAATGAATAAACAAATAGTTGCATACAAGGACTCCCTGAAATTCTTCTGCTACTGCTTCCTTACATGGAATGGGCATTGTGGTTTATTCTAGCTTTATACTGTTTCTGTCTTTTATGTCCTCTTATCTTTTCAACTTTTACATTTTTATGTGAAAAAGGTTTTGTGCTTTAATTCATTCTTTCTTATTGTTTATCCATTTAATCAATCACATTCTACTTATGGTTAATTTAAAATATGTTTAGTGCATTTATTTCCTGGGTTTCTTTTTTCACGGTCTTATTTTGTGTATTTGGAGGTCTATGACATTTAATTTTTATAGGTTGAATGCAGCTGTAACCTACTCTTTCAGGGTCCTGCTAACAACAAAACTGGAAGTGTCATTATTTAGTATTTGTATATGCTGATTTTAAGGTACTTAATACAGTGCGTTTGTAGATCGACCGCACCATCCCACAGTGACACCGGGCTGATCGAGGACTGGCCCGCTCTCTGCCAGAGTGACATGTAAATGACTGGCAAGTAATGAGTACAGAACACTAACTACTGTATTAACTTACATTAGACTTATCTCCGTCACAGCAGATGTTGAAATAATTGATGACCATCAATGTGAACACATTCCCTATATCTCTGAAAATAATTCTGCTTTACTCCCAGAAGTTCACGTTGACTGAAACCCCAACTTTTGCAATGTGGTGAGGAACTTCATGAATAATATGGCGATTTTCGAGTAAGCCAATATTAATTATTGTCAGTAGGTACATAACCTTAAAAATACAACCACGCTTCATGAGTGAGATATTAAGAGTGGGTCCACATCACCATTATGAGGGGACTGCAAAAACCAATTGCAATAATTAACCCAATTTATGGGATCTTGTGGTTGTAAAGCATCGACTACAGTTACTTGTATGACTGAAATTTCAGTAGTTTCGCTGCTACAAAAGCTGACGTCTTGCACATTCTAGTTGCTTGTGCTAAACGTCTTAGTGATTTTAATTTATGTGGAATATTAAAGAATAAAGTGTACACATCAAATCTGCATCGGTTAAAAAAATTTGATAAAATCATGAGAGAAATACAGGCAATCAGTCAACATGAACTTTTGCAAGTAAACCAGAATTGTTTTCAAAGATAACGAATGTGTTCACATTGAAGGTAAGCAATTTCAACATGTATTGTGATGCAGATAAGCCTAATGTAAGTTAGTGCAGTAGTTAGTGTTCCGTACTCATTACTTGCTGGTCATTTACGTGCCACTCTGGCGGAGAGTGCCCTATACTTCTTGTTATCACCTAACACATACTTATTTGCTACATGCACTTCAAGGTTAAAATAAATATCATAACTCAAATGCTCAATATTTTGGACATGCCTTGAGCCTTTATTTTCTAAAACTGTTTTTGCTCCAAATGGGTATTTATACTGAAAACAGCAATAAAAATATTTTTTCCATATATTTACAGTAACTAAAAATTACAGACATTTATTTTTTATATATATATATAAAATGTATTTTAGAGACCTATAACATTAAGTAAATGATCAAAAAGCCTGATGTATGTGCCTAATACAATTTCATATAATTTAATGTAAGACCTTCACTGCTCCAGCAAATACTGAATGGAGGAAGATTGGTGTTAGTTCCATGTAATTCAGTGACAAGATTTAGAATAGCATTAGTATAGGTAATTCTATTCTGTAACATTTAAAAAACAAATTACTGATCTAATATGATTTGGAACAGCATATGTACAATCAGCAACTATTACAGATTTTCTCTTCCATCTCTAATGTAATTAAAAATAATAAAAACTTAAAAATATGAGGGTAAGCTTTCTGAGTGTATTCCGTCATTTGTTCTTATACCCAACCCATATATAAGCAGACGAGAAAGGACCTGTAAATGGGGAATTGGAAGTTGAGGCAGCCAGGAAGTTTAATACTCTAAAATAGCTTAATAAGCATTTGCAACAAAATATGGTGGAATTTAGGAATGCCTCTGCTTGCTGCAAGTCTATAATCCAATAAAAGCAAGTGCAACCATCCATGCCACATTGCCACTGAGGAAAGATATGTCACTGATATAGTCAACCAACTGAACCAGAATACATATGTGTCACTGCATTATTGCACATTCCACTTCTGTGGGATTAACTTGGAAGAACAACAAGTTAATTTCAAGTAAACTGTGAATTGTGAGATGGAACATTTTAGACAATGAAAGTTGCTAAGAAAAGAGGCCAAAGAAAAATGGCATTTAAAATTCCAGTATTCATTATAGCCTAATGCACAAAAGCAAAAAATTATGAATCAATGTCTTTTGATTCTTTATTTTAAAGCATTTTACTGTAAAAAGTTAAACATTACACAACATTACAAACTTTTTCTTTAACTAATGTGCAACATATTGATCAAGTTTATGCAGGAAATTGTCGGAAATGTTAAGTGCATAAAAGTGCATACAATTCAAAGGCCACAGGAATGTCTACTTCATGCCCAATAGAAATTAACTTAAATGACTAATTTGGCAATTCATTTGGGATATTTCAGCTAAGTTCTGTTTAGGACTTTCAAGAGTTATTTTCCATTTGCAGCTGACATTTGCAAAATTATAAGGTAGAACTCTAGCTTTGATCAACAGAAAGCTTATTATACTGGAGAAAGGTAGTGCTTCTTACACTTAAAACCAGAAAGATCTAATTAGAGAAGTTATACAGAATAAAATTACATCTCATATAATACACTGTCCAAACATTGTGCTTTCAAGTTATGGTTTATTGCATTCATTGCTTTCTACCTTGAAGGTCTGGTGCAGAAATTAAAGGTTGCATTAGAATAAGTGAAAATTATAATAAACAGTTACCTTAATTTGAGGAGTAGTGATTCCATGTTATTTCTTGTTGATTTCAAAGTACTTACTCCCCAGTAGCAATAACTGATAAATTTACAAAAATATGAACATTAAACCGTTATATTACTTTCATTTATAACTTCAGAGAGACATTGCAAACATAAAATTTGTTCTTTCCAACAGTTAATTATTCTTCAAAGATTTATATTTAGCATTGCTATGCAGTAACATGATTAGTTAAAGAAATGTCATGATAGTTTGTGTCCATAACTAAAGATTCAAAACTCATTTGTAGGATGTTCATTTGCACTTCAGGACTGTTGTATTGTTTTGAAGACAGTTTAGACCATTTATCAGCTCTGCAAGTTTTAAATAAAAAGGGATGAATGTGTCCAAAGCAAACAGTTTTACCTTGCAACCTGTAAACATGATATGACACCATCATTCAAAATGTATTTTTATTACATTTTAAAATGAAGGCTGTAGAGTCCTCTCCTTTGATATCTCCATGTACATTTCATGGGTTACAAACAATTAAAACCAAACTTGCTCACTAACTGCTTTCTGCTTTTAATTACTATGTCAGCCAGAGTTACACTAAAATGGAGTTGTTTGTGTTACACCATTCTTCCTCCACCAAATGTCATATGTAATTGCTTTCTGGCTTTTAACTTGAATGGTTTTTACTACTAACCTGTGTGATATACATTTACTTTGTGACGGTAAGGCTTCGTTTTTGTTCTGTTTGTTTCCTACAGCCTAAGAAGATGGGGAAAAGCATGGAGCACAGAGCTGACCCTACTCCTCCTCTCCCTCCCTCTTTGCTTCCTCACCTCTTTCCTTAGCCAGTTTCTTCTTTCCTCCCCATGTCTTCTGATCTTTTCACCATTTACCTTGATTTGAATTTTGCTTCTTATAAAACCTTATTTTTTCTACCTCCAGTTTGTTTATTTTTTTAATATTAAAAGCATGCCTAGAAATGAATTACTGAAGTCTTGGGGAAGACAAGCTAGCATGTTGACAACAGACTAGTTATACTTTATGCACTGAAAATTGATTTTATACTATTTGAATAACAGCATTTTTAAATTATTAGTTGAAAATCTTTTAAGTTAATAAATGGTAACCCAGCAATAACCATTTTTTCTGCTACTTATTCTCATAAAGAAAAAGAAAGTGATAAAGCCAAAGTTAAAAATTGTACTTAATTTGTAAAGCAGTTTGCTTTAATGTACATTGGACAACATAGTGAGAAGCATATTATAATATTATGTGAAACCAGAACTTTCATATTTGTTGAAATGGAGGGATGTCTCTGTTAATGAGTTTATGAATATCATTGGATGGATTGGAATGTCTTTGGAAGCAATGTCAAATAATTATCTCAAGTTTGAAGAGGAGGAAATTGAATTTCATATCACTTTTTGTGAATAATTGTACAAATGGTCATGATAATAATTGATTCTATCAAATTGACTAGCATTGATCTGAAGTATGCACTTAGAAATTTCATGATGGTGTTTCGCTGTTAAGTAAATTTAAATCCCAACTTCCATCCATCTTCAATGAGCTGGTAATCTCAGAACAGTTGTTTTCATCCACTCCATAACATATCTTGTAATTTGCCTCACATTTTGGGGAAATTAAAATTTTTACAACTTTTATTACTCGTAATTAAAGAAATATGCATACAACAATTATTTTTCTTTATTTTTACATTTTAGAGGTGAGGGAACACACTGCAGTCAATAGATGATTTGTTCTTGTATTGATAAAAAACAATATGACAATATGATTTGAATGTAAAATAATTGTTACTAAATGTAATAAAATCATTCCAATTCCTAATGTTTACATGTATAGGCTTAAATGCATGTTTACTTATAAATGATACATTTTTTTCTAGATTATTTTCAAGAAACACAGTTCAGAAGTGTGTAAAAAGCTTGTTGAATGAATATAAAGTTTATGAACAAACAGCAAACATGCAATTAGCATTATGTTGGTATTTTTCTTATGATACACGCATATCACAGTGTTCTTCAGATGTGTTTTGATGTTGTTACCTTCTTGCACATGTAAAAAGAAAGATAAAAAAAAACAAGAAGAATATGAGTAAAAGGAAATTAAGAATACAAATATGAATAGTTTTACTCTAAACTTTGATTTATTTAGTTTAAGAATTTTGATTATTTTTTGTTTTATGTTGGCCCTTGTATGCTTGATTTAGCCCAGTCACACTTACCCTATGCAAGTTTTTGTTTTGCGGAATGAAGCAGTTGAGCCTTCCATTATCATGACACCTCTTTCCGAATCTCTCTGTCTCTCTCCCCAGAAGAGGAGTGGGAGAAAGAGCTTGAAGCAGAACTACAGGATTATGAAGTGGTTGCTGATGGTGATGGAAATGTCCACCAGGATTCCTCCAACTGGGAGAACCAGATACAAGAGATGCTGGATGCTGAAGATCCCACAGACCTCAAGTAGTCCACTATGTTGCACGCTTAATATACCAGTCCCATTCCATTTGCTCCTTTTATTATTTTATTCATCCTTTTTTGGTACTGTTCTTTTATTTTATCAGCAAAGATTTTGGGAAAAATTACACTATTTCTCCAACGAAACAAATAACTACACAAAAAAAGAGTGAAAACCTTATTTGATGTGTTCTTTAAGTCCATGTCCACAAAGAAAAATGTTATGCATATATAAATATTATAAATATATAAATACAACTGTATGAATTAACAGTATAAATAGATAGATTACCATTGCACTGAACATATATATATATATTATATACATAAAATAAAATGTACCTCTTTCTGATTTTGGGTGAAAATGTTTGTATTTGTTTATATGCAGAGATTGTCCTGGCTAAAAGTAAATCATTACCTCTTTGCAGTTGCTTATATCAACAAATTTCATTCACTGATCAGAATACCCTGTACTGAATGAAATCATTTTGTAAATATGGAAACGAAAATTACTAAATGTGTGCAGTCTGTTGTAACCATTAAAACAAAACTACATTAAATGTAATTTTCGAGGTTGTATAGTCCTATTTTCTTCCCTTACGTTAAAATGTGCTTCTCTTTCTACTCTCAGTGTGTGTTTAAAATCATGATATGAACTGTCTGGAAATGCATCGTTTCGGTAGCAGATAGGAATTTAATTTGATAATTGCAAAAAATGTTCTGATTTGTAAAGCTAATTGCAGGTATTTTGATCTGCACTGTTTTAAAAACTTGTATAATGTTCAATAAGCAAAATTTTCATGTGGAAATTTTAAAGCCCATGCATTGTGTCATATAATATTAAGGAAATCATATGAATTAGTTGTAAGCATATGAAGCATGTGGAACTTTAGAGTATTAATATTGGGAAAAAGGAGAACTATTTTAAATGTATGGTCCTAGGTGTTGGATGAAGTGAAGGTATTGTAATTTAACTGAAACATTTTAACAACAGATAACCTATTATCTTACAGGCCTAATTCTTTGGTGATTTACTTTGTGTGATTCATATGAAACTGAATTAGGATGAATGTCATTTCTCGAATGTGACCTACAGAAAGACAAATAATAATAATAATAGAAAAAAAGAAAAGAGATCTTTAATGACAGCAGAAGCACTGTTGAATGTAGGATAGCCAATTAGGAGATGTTAGAATGATGTTGTACACTATTTTTGTTATTGGAACAAGGCATGTAAAAGTATCAAGTATTCAAGATAGGAAATTGTCTGTGAATAAAATAATTATGTAGGCATGACGTTTTTGAAACAAACAACAGAGAAAATACCTGCCACTGAAAATTGTAGAGGTAGTTGTACTCTGTAACTGTTCAAAAATTCTACACTTGGTGCTTAAAGCTTATTACAGATGAGGAAGATAAGGTTGCCTCCAACTTATGACTAATACCTACTTTATGTGTGCCATTCAAGAAATGTACCTCTAAATTTTGCAGATTTTTTCCTGTATATTCCTCCACATTGGTGTTGTCTCCCTTTTGCGTGTTGAGGTAGTTCTGCATTTCTTGGCAATCAGTGTATATGATAACTTTTTGATGTCACTTTGTACAACATTCCAGTCACTCTCCTCCTGCCAAATTTATCTGGCCCTTGTAAGGAGAAATGTGATCAATTTTTTGCTTAAACTTTGTCATTATATGCAAAGGAGGAGAAAAAAGAAATATCATGTGAACCTGAGAATATTCTTTATTCTCTTTGCAATTTTCTGGAAATTTTCCCTGTACCAATAGTGGATACTAGATGTTGTTTTACAATACTACTTCATATGCATATAAAAGTTCTGATCTGGTTTCTTAGAAAGTTTCTAAACAAATAAAACTTCTTATAGTTTTCTTTAAGCTTGGACATTGCTATGAATAAAATGTCTTGTGTTCAAGAATTATCAGTAAATATTCTCAAATAATTTCTTGCTTAAAACAGGGAAATTCATAGTTGACTGCCTTCCTAGAATTACAAAAGTAACAATAGTCAACTGCCATCCCATCCTTGTTATATGCCACCTCCTAAGTTAGCAATAAATTCCTACCCTATTTTAGTTTGCAGAAAGAAAGAAAAAAAAAAGGAAAAACAATAAAATATATATGTATATAATAGAGAAATCTTTTATGTGTGATAATTCTTGTTGAGAAAATAATGTTTAAATGAGATTTTTCATGCAAGGTGAGAGAATAAATTTAGTCTGTCTGTGATTTTGATGAGTAAGAATTAATATGTGTGCGTGTTTGTGTGCATTGATTTTTGAATGATAATTATAAATGTTGAATAGGTATATTTTAATTTTAGTAGAAACAACATTTAAAGGTAAATCTTCCTATTAGAAGAAACAACAACATTAGTTTTCCCTCTCCCGAGAGAAACTCCATTGTATCTCTGTTGTGTTTACAAAAAGTAAGAAAGAAAATAAGTATTGCTGAACAGTAACAGTATCTCGTTTTAATTGCATTTCAGTTCTTCCATTTAAATTGTTTTGAAAATGAGACAAGATGCTGCTAGGTACTATGCCCTAAATAGTAAGAACATGTCATGTATTGCAAGTAAAATAGTGTATGTATAACAATAAAGAACTGTGCATGTAACATGGGAAAATACATTTATTGAACAAACACCATTGTATGGCTTTTTACTATTCACCTACTCCATTTCTATGGTGAATCACAAAGCTTGAAAAGTTTAGTGAAATAATAATCTATTAACCTTAACCATAGAGCTAGCAGTCAGCTTTGTGCTTGACTCATGCACATCAGGTGCTAGAAACTCAATAAACAGGCAAATAGGCATTACAACAAGTTCAAAATATGCACTATCTATTGTTAAGTATTGAAGCATGCACAATCATTTATTCATGTAGATATCACTAAACAGCATATTTTAACAGATGAGGACAGTACACAAGTATGATAATGAAGTAGTCATATGCCATGTTATATTAAATTTACGAAATTCCAAGACAGAGGTCACTATGAAATGGACGACAATGAGTCATGGTAAGCCAAAGTTCTTCCTAGTTTGAGACTGAAGTTCAGATAATCTGAATAACCTGGGCATGCTCCAGCACTGCTGTGTATGTACACCCACGTGTTGCTGTGCCAGATTTTAGGATGGATCGCGAAGTTAGAGCATTTCCCCGCTATGATTTTCTACAACTGTAAAGAATGATTGAAAAACTGTTTCGTGCATTTGGGGATCATAGACCCTCATGATGGTTCACAGAGTTTAGAAGAGGAAGAGATTCCCTGTACAGGACAACCAGCTTGAGTAATAGGGATGAAAATGTGATGAAAACAGAGAGCATGTTGCAGGAAGGCTACTGTTGCACATATCAGATTCAATGAGCTCTGAATATTGGATCAGCAGCAAGAGGATAATCCTTAAAGAAAAACTTCAAGTCAGGAAGATCTACAATTGCTGGATCCCTGACCTCTTCAAAAATGAGCAGAAACAGACACGTGTGCAATGGTGCCAGGAAATGATAGAAAAACATGATGAGGGAAGATCCAAAAACATATTTAACCTGTAACAGACGACAAAAATTGGATATATCAATACGATCCAGAAACCAAGTAACAGTCATCAATGAAGGTCTTCCCAAGAGATGATCCTCCAACAAAAATGAGGCGACCAAGAAGTGATCTGTTTGTTCTTCTCAGATAATGGCCATAGTGTGACAGTTGTGCTTGAATGACTAAAGCATGGGTGTGCAAGTGTGGCTCTTTGTGTCAGGGCCCTGTGACGTAATCTCTGGCACTACAGCCATCCACTACATCAGTATGACGTGTTCTGAGCATAGAGCAGCACTAACTGCTGACAGCACACAACAGGGAACAGGATGTAAACATTGTTTCATTAACTGCATCAGTGAATACATTTATGGGAAATTTAACAAAATGGGATAATCAACTATCTGTCAAAGAAATGTTTAATTTCCTGTGCATACAATCCTTAAGATTAAGTATAAGTAAATCCATTAATTGGTCACAGAAAAATCCTGCCACATGTGAGTCCCAATTTTCTGATCTAAAGAATGTGGAAAATGAAATTTTCTATTCACAAACCCTTTCAATTTTCATTCATTACCATCATTGCTTGGTCTGCAAGATCAATTAAAGCATTTAGAAACCATAATTGCTGATCGAAATTCGAAAATGTAAACTTTGATTTCTATAGACAATTAAGTGAAAGTTTCTCCAAAATATGCTGCTGTGTAGCCCACCTAATAGCAATTTTTGGCACAGCATCCTTGTGTGAAGAAACTTTTTCCAAAATGAGTTTAATAAGTAATATAAGGTATACATTAACTCATTTAGGTGTGGTACTTCAGTTATGTACATCTTTATTCTCAGACATTGAGGTGGTGGCGGCGGTGGTGGTGGCGGCAGTGGTGGTGGTGGCGGTGGTGGTGGCGCAGGTGGTGGTGGTGCAGGTGGTAATAATATATTTATTTCATCCAGTTTATCATACATATGATTTTGGACATGTCAAAAAAGCAATTACATATTTACAAACTGGTTTCTCAGATTTCCTTCAAGTCGTATAAACATTTATTAGTCAGATACATCCTCAACTTCTTTTCATATTGCTGTTTAGAAACATCAGCTACAGATTTAATGTCTTGTGGTAGTTTGTTGTAAAGTGTGAATCCGGAAATATATACATCTTTTAGAGTTACACTTTTATTCACACTATGCCTAAAATAGTCCATGTTTCCTCTTGTATAGTGTTCATGAATTTAGTTGTTTTTGATTGGTTTAAACTTATCTATTACATACATTATTGCTCTGAATGCATAGAGAGAGTAGATGGTAAGTAGTTTATTAGTAAGATCATAACACTTGCAATCATCATCACAGAGAAGTAAATGAAATGCACCTCTCACAAAATAAATAACAAATGTTTTTTTTTATTTTTTTCACTGTTCAGTACACAAATAAGCATTTACAGTGCAAAGTTGATTTACATGGTTCGCCACTGAACAAGTAGGGAAGGCTTTGTTACATCACAGCAATAGATGCAGTGGCATAAATAACAGCCCTGCAGACCGTGTGGTGTGGGGGTCCCCCAGACTGCCATAATAGTTTTCTTAAAAAGGACATTTTATATGCAGTTCAAGCATGGAAAATTGCTAGGAAGAAGCGATGGCACAGATGCAGTTCACTGATGACATGCTGGCAACAGAAGTACCATGTAAGTATTGTCTACCTTTCCTTGCTTAAAAGTGTGACACAAGCTTACATTCAAGTGTGTATGCATTCATAATCTGTAGAGAAATTCTTTAAAGCATGTTGTTTTATTCAATATGGTTATAAAAGTAAAACAAACTACAAAGTATGTACGACTAGTATTTAAGCAAAAATGCAGTCGATTGGCCAATAAATTGGATTATTTTAGAATTTGGTCATAAGGTATAAACATAAATCATTATGTGTTGCTGTTCTAATTGTTCAGTGTTATTGCTTCTGAAGGATGTCTGAGGTACCACAAATATAAGTTTGCTTGGATTAATACTTGAGTTACCCAGAATATTGACAGGTAACGATCTTGAAATTTTTGAAAACTTTTCCATGTAAAAGGTAGTTTGGAGTGGCAAATTTTCTTCAAAATCTTTGTGTCGCATCCTTAAAGATATTAAACTTAAATACCAACTTAGGTTTTTAACTGGCTTTTCATGTTTGAGTTACGCTGTTCACAGACACACACACTAGAGGCCTGCACGGACCGACATTCTTAGGTTTGGTCCGGCCCGAGCCGAGGTTATTGTGCCCCGGCCCAGCATGATTATTTAATTTTATTATAATTATGATGACTGTATTATTATTTGAGACCTTTAATTTGAAACCTTTCAGCAGAATAATCATAGAATTCCTAGTAAAGGAATGCTCTGATAATTGTGTTATTCTCGGAAAAATATATAATACATTATTTTCTATCTCATAATTTTCAAGCCTGGCTCGAGCCCTACAAACATTTTTCAAATTAGGCCCAAGTCCATGCAGACCTCTAACACACACATACACACACAAATCTTTTTCTAGAAATGCTTTTTTTTAATTCAGTGGACCTCAAAACATATATTTCTTGCAAAATCATAACATTGAATTTTGAGATGAATACAACCTAGCAGGGAAAGTAAAATGCAATGACCAGATCCAAATTTTTAAAATTTTGTTAAATTTTATCTTATTCATTCCAAAATTTTTCAGAGTGACCCTCATATTCTCTTAATGGGTTATAAACTGTGAGCATTGTTTAAGTTTGCACTCTTCAATTACTGTGTATTTTTTATTGCAAACCCTAGTGTCAAGGTCAAAAATTGAATATCTGGTCTCATGTAAATGAGCATTCTTTGAACTCTAAATATTTTAACCTTTGTGCCATATTGACCATGACCCTAACATTATCTTTTTGCTCAGGAATATTTTCTCAATTTTCTACAAACTCTGAGGTATTAGGTACATTTATGTGCAATACCTGGAAGATGGAGATTCCAAAGGTTTCAACATTTGAGCCATCAAGACTCTATGGAAACTTGGTAATATTAGAAAAGCTTAAATGTGTGGGACATGTGCAGAAAAGAATGGACTAGCATTTGAGAAAATAATGCAAAGACATGAAAGGTGTAGAAGTTCCTGATGGTAAAACCATCAATGGAAGAAGTCAACTCACGCAGCAGAAATTAATAAGTTACAGAATTATTATAGAGTGACCATTTGCAGCAATGTAGGAAATTTTGAAACCATGAGAAAAGCAGTTTGGACTACTTTCTTCCAAAGGTAGAACATCATGATCTCTGTCCTACTTGGCAGCTGAATCACAGTGTGGGTACTAACATTCACTAGCAATAGATGGGAATACAAGCACAAGCACACTCTACCCAGGTGCACTTGAGAAAATTAGACTAGTATATAGAGCTATTTCTGATCCAAAATTACTCTAACAATGTCTCCATGGCAAACCAGAGAATCAGAACAAAGCATTCAAATGCTACATATGACAATGACTTCCCAAAATACTGTTTGTTGAGCAAAAGTGCAAGAAATTTGTATTCTTAATGCACTAATTTGCGTCAGTGATGGTTCCTACTGCTGAGTGTAATGACGAGAATAGAAATCAGATAGGAACATTTAGAAACCACAAAGAACTGTGGATTTTTACTGTAATACTACATCCAAAAAGCAGCATACGTGATGACCAAGGAGACAAGAATAAAGAAAAGATGTCAAAAAACAAAATAAGGACTGAGAAGCCCTAAAACAAAATTCTTATTGCAAAGGAGATTTTTAACAGTGGTTAGTGCAATATTATTTTCTATAAACTGCATTTTTTAAGTTATTGGTACTCTCTGTAGAAAAGGTGTTTCAAATAGACATGTAATTTTCAGTGTTATGAAGGTAGTCCATAAAATAAGGTTCCCAAGGATCTGCAGTCACGAGGAACAGTGTTACAGGAGATTCGGCAACACTGGCGTGTAGCTTGGTTCTCCCTCTCCCAGTACCCTGTCCTGCGAGCTATCTGCAACACTCAGTCTTGGCTTGGCAGCTGTTACAAGTGGATTTTCCACTTGTTTCTCCCGCCAGATGCGAATTACGCTTTGTGATGAGTTTTTTGTGTGCAAAAAGACTGCACCAGTGGGCATTCATTCCCAACTGTGTACAGAGAGAAGTGTATGAGCATACAACATGTGCACAAATGGTGCAGAGAATTCAAGGATGGACGTACTGATGTCCAGTGTTCTGGATGGTCATCACAAAACGATTGTGAAAGTGGAAGAAGCATTACTGAAAGATCGAAGGGTGACAATTCGCGAGACCTGCAAGATGATCCTTGAAGTCAGCAAGACCTACATTCACAAACTTTTGACCAATAATTTAGGGTATACCAAGGTGGGTGGAAGCATGCTCACCAAGGGAGTGAGCATTTCCATCAGGACAACGCTCGTCTGCACATTGCTCATGTGACAACCAATTTCATCAACAAATTTGGAAGGGACACTGTCACACACCCTCATTACAGCCCAGACCTAGCTCCAAGTGACTACCATCTCTTTCCTGACTTGAGAAACACCTGCTTGGGACGCATTTCAGAACTGGAGAGGAACTGAAAGAAACTGTTTTAAGCCATCTTCGCCATGCAGTGGGAGAGTTCTACGATGCAGGCATACAAAAGATGGTACACCACATGCAAAAATGCATTGATCAGAACACGATTATGTCGAAAAATAGCAAAACATCTAAGCTTTCCAAAAATTTAATATTCAATGTCAATTATGTTTTTCACTGTAAAAAAAATTGAGAACCTTATTTTACGGACAACCCTTGTAGTTAGCAGATTCATAACAAAGCTGTTCTACTAGATTTATTGCTTGTAGTTAGCAGATTCATAGCAAAGTTGTCCTACTACATTCATTGCTCTGTGTTGGACACATTCAGATTTTCAGTTCTTTATATGTAAGAAAAAGATAATTTCTTTCTATAATAATTTAAATGTTTTGCCTGACACAATAATAATAAAAACATCTGATGTGTTGCACACGCATGACTTTGTCTACTCTTGCACAAACCATTCTTACAAACTCTTATTCCTCTATCTTCATGTTAGTCAAGATAAACATTTGTAGAAATTACTACTAACTTTCTTGTAGATGTAAGGAGAATATGGAAATACTGTAGGCTTTGAGTGATAGTAAAATGTTTTAAAGCTTTCATATTCCTTTCTTTTTTTGCATTGCTAAGATATAAAAAACTGAATGACATTCTTCCATTTGTGGAAAGTATATATCACAAATAGACATGTTTTTTATTTTCAGTGGACTATCAACAAGTCATTTTCAAAAGACTTTCTTTTAATGTTATGGGAAGATCAGAGGAATTGATGCCAGTGATGTAAAATGGATTTGTAATCAATTCTTATGTATCTTTTTCAATTTCTGGAAAGTATTTTAGAAATACTTTATAGGTGGAGTTTGATTATTTCCAAAAGCCCATCAGCAACACTAACCAACCGGTAAAGTAAGCAAAATGGATTCTTGGGCATTTCAAATATCTCAAATGTGAATATTCAGGAAACGTGTTATACTGACTGTATGCATATTTGAAGTTTTTAAGAAATCTTTGCATACCCCTGCAGAATGTACAGAATATGTCTGATTTAGAACAGCTTTCTATACATATTTGCAAAGTAGAAAAAGCAGTGAACTACCACCAAAAAAAGAAAATTGTGTTTCTGTGATGAATAGCATTTATAGTGTATAGAAGTGAGTGTGATCTAATTTTTACCAATTTCATATGGCTTACTTACCAGTTTACCATTAGTAATTTCTCTCTTGAATATGTTTTACTCTCTCATATTGGTTTGTAATTATTATCAATTACATGTGTTATTGTTCATTTACAACAGGGCTGGGTAACTCCCAGAACAGCATAAACAACCCTCATTTTTACTTTTTCTACTGGTAAGTAGGGAAGTATTGAATTCCACCCAAGAATTTGATGTTGAGATTTTACCAGAAATATATTTTTGAGTCCCCCGAATCCAAAAAATCTGATGTGTTGCACTCACATGACTTTCTCTACTCTTGTACTAACCATTCTTATAAACTCTTATTCCTACATCTTCTTCGTGTTAGTTAAGATAAACATTTGTACAACTTATCTTATTGCTTATTTCCTTGTAGGTGCAAGGGGAATGTTAGAATACAGTAGGCTTTGTGCGATTGTCAAATGTTTTAAAGCTTTGAAATTCTGTTGTCTTTGCACACTTAACATATAAAAAAATGAACATGATCCATTTCACAAAAGTTCTAAGTTTTCCGAAACTCACACACATAACAAGGAATATCTCCAAAATGGTTCACCCTACAAGAAAATTTATTGAGACATAAATTGTGTATTTTAGCAAGATCTACAGTTTTTGTATAGTACAATTTGGTCTATCTCTCACGGTTTACCAGTTATGCAAAAGTCGTCCAGAGTAAATATGACTACAGGGGCTATAGCCACAAAATTCAAGATATACATTTCATTTGTCATAAAAATATCTCATACATATGACATAATCAAAATCGTTAGAGCTATTTTCAAGAAAATCAAAATTTTTGAACAATTTTCCATGTAAAGGGTAGTTTAGGGTGGGACTATTTTCTTCAAAATCTTTGTGTCGCATCCTTGAAAGACATTAAACTTAAATACCAACTTTGGTTTTTAACCGACTTTTCGTTTTTGAGTTATGCTGTCCACAGACTGACACACAGGCAAACAGACATACACACCGAGACCTTTTTCTAAAAATGCCTGTCTTTTTGTATTCAGGGGGCCTCAAAACATATATTTCCGGTGAAATCTCGACATAGAATTTTTGGATGGAATACAATACTTCCCCTACTTACCAGCAGAGAAAGTAAAAAAAAGCATTTTTAGAAAAAGGTCTGTGTGTGTCTGTGGACAGCATAACTCAAAAACGAAAAGTTGGTTAAAAACCAAAGTTCATATTTAAGTTTAAAGTCTTTCAAGGATGCGACACGAAGATTTTGAAGAAAATAGCCCCACCCTAAACTATCCTTTACATGGAACATTTTTAGAAAATTTTGATTTTCTTGAAAATGGCTCTAACAATTTTGATTAAAATGTCATATGTTTGAGATATTTTTATGACAAATGAAATGTATATCTTGAATTTTCTGGCTACAGCCCCTGTAGTTGTATTTACTCTGGATGACTTTTGCATAACTGGTAAACCATTATAGACCAAATCATACTGTACAAAAAATGTTATGTCCAAATAAATTTTTTTGTAGAGTGAATCATTTCGGAGATATTCCTTGTTATTTGTGTCAGTTTAGGAAAACTTAAAACTTTCGTGAAATGGAACATCGTTGTTCATTTTCTTATATGTTAAGCATGCAAAGAGAATGGGATCTCAAAGCTTTAAAATATTTTACTATCGCTCAAAGGCTACTGTATTCTAATACCCTCCTTACACTTATAAGGAAATAAGCAATAATTTAATTTGTACAAATGTTTATCTTAACTAACATGAAGAAGATATAGTAATAAGAGTTTGTAAGAATGGTTAGTACAAGAGTAGAGAAAGTCATTTGAGTGCAACACATCAGATTTTTTTTTTTACCTGCAAAACATACAGTTAGTGCTGCAAGGCTGTGGCAGGCTGCATTCAGGGAGCATCAGGTGCCAGGCCTGATTTAAATGGAATAACAGAAGAATCACTTTTTATTAACATGATGTACAATGGTGCTTTTTGATTGTTATTACACAGAAAAAAGTGATAGTGTTAAGCTTCAGGTTTTTCTTTTTTACTGCCGTTTGTTTAGAATAACTTAATCAAATACGTTTCATCAACTTCCTGATATCCATCCAAAAGAGTGGAGGAAATCCCTGAATACAAATCTTATTCATGCAGCTTTACCCACACAGGATCTAAAACTGGGCTTGTAGCTGAGAGGTAAGAACTGCATTGTACACCAATATGGTTGCTATTTCATCTTATATTTCATCTAAGCCTTCACCCAAAGCTCAATAGTAAATTTGTGTCAATATTTTTTCCCGTTTAATTTATTTTGATTAGACAGTATTGCATACCTACATGTACATTACATCATGTAATTGTGATATACTTCTCAGAATTATGTTGTTGTTAGCTAATGCTGGATTTCTGACAATGGTCATAATCCTCTTGCTCTCCAATATTTTTCACTGATGGATGGGGCACTAGAAGTGGCCAGGCATATTTGAACGTGGTCTTGGTCCATTTCCTCTTGCAGATCACAAAGACGGCAGAGTGGTGAAGAATATATCTCAATTCTGTTTAAATGTTTTGCCAGACAATCATGTCCTGTTATCAACCTGAAGGATGTAACTGCTGTTTGTTGCGGATACTCAGGAATTACTAATTAGATCTTCTATCAATATAATGTTTTAGTTCTCGAGCAGTAGTCCCCGCCCAGAGATCCGAATGAGGGACTATTTTAACTCCGGAACATCTTACCCCTCGAGTCATATTTCATAATTTGATATTGAAGAGAGCAATTGCAGTAATAGTAACCGCTTTGTAGAGAGTACCATATTTTTATGTTTTGGCAGTCACATCGCTCTCTCACAAACCCCAGAATGTCTGGAGGACCACACCTGTCGTTGGTTTACGGGTCTCACCGACCTGACCGGGAGGGTTATCAAAATAAATTCACCGACTGTATACTCTGATTACCAATCAGAGGATGCATTACATGTCATGACAGGTCAGCATGTTAGGGGATAAGATTTTATAGAGAAATGGAGAGGTTGGAAAAATAAAGACTCCCTAACCCTCGGGAAACCTAATAGCATCGGGGTCTGAAGAGAGCAAGAGATGACAAGGGTAAGGTCAGATAGAAAAGTTACAGTGAGGAGCAAAACACCCGCGTGATGGTTAGCGTGTCTGCCTCACGTTCAAGAGGTCGTGAATTTGAATCTCGCTTAGGGTAAGTTATCCGGGTAAGGTATTCTTCTGAGGTTTTCCCTACCCAGAGAAGACGAATGTTGGGTAACTTAACGCTCCATGGACCTCGGGCTCATTTCACTTCATTCGTCCGATATGACATAATGTTGGAGGTCGTTAAATAAATAAAAAATAAATAAATAGAAAAAAAAAGGAGCAAAACACAAGTAAGTAGAAGTAATGTTCTGCTCAGCTTAGATACCTTGTGGTCGCTATTCACATATCCCCTAGATGGTGACCCCTGAGGCACTAAGTTAGCCTATATTACAGCCTAAGAGCTTGCCTCCAAGTTAGCCTATTAGCATATAACCACAGCCTAAGTGGTTATATCCAAGTTAGCCTACAGCATCCTACACAATAGTCTAAGAGGTTGCCTCCATTTTAGCCTACACTAGCCTACCCAACAGCCTAAGAGGTTGCCTCCATGTTAGCCTAATCTAGTCTATACCACAGCCTATGTGGCTACCTCCAACTTCCCCTATACTAGCCTATACAAAAGCTTATGTGGCTGCTTTCAACTTAAGCCTATGCTAGCCTATACAACAGCCTATGTGACTACCTTCAACTTAGCCTATACAACAGCTTATGTGGCTGCTTCCAACTTAGCCTATGCAGGCCTATACAACAGCCTCTGTGACTGCCTCCAACTTAGCCTATAATACAGCCTATGTGGCTACCTCCAACTTAGCCTGTGCCAGCATACACAACAGCCTATGTGACTACCTCCAACTTAGCCTATAATACAGCCTATGTGGCTACCTCCAACTTAGCCTATGCTAGCCTATACAACAGACTATGTAGCTACCTCCAACTTCCCCTATACTAGCCAATACAACAGCCTATGTGGCTGCTCCCAATTTAGCCTATGCTAGTCTATACAACAGCCTATTTGGCTACCTCCAACTTCCCCTATACTAGCCTATATAACAGCCTATGTGACTACCTCCAACTTAGCCTATACTAGCCTATGTGCCTACCTCCAACTTAGCCTATACTAGCCTTTACAACAGCCTATGTGACTACCTACAACTTAGCCCATACTAGCCTATACAACAGCCTATGTGGCTACCTCCAACTTAGCCTATGCTAGCCTATACATCAGACTATGTGGCTACATCAAACTTAGCCTATACTATCCTATACAACAGCCTATGTGGTTACCTCCAACTTAACCTATACAAGAGCCAAAGTGGTTACCTCCAACTTAGCCTATTCTAGCCTATACAATTGCCTATGTGGTTACCTCCAACTTAGGCTATATTAGTCTAAACAACAGCCTAGGTGGCTACATCCAACTTAGCCTATACTAGCCTATACAACAGCCCATCTGGCTACACCCAACCTAGCATATACTAGCCTACACAACAGCCTATGTGCTTCCCTCCAACTTAGCCTATACTAGGCTATACAACAGCCTATGTGGCTACCTCAAACTTAGCCTATACTAGCCTATACAACAGCCTATGTGGTTACCTCCAACTTCCCCTATACTACCCTATACAACAGCTTATGTGGCTGCTTCCAACTTAAGCCTATGCTAGCCTATACAACAGCCTATGTGACTACCTTCAACTTAGCCTATACAACAGCTTATGTGGCTGCTTCCAACTTAGCCTATGCTAGCCTATACAACAGCCTATGTGACTACCTCCAACTTAGCCTATAATACAGCCTATGTGGTTACCTCCAACTTAACCTATACAAGAGCCAATGTGGTTACCTCCAACTTAGTCTAAACAACAGCCTATGTGGCTACCTCCAACTTAGCCTATACTAGCCTATACAACAGCCCATGTGGCTACCCCCAACCTAGCATATACTAGCCTACACAAAAGCCTATGTGCTTCCCTCCAACTTAGCCTATACTATGCTATACAACAGCCTATGTCGCTGCCTCCAACTTAGGGTATGCTAGCCTACACAACAGCCTATGTGGCTACCTCAAACTTAGCCAATACTAGCCTATACAACAGCCTATGTGACTACCTCCAACTTAGCCTATACAACAGCCTATCTGTCTACCTCCAACTTAGCCTATGCTAGCCTATACAACAGCCTATGTGACTACCTCCAACTTAGCCTATACTAGCCTATACAATAGCCTATGTGGCTACCTCCAACTTAGCCTATGCTAGTCTATACAACAGCCTATGTGGCTACCTTCAACTTCCCCTATACTAGCCTATACAACAGCCTATGTGGCTACCTCTAACTTAGCCTATGCTAGCGTATACAACAGCCTATGTGACTACCTTCAACTTAGCCTATACAACAGCTTATGTGGCTGCTTCCAACTTAGCCTATGCTAGCCTATACAACAGCCTATGTGACTGCCTCCAACTTAGCCCATAATACAGCCTATGTGGCTACCTCCAACTTAGCCTGTGCTAGCCTATACAACAGAATATGTGACTACCTCCAACTGAGCCTATAATACAGCCTATGTGGCTACCTCCAACTTAGCCTATGCTAGCCTATACAACAGCCTATGTGGCTACCTCCAACTTAGCCTATGCTAGCCAATACAACAGCCTATGTGGCTGCTCCCAACTTAGCCTAAGCTAGTCTATACAACAGATTATTTGGCTACCTCCAACTTCCCCTATACTAGCCTATAGAACGGCCTATGTGACTACCTCCAACTTAGCCTATACTAGCCTATGTGCCTACCTCCAACTTAGCCTATACTAGCCTATACAACAGCCTATCTCACTACCTTCAACTTAGCCCATACTAGCCTATACAACAGCCTATGTGGCTACCTCCAACTTAGCCTATGCTAGCCTATACAACAGACTATGTGGCTACCTCAAACTTAGCCTATACTATCCTATACAACAGCCTATGTGGTTACCTCCAACTTAACCTATACAAGAGCCAATGTGGTTACCTCCAACTTAGCCTATTCTAGCCTATACAAATGCCTATGAGGTAACCTCATCTTAGGCTATATTAGCCTAAACAACAGCCTATGTGGCTACCTCCAACTTAGCCTATACTAGCCTATACAACAGCCCATGTGGCTACCCCCAACCTAGCATATACTAGCCTACACAACAGCCTATGTCCTTCCCTCCAACTTAGCCTATACTAGGCTATACAACAGCCTATGTGGCTACCTCAAACTTAGCCTATACAACAGCCTATGTGGTTACCTCCAACTTAGCCTATACAACAGCCAATGTGGTAACCTCCAACTTAGCCTATACTAGCCTATCCAACAGCCTATGTGGTTGCCTCCAACTTAGCCTATACTAGCCTATACAACAGCCTATGTGGCTACCTCCAACTTAGCATATGCTAGCCTATACATCATCCTATGTGGATACCTCCAACTTAGCCTATATAATAGCCTAATTGGTTACCTCCAACTTAGCCTATATGGCTACCTCCAACTTAGCCTATACAACAGACTATGTGGCTACCTCCAACTTCCCCTATACTAGCCTATACAACAGCCTATGTGGCTGCTTCCACCTTAGCCTATGCTAGCCTATACAACAGCCTATGTGGCTGCTTCCAACATAGCCTATGCTAGCCTATACAACAGCCTATGTGGCTGCCTCCAACTTAGCCTATGCTAGCCTACACAACAGCCTAAGTGGTTGCATCCAAGTTAGCCTACGCTAGCCTACACAACAGCCTATGTGGCTGCCTCCAACTTAGGCTGCGCTAGCCTACACAACAGCCTATGTGGCTGCCTACAACTTAGCCTATACAACAGCCTATGTGGCTGCTTCCAACTTAGCCTATGCTAGCCTATACAACTGCCTATGTGGCTGACTCCAACTTAGCCTATGCTAGCCTATACAACAACCTATGTGGCTGCTTCCAACTTAGCCTATGCTAGTCTACACAACAGCCTATGTGGCTGCCTCCAACTAAGCCTATGCTAGCCTATACTAAAGCCTATGTGCCTGCATCCAACTTAGCCTATGCTAGCCTATACAACAGCCTATGTAGCTACCTCCAACTTAGCCTATACTAGCCTATTCAACAGCCTATGTGGCTACCTCCAACTTAGCCTATACTAGCCTATACAACAGCCTATGTGCTTACATCCAACTTAGCCTATATTACCCTATACAACAGCCTATGTGGCTAGCTCCAACTTACCCTATACTACCCTATACAATAGCCTATGTGGCTACCTTCAACTTAGCCTATACAACCGCCTAATTGGTTGCATCCAGTTAGCCTATGCTAGCCTATGCAACAACCTATGTGGTTGCATCCAGTTAGCCTATGCTAGCCTACACAACAGCCTAAGTGGCTGCCTCCAACTTAGCCTATGCTAGCCTACACAACAGCCTAACTGGTTGCTTCCAACTTAGCCTATGCTAGTCTACACAATAGCCTATGTGGCTGCCTCCAACTTAGCCTATGCTAGCCTATACAAAAGCCTATGTGGCTGATTCCAACTTAGCCTATGCTAGCCTATACAACAGCCTATGTTGCTGCCTCCAACTTAGCCTATGCTAACCTATACAACAGAATATGTGGTTGCATCCAGTTAGCCTATGCTAGCCTATACAACAGCCTATGTGGCTGCCTCCAACTTAGCGTATGCTAGCCTACACAACAGCCTAAGTGGTTGCTTCCAACTTAGCCTATGCTAGTCTACACAACAGCCTATGTTGCTGCCTCCAACTTAGCCTATGCCTGCCTATACAAAAGCCTATGTGGCTGATTCCAACTTAGCCTATGCTAGCCTATACAACTGCCTATGTGGCTGCCTCCAACTTAGACTATGCTAACCTATACAACCGCCCATGTGGCTGCTTCCAACTTAGCCTATGCTAGGCTACACAACAGCCTATGTGGCTGCCGCCAACTTAACCTATGCTAGCCTATACAAAAGCCTATGTGGCTGCCTCCATCTTAGCCTATGCTAGCCTATACAACAGCCTATATGGCTACCTCCAACTTAGCCTATACAACAGGCTAAGTGGTTGCATCCAATTAGCCTATGCTAGCCTATACAATAGCCTATGTGGCTACCTTCAACTTAGCCTATACAACCGCCTAATTGGTTGCATTCAGTTAGCCTATGCTAGCCTACACAACAGCCTATGTGGCTGCCTCCAACTTAGGCTATGCTAGCCTACACAACAGCCTATGTGGCTACCTCGAACTTAGCCTATACTAGCCTATACAACAGTGTATGCGGCTGCCTCCAACTTAGCCTATACGAGCCTATACTAGCCTATGTGGCTACCTCCAACTTCCTCTATGCTAGCCTATGCAACAGCCTATGTGGCTGCCTCCAACTTAGGCTATGCTAGCCTACACAACAGCCTATGTGGCTACCTCCAACTTAGCCTATACTGGCCTATACAACAGCCTATGCGGCTACCTCGAACTTAGCCTATACTAGCCTATACAACAGAGTATGTGACTGCCTCCAACTTTGCCTATACTAGCCTATACAACAGCCTATGTGGCTACCTCCAACTTAGCCTATACTGGCCTATACAACAGCCTATGCGGCTACCTCGAACTTAGCCTATACTAGCCTATACAACAGAGTATGTGACTGCCTCCAACTTTGCCTATACTAGCCTATACAACAGCCTATGTGGCTACCTCCAACTTAGCCTATACTGGCCTATACAACAGCCTATGCGGCTACCTCGAACTTAGCCTATACTAGCCTATACAACAGAGTATGTGACTGCCTCCAACTTTGCCTATACTAGCCTATACAACAGCCTATGTGGCTACCTCCAACTTAGCCTATACAACAGTGTATGCGGCTGCCTCCAACTTAGCCTATAATACAGCCTATGTGGCTACCTCCAACTTAGCCTATATAATAGCCTAATTGGTTACCTCCAACTTAGCCTATACAACAGCCTATATGGCTACCTCCAACTTAGCCTATACAACAGACTATGTGGCTACCTCCAACTTCCTCTATACTAGCCTATACAACAGCCCATGTGGCTACCTCCAACTTAGCCTATGCTAGCCTATACGACAGCCTATGTGGCTGCTTCTAACTTAGCCTGTGCTACCCTGTACAACAACCTATGTGGCTACCTCCAACTTAGCCTATGCTAGCCTATACTAGCTAATGTGGCTACCTCCAACTTCCCTATACTAGCCTATACAACAGCCTATGTGGCTACCTCCAACTTAGCCTATGCTAACCTATACAACAGCCTATGTGGCTACCTCCAACTTAGCCTATACTAGCCTATACAACAGCCTATGTGGCTGCTTCCAACTTCCCCTATACTAGCCTATACAACAGCCTATGTGGCTGCTTCCAACTTAGCCTATGCTAGCCTATACAACAGCCTATGTGGCTACCTCCAACTTAGGCTATGCTAGCCTATACAACAGCCTATGTGGCTAGCTCCAACTTCCCCTATGCTAACCTATACAACAGCTATGTGGCTACCTCCAACTTAGCCTATGCTAGCCTATACAACAGCCTTGTGGCTACCTCCAACTTCCCCTATGCTAGCCTATACGACAGCCTATGTGGCTGCTTCCAACTTAGCCTATGTGGCTACCTCCAAATTAGCCTATGCTAGCCTATACAACAGCCTATGTGGCTAGCTCCAACTAGCGTATACAACAGCCTATGTGGCTACCTCCAACTTAGCCTATACTAGCCTATACAACAGCCTATGTGGCTAGCTCTAACTAGCGTATACAACAGCCTATGTGGCTACCTCCAACTTAGCCTATACTAGCGTATACAACAGCCTATGTGGCTAGCTCCAACTAGCGTATACAACAGCCTATGTGGCTACCTCCAACTTAGCCTATACTAGCCTATACAACAGCCTATGTGGCTAGCTCCAACTAGCGTATACAACAGCCTATGTGGCTACCTCCAACTTAGCCTATACTAGCCTATACGACAGCCTATGTGGCTACCTCCAACTTCTCCTTTCCTACCCTATACAAAAGCCTATGTGCCAACCTCCAACTTAGCCTATACTAGCCTATACAACAGCCTATGTGCCTACCTCCAACTTAGCCTATGCTAGCCTATACGACAGCCTATGTGGCTACCTCCAACTTAGCCTATGCTAGCCTATACAACAGCCTATGTGGCTAGCTCCAACTTAGTTTATACTAGTGTATACAACAGCCTATGTGGCTACCTCCAACTTAGCCTATGATAGCCTATACAATAGACTATGTGGCTACCTCCAACTTCCCCTATACTAGCCTATACAACAGCCTATGTGGCTGCTTCCAACTTAGCCTATGCTAGCCTATACAACGGCCTATGTGACTACCTTCAACTTAGCCTATACAACAGCCTATGTGGCTACCTCCAACTTAGCCTATAATACAGCCTATGTGGCTACCTCCAACTTAGCCTATATAATAGCCTAATTGGTTACCTCCAACTTAGCCTATACAACAGCCTATATGGCTACCTCCAACTTAGCCTATACAACAGACTATGTGGCTACCTCCAACTTCCCCTATACTAGCCTATACAACAGCCTATGTGGCTGCTTCCACCTTAGCCTATGCTAGCCTATACAACAGCCTATGTGGCTGCCTCCAACTTAGCCTATGCTAGCCTACACAACAGCCTAAGTAGTTGCATCCAAGTTAGCCTACGCTAGCATACACAACAGCCTATGTGGCTGCCTCCAACTTAGGCTGTGCTAGCCTACACAACAACCTATGTGGCTGCCTACAACTTAGCCTATACTAGCCTATACAACAGCCTATGTGGCTGCTTCCAACTTAGCCTATGCTAGCCTATACAACTGCCTATGTGGCTGACTCCAACTTAGCCTATGCTAGCCTATACAACAACCTATGTGGCTGCTTCCAACTTAGCCTATGCTGGTCTACACAACAGCCTATGTGGCTGGCTCATACTAAGCCTATGGTAGCCTATACTAAAGACTATGTGCCTGCCTCCAACTTAGCCTATGCTAGCCTATACAACAGCCTATGTGGCTACCTCCAACATAGCCTATGCTAGCTTATACAACAGCCTATGTGGCTACCTCCAACTTAGCCTATACTAGCCTATACAACAGCCTATGTGCTTACATCCAACTTAGCCTATATTACCCTATACAACAGCCTATGTGGCTAGCTCCAACTTAGCCTATACCACCCTATACAATAGCCTATGTGGCTACCTTCAACTTAGCCTATACAACCGCCTAATTGGTTGCATCCAGTTAGCCTATGCTAGCCTATGCAACAGCCTATGTGGTTGCATCCAGTTAGCCTATGCTAGCCTACACAACAGCCTATGTGGCTGCCTCCAACTTAGCCTACGCTAACCTATACAACAGCCTATGTGGCTGCTTCCAACTTAGCCTATGCTAGTCTACACAACAGCCTATGTGGCTGCCTCCAACCTAGCCTATGCTAGCCTATACAAAAGCCTATGTGGCTGATTCCAACTTAGCCTATGCTAGCCTATACAACAGCCTATGTTGCTGCCTCCAACTTAGCCTATGCTAACCTATACAACAGCCTATGTGGCTGCTTCCAACTTAGCCTATGCTAGTCTACACAACAGCCTATGTGGCTGCCTCCAACTTAGCCTATGCTAGCCTATACAAAAGCCTATGTGCCTGATTCCAACTTAGCCTATGCTAGCCTATACAAATGCCTATGTGGCTGCCTCCAACTTAGCCTATGCTAACCTATACAACAGCCTATGTGGCTGCTTCCAACTTAGCCTATGCTAGTCTACACTACAGCCTATGTGGCTGCCTCCAACTTAGCCTATGCTAGCCTATACAAAAGCCTATGTGCCTGATTCCAACTTAGCCTATGCTAGCCTATACAAATGCCTATGTGGCTGCCTCCAATTTAGCCTATGCTAGCCTATACAACAGCCTATATGGCTACCTCCAACTTAGCCTATACAACAGGCTAAGTGGTTGCATCCAATTAGCCTATGCTAGCCTATGCAACAGCCTATACAACAGCCTAAATGGTTGCATCCAAGTTAGCCTATGCTAGCCTACAGAACAGCCTATGTGGCTGCCTCCAACTTAGGCTATGCTAGCCTACACAACAGCCTATGTGGCTACCTCCAACTTAGCCTATACAACAGCCTATGCGGCTACCTCGAACTTAGCCTATACTAGCCTATACAACAGAGTATGTGACTGCCTCCAACTTTGCCTATACTAGCCTATACAACAGCCTATGTGGCTACCTCCAATTTAGCCTCTATACAACAGCCTACGTGGCTGCTTCCAACTTAGCCTATACGAGCCTATACTAGCTTATGTGGCTACCTCCAACTTCCTCTATACTAGCCTATACAACGGCCCATGTGGCTACCTCCAACTTAGCCTATGCTAGCCTATACGACAGCCTATGTGGCTGCTTCCAACTTAGCCTGTGCTAGCCTGTACAACAATCTATGTGGCTACCTCCAACTTAGCCTATGCTAGCCTATACTAGCTAATGTGGCTACCTCCAACTTCCCTATACTAGCCTATACAACAGCCTATGTGGCTGCCACCACCTTAGCCTATACTAGCCTATACAACAGCCTATGTGGCTACCTCCAACTTAGCCTATGCTAACCTATACAACAGCTATGTGGCTACCTCCAAATTAGCCTATACTAGCCTATACAACAGCCTATGTGGCTGCTTCCAACTTCCCCTATACTAGCCTATACAACAGCCTATGTGGCTGCTTCCAACTTAGCCTATGCTAGCCTATACAACAGGCTATGTGGCTACCTCCAACTTAGGCTATGCTAGCCTATACAATAGCCTATGCTAGCCTATACAACAGCCTTGTGGCTACCTCCAACTTCCCCTATGCTAGCCTATACGACAGCCTATGTGGCTGCTTCCAACTTAGCCTATGTGGCTACCTCCAAATTAGCCTATGCTAACCTATACAACAGCCCTTGTGGCTACCTCCAACATAGCCTAACAACAGCCTATGTGGCCACCTCCAACTTAGCCTATACTAGCCTATACAACAGCCTATGTGGCTAGCTCCAACTAGCGTATACAACAGCCTATGTGAATACCTCCAACTTAGCCTATGCTCGCCTATACGACAGCCTATGTGGCTACCTCCAACTTAGCCTATGCTAGCCTATACAACAGCTTATGTGGCTAGCTCCAACTTAGCCTATACTAGTGTATACAACAGCCTATGTGGCTACCTCCAACTTAGCCTATGATAGCCTATACAATAGACTATGTGGCTACCTCCAACTTCCCCTATACTAGCCTATACAACAGCCTATGTGGCTGCTTCCAACTTAGCCTATGCTAGCCTATACAACGGCCTATGTGATTACCTTCAACTTAGCATATACAACAGCCTATGTGGCTACCTCCAACTTAGCCTATAATACAGCCTATGTGGCTACCTCCAACTTAGCCTATATAATGGCCTAATTGGTTACCTCCAACTTAGCCTATACAACAGCCTATATGGCTACCTCCAACTTAGCCTATACAACAGCCTATGTGGCTGCTTCCACCTTAGCCTATGCTAGCCTATACAACAGCCTATGTGGCTGCTTCCAACTTAGCCTATGCTAGCCTATACAACAGCCTATGTGGCTGCCTCCAACTTAGCATATGCTAGCCTACACAACAGTCTAAGTGGTTGCATCCAAGTTAGCCTACGCTAGCCTACACAACAGCCTATGTGGCTGCCTCCAACGTAGGCTGTGCTAGCCTACACAACAGCCTATGTGGCTGCCTACAACTTAGCCTATACTAGCCTATACAACAGCCTATGTGGCTGCTTCCAACTTAGCCTATGCTAGCCTATACAACTGTCTATGTGGCTGACTCCAACTTAGCCTATGCTAGCCTATACAACAACCTATGTGGCTGCTTCCAATTTAGCCTATGCTAGTCTACACAACAGCCTATGTGGCTGCCTCCAACTAAGCCTATGCTAGCCTATACTAAAGCCTATGTGCCTGCCTCCAACTTAGCCTATGCTAGCCTATACAACACCCTATGTAGCTACCTCCAACTTAGCCTATGCTAGCCTATGCAACAGCCTATGTGGCTACCTCCAACTTAGCCTATGCTAGCTTATACAACAGCCTATGTGGCTACCTCCAACTTAGCCTATACTAGGCTATAGAACAGCCTATGTGCTTACATCCAACTTAGCCTATATTACCCTATACAACAGCCTATGTGGCTAGCTCCAACTTAGCCTATACTACCCTATACCATAGCCTATGTGGCTACCTTCAACTTAGCCTATGCTAGTCTACACAACAGCCTATGTGGCTGCCTCCAACTTAGCCTATGCTAGCCTATACAAAAGCCTATGTGGCTGATTCCAACTTAGCCTATGCTAGCCTATACAACAGCCTATGTGGCTGCCTCCAACTTGGCCTATGCTAACCTATACAACAGCCTATGTGGTTGCATCCAGTTAGCCTACGCTAGCCTACACAACAGCCTATGTGGCTGCCTCCAACTTAGCCTATGCTAACCTATACAACAGCCTATGTGGCTGCTTCCAACTTAGCCTATGCTAGTCTACACAACAGCCTATGTGGCTGCCTCCAACTTAGCCTATGCTAGCCTATACAAAAGCCTATGTGGCTGCCTCCAACTTAGCCTATGCTAACCTATACAACAGCCTATGTGGCTGCTTCCAACTTAGCCTATGCTAGTCTACACAACAGCCTATGTGGCTGCCTCCAATTTAGCCTATGCTAGCCTATACAACAGCCTATATGGCTACCTCCAACTTAGCCTATACAACAGGCTAAGTGGTTGCATCCAATTAGCCTATGCTAGCCTATACAATAGCCTATGTGGCTACCTTCAACTTAGCCTATACAACCGCCTAATTGGTTGCATTCAGTTAGCCTATGCTAGCCTATGCTAGCCTATGCAACAGCCTATACAACAGCCTAAATGGTTGCATCCAAGTTAGCCTATGCTAGCCTACAGAACAGCCTATGTGGCTGCCTCCAACTTAGGCTATGCTAGCCTACACAACAGCCTATGTGGCTACCTCCAACTTAGCCTATACTAGCCTATACAACAGCCTATGCGGCTACCTCGAACTTAGCCTATACTAGCCTATACAACAGAGTATGTGACTGCCTCCAACTTTGCCTATACTAGCCTATACAACAGCCTATGTGGCTACCTCCAATTTAGCCTCTATACAACAGCCTATGTGGCTACCTCCAACTTAGCCTATACAACAGTGTATGCGGCTGCCTCCAACTTAGCCTATACGAGCCTATACTAGCCTATGTGGCTACCTCCAACTTCCTCTATACTAGCCTATACAACAGCCCATGTGGCTACCTCCAACTTAGCCCATGCTAGCCTATACGACAGCCTATGTGGGGTCTTCCAACTTAGCCTGTGCTAGCCTGTACAACAACCTATGTGGCTACCTCCAACTTAGCCTATGCTAGCCTATACTAGCTAATGTGGCTACCTCCAACTTCCCTATACTAGCCTATACAACAGCCTATGTGGCTACCACCACCTTAGCCTATACTAGCCTATACAACAGCCTATGTGGCTACCTCCAACTTAGCCTATGCTAACCTATATAACAGCTATGTGGCTACCTCCAACTTAGCCTATACTAGCCTATACAACAGCCTATGTGGCTGCTTCCAACTTCCCCTATACTAGCCTATACAACAGCTTATGCGGCTGCTTCCATCTTAGCCTATGCTAGCCTATACAACAGCCTATGTGGCTACCTCCAACTTAGGCTATGCTACCCTATACAACAGCCTATGCTAGCCTATACAACAGCCTTGTGGCTACATCCAACTTCCCCTATGCTAGCCTACACGACAGCCTATGTGGCTACCTCCAAATTAGCCTATGCTAGCCTATACAACAGCCTATGTGGCTGCCTCCAACTTAGCCTATGCTAACCTATACAACAGCCTATGTGGCTGCTTCCAACTTAGCCTATGCTAGTCTACACAACAGCCTATGTGGCTGCCTCCAACCTAGCCTATGCTAGCCTATACAAAAGCCTATGTGGCTGATTCCAACTTAGCCTATGCTAGCCTATACAACAGCCTATGTTGCTGCCTCCAACATAGCCTATGCTAACCTATACAACAGCCTATGTGGCTGCTTCCAACTTAGCCTATGCTAGTCTACACAACAGCCTATGTGGCTGCCTCCAACTTAGCCTATGCTAGCCTATACAAAAGCCTATGTGGCTGATTCCAACTTAGCCTATGCTAGCCTATACAACAGCCTATGTGGCTGCCTCCAACTTGGCCTATGCTAACCTATACAACAGCCTATGTGGCTGCTTCCAACTTAGCCTATGCTAGTCTACACAACAGCCTATGTGGCTGCCTCCAATTTAGCCTATGCTAGCCTATACAACAGCCTATATGGCTACCTCCAACTTAGCCTATACAACAGGCTAAGTGGTTGCATCCAATTAGCCTATGCTAGCCTATACAATAGCCTATGTGGTTACCTTCAACTTAGCCTATACAACCGCCTAATTGGTTGCATTCAGTTAGCCTATGCTAGCCTATGCAACAGCCTAAATGGTTGCATCCAAGTTAGCCTATGCTAGCCTACAGAACAGCCTATGTGGCTGCCTCCAACTTAGGCTATGCTAGCCTACACAACAGCCTATGTGGCTACCTCCAACTTAGCCTATACTAGCCTATACAACAGCCTATGCGGCTACCTCGAACTTAGCCTATACTAGCCTATACAACAGAGTATGTGGCTACCACTAACTTCCCTATACTACCCTATACAACAGCTTATGTTGCTGCTTCCAACTTAAGCCTATGCTACCCTATAATACAGCCTATGTGGCTACCTCCAACTTAGCCTATGCTAGCCTATACAACAGACTATGTGACTACCGACAACTTCCCCTATACTAGCCAATACAACAGCCTATGTGGCTGCTCCCAATTTAGCCTATGCTAGCCTATACAACAGCCTATGTGACTACCTCCAACTTAGCCTATACTAGCCTATGTGCCTACCTCCAACATAGCCTATACTAGCCTTTACAACAGCCTATGTGACTACCTACAACTTAGCCCATTCTAGCCTATACAACAGACTATGTGGCTACCTCAAACTTAGCCTATACTATCCTATACAACAGCCTATGTGGTTACCTCCAACTTAACCTATACAAGAGCCAATGTGGTTACCTCCAACTTAGCCTATATAGCCTATACAATTGCCTAAAATAATACCTCCAACTTAGGCTATATTAGTCTAAACAACAGCCTAGGTGGCTACATCCAACTTAGCCTATACTAGAATATACTACAGCCCATGTGGCTACACCCAACCTAGCATATACTAGCCTACACAACAGCCTATGTGCTTCCCTCCAACTTAGCCTATACTAGGCTATACAACAGCCTATGTGGCTACCTCAAACTTAGCCTATACTACCCTACACAACAGCTTATGTGGCTGCTTCCAACTTAAACCTATGCTAGCCTATACAACAGTCTATGTGACTACCTTCAACTTAGCCTATACAACAGCTTATGTGGCTGCTACCAACTTAGCCTATGCTAGCCTATACAACAGCCTATGTAACTACCTCCAACTTAGCCTATATTACAGCCTATTTGGCTACCTCCAACTTAGCCTATGTTAGCCTATACAACAGCCTATGTGACTACCTCCAACTTAGCCTACACAACAGCCTATGTGGCTGCCTCCAACTTAGGCTATGCTAGCGTACACAACAGCCTATGTGGCTGCCTACAACTTAGCCTATGCTAGCCTATACAACAGCCTATGTGGCTGCTTCCAACTTAGCCTATGCTAGCCTATACAACTGCCTATGTGGCTGACTCCAACTCAGCCTATGCTAGCCTATACAACAGCCTATGTGGCTGCTTCCAACTTAGCCTATGCTAGCCTATACAAAAGCCTATGTGACTACCTCCAACTTAGCCTATGCTAGTCTACACACAGCCTATGTGGCTACCGCCAACTTCCCCTATGCTAGCCTATAAAACAGCCTATGTGGCTGGTTCCAACTTAGTCTATGCTAGCCTATGTGGCTACCTCCAACTTAGCCTATACTAGCCTATACAACAGCCTATGTGGCTAGCTCCAACTAGCGTATACAACAGCCTATGTGGCTACCTCTACTTTCCCTATACAACAGCCTATGTGGCCACCTCCAACTTAGCCTATACTAGCCTATACAACAGCCTATGTGGCTAGCTCCAACTAGCCTATACAACAGCCTATGTGGCTACCTCCAACTTCTCCTTTCCTAGCCTATACAACAGCCTATGTGGCTAGCTCCAACTTAGGGTATGCTAGCCTATACAACAGCCTATGTGGCTAGCTCCAACTTAGGGTATGCTAGCCTATACAACAGCCTATGTGGCTACCTCCAACTTAGCCTATGCTAGCCTATACAACAGCCTATGTGGCTAGCTCCAACTTAGGGTATGCTAGCCTATACAACAGCCTATGTGGCTACCTCCAACTTAGCCTATGCTAGCCTATACGACAGCCTATGTGGCTACCTCCAACTTAGCCTATGCTAGCCTATACGACAGCCTATGTGGCTACCTCCAACTTAGCCTATGCTAGCCTATACGACAGCCTATGTGGCTAGCTCTAACTTAGGGTATGCTAGCCTATACAACAGCCTATGTGGCTAGCTCCAACTTAGGGTATGCTAGCCTATACAACAGCCTATGTGGCTACCTCCAACTTAGCCTATGCTAGCCTATACAACAGCCTATGTGGCTAGCTCCAACTTAGGGTATGCTAGCCTATACAACAGCCTATGTGGCTACCTCCAACTTAGCCTATACAACAGCCTATGTGGCTACCTCCAACTTAGCCTATACTAGCCTATACAACAGCCTATGTGCTTACCTCCAACTTAGCCTATACAACAGCCTATGTGGCTACCTGCAACTTAGCCTATACTAGCCTATACAACAGCCTATGTGGCTACCTCCAACTTGGCCTATACAACAGCGTATGTGGCTGCCTCCAACTTAGCCTATACTAGCCTACACAACAACCTAAGTTGTTGCATCCAAGTTATGCCCTACTGCCTCCAACTTAGCGTATACTAGCCTACACAACAACCTAAGTTGTTGCATCCAAGTTAGCCTATAGTAGGCTACACAACAGCCCAAGTGGTTGCATCCAAGTTAGCCTATACTAGCCTACACAACAGCCCAAGTGGTTGTATCCAAGTTATGCTATACTAGCCTACACAACAGCCCAAGTGGTTGCATCCTAGTTATCCTGTACAGCCAACACAAGAGCCTAAGCGGTTGCATCCAGGTTAGCCTATGTAGCCTACACAACAGTCTAAGTGGTTGCTTCTAAGTTAGCCTATGTAGCCTACACAACAGCCTAAGTGGTTGCATCTAAGTTAGCCAATGTTAGCCTACACAACAGCCTAAGTGGTTGCATCCATGTTAGTCTATGTAGTCTACACAACTGCCTAAGTGGTTGCATCTAAGTTAGGCTATGTCAGCCTACACAACAGCCTAAGAGGTTGCATCCATGTTAGCCTATACTATCCTACACAGTCTAAGTGGTTGCATCCAAGTTAGCCTATACTATCCTACACAGTCTAAGTGGTTGCATCCAAGTTAGCGTATACTATCCTACACAACAGCCTAAGAGGTTCTATCTAAGTTAGCCTATGTAACAGCTTAAGTACTTGCCTCCAAGTTAGCCTATACTAGCCTACACAACAGCCTAAGAGGTGTCATGTAAGTTATCCTATACTAGCATATACAACAGCCTATGTGGTTGCATCCAAGTTAGCCTATACAACAGCCTAAGGATTATTAGTCATTGTATAGTCAGAATGCTCATAATGTAGAACTATGCATTGTGTACAGCTACCTCAAATGAAATAGTGACTGTTGTTGTAGTTGAGCAGTCAATGAGCTGTTTCTCAATCTGGAGGTTGTGGGTTCGGGTATTAGTACAGTGCACTTCAAATGCACAGCAGAAAAGAGTTACAGATTTAGTGGATCCGGAAACATGTGCCTCTTGTATAATCTCAATATCAAAATTTTTGGCTGAAATACTTTCTATATCTTATCTATGTACAGAAAGAGGGGATGGGGAGCATGCAAGCATGCATTATTCTGGAGAGTGTGAAGTCAGTCTGAACTCAGTGTTGACATATTCTGTTTTGTTTTTATCTGCATACAAAATCTGTTACAGATACAAAGGTTTGGTTGTTATTGAAACAGTTCAATCTCCGACCTTTTTTGTTAACTTTCTCAATAATTTATAATGCTACAGAAAAATGAATTATTGATATTTAAATGTTTTTCTCCAATGAATTACTCCCCTTTTTGTAGGTCTTAACTCAAGAATTTACAAGCCAATGCCTTGAGTTGGCTGCTTGTTGAGAAGCAAGCAAACATTGGTTTAAAGCATATCTAACACGGTTATAAGCCTAATGCCGTACATAGTGTGAAGAGAAAATTAAATGTAGTGGTAAAAGTGTTGATGGGAAAATTCATAGATCAAATTATCCAACTCAGCATTCACCAAACAAAAGATAAGGCCATGTTGGTCAGCCCAAGGGTTTAAACATGGGAGCCCCAAATGCCAGTCACAATGTTACAGCAGTGTCACCTTGCTTGTTAATGTTTTGAAATGCTTTATTAGTATTTTTCGTCGTTTACAATAAATGAATTTTAAATAATGTATTCAACATTATCCCCGTTTACAAAGTGGTAATGACTATTAATGTCTATTTGTGCTAAGTTATTTACACTTTGAGGTCGTATGGGAGAGACCTTGGCCATTGTTCCCTAGACGGCTGATAATAATTTTGAGCAAGTTCTTTACTTTAATCTAGTGTGAACACACAATCCAAGGTTGGCACCATTACTGCAAGTGTGATTTGTTTACTGGCCATGAGCTGGTGAACAAACTGTATTTTGTGAGCAGCATCACTGAATAAATGGTTTCAGAGGGTGGAGATCAAGTGACTAGATGACTTCTTTTAGCTAGCTAAAATTATAGATTCACAAAACATAATAGAAACAGAAGTTGCTCTTTACAAGATAAAAGCTTACTGAAGGTATTAGAAGAAAAACGACTTCAATGAAATATTATTTATTTGTATAACTGAATAACCACAGAGAAGCTATAACACTGCTTTAGCATAACGAGAATTTGTTAGTAAAAAGTACAAAAACAACTATGTTGCCAAAGTTCTGTCCCGCAGAATATAACACCAAACTTATGCTAACAATACATCAAAAATAAAATTTCTTTATTCTTTCTATTAAAAATAATTGTACAATGTATAACCTTAGTTTTGTAAACTCTGTGCATTTTAACAACTGGAGATTGTCTAACTACTTTCAACAACAGTGGTGGCAAGAATATAAATTTGTGTCATGTTTGTCTAACCACTTTCAACAATATGGTGGCAAGAATATAAATTTGTGTCATGTTGTGCTGATTTAAGTCATTCTACGAAGTCATGCCAAAGTAATTTCTATGTGGTCATCTTCAATTTTTCTTCCTTTGGCTTTGTAACATACTGGTAGCTGAAAGTTTAAAAGAAAGATACGTAGTATTAAGACTATGTCACTCCTTAACACAAAATACATAATTTTCTTTATTAATGACATACAGTTCTTAAAACATATTTATTTTTAGTCACAATTTGAGAAAGCTCAGAAAATTATATTAGTTATACCAGAACCATCCATTCCAGAGAAAGTAAATGTGTCTCATTTATTTAAACTTGTCAAATTTGCAGTAAAACTGAGACTCAACACATCCTAGGCATGAGACATTACTGTTATTTTGGTTTAAACATTACACATGCTTAGAAGACCATTGTCATACTGGAATGATGTTTGGAGAGGAGCTGTCACAGTTGAGGTATTTGTACTGCAATATGGGTTTCTTGAGGTTAACTTAATATGTCATAAAATGGCAGTTTTTTATTTCTTGATTGATGTTGTGATGAATATGTATGGAGGCTTCTACAGCCTGAGTGCATAGAAATAATGGGCTAGTTCCTTCAGAAGTAAGAATGCTAAAAAATGCAAAAATGTCCACAGAATTAACAATATGGGAGAATGTCTATATAATCAAAAATATTCATAAACTGATGAACCTCAAAATCCTCAAACACAACCATACTACGTTGCCATGGTGAATTCAAGTCAATTTGAGTTCTTTTTCTGGATTGAATACCGCATGGAAACTCAGATTCAAATGAAGCTTAACCACTGGATCCAATCACTTATTTAGTGGGATCAGATTGAAATTGTGCTGCATGGAAACACATACCAATTCAAATGGATTTGAGTCCATTAACCTCTTGAGCGATGGCCATTTAAAACGTCCGCAAGCCAAGAACTGCTACCCAATATCCAGCGCAGGGCATTTAAAGTGCTTCGTATATACACAGCTGTATTTTGTGTAAATATTAAGTTATTTTAATGAAACAAAAACTGGTATAAAACTCGCTATATGCAACATACATGTACATCATCAGCAAAGTTGAGTTGCATTTACAAAACGTTGAAATGGCACTATTTTGTTTCACTGTGGTGAAAAGTTAACTTTGCTCTGTTGAACGCATCTAATATAAGTTCTCTGAAAGAAACAATAGTCGACCCATTGTATGTGTGACCTATGTGTCAGAAAATCACAGTATAACATGAAATAAATCACTAATCTATGCATGGTCTCTTGAGTCATCAGAATACAGCAACATTCCAACTTTTATATTTTATTTATGCCAACAAACTTACTGTTGGTGTTTTTAAACACACAAGCCGTGTGTGGGCAAAGTTTAAGAGGTAGAACTGGAACTTAAAAATTCAATGCCACAACTGGGATTTGAACCACAGACCTTCCGCTTGCAACTTTTGCTTGCGCGCGTTTCGTAACTTAGTAGACTCCGTTTCTTTCTTTGTTGAAATACATATTGTGACTTTAGTGGGTGTAAAGTAAAGAAGACAGATGTAGTCGAGATAAAGAAACACTTTTATTTCCGTAAACAGTAACTTTGTACACTCGTTGCAACAGCAAGAAAGTCTTTACCGATTCACCAACAGCACGGTTCCGAATTCGTAACACAAAAAAACTGTCCCTTCTCACACTTTACCGCTATTTATATCTCCCAGGCACTATTCTGGAAACTTCAGGAAAGTTCAGTTATTATTGCGGTGAAATACAAAGCAGAAAACTCCAGAAGTCTCTATCCCTTTCTCTCTTTCGGCAAGCGCCCCAACAATGCGGCCATTCTCTGTCTCTTCCCTTCGGCTCCTTTGCGGTAGTGCCGACAATAATGCGATGGGCGACACTGCTCCCTCCTCAAGGCTGGTCATCCCGAACAGCACCATCGTAACGGACCAGACGATCCAGGTGTACCACTAACATCTTTCCTCGGGGCACCTTCTGGATGCGGTAGACTACGTCGTTAATCCTCTTTACCACTCGGTACGGACCGTGCCACGGTTGTTGAAGTTTTGGGCAGCGTCCCTTGGTCCGGGTAGGGCGGTACAACCAGACCATGTCACCTTGCTGGAATCCTCGGCTGTTGGCTTGCCTGTCGTACCGGGTCTTCATGCGGTCGCTTGCCATCTGGATGTTCTGACGAGCCATCTCGTGCATGTCGTGGAGATGGTCTACTAGATTCTCCACATACTCGGTTGCCGGCTGTTTCGCTTCCTGGCGGCTCCCAAAAGCCAGGTCACAAGGGAGGCGTAGCTCTCGGCCGAACATCAGGCTTGCTGGTGTCATCCCGGTGGTGTCGTGTGTCGACGAACGGTAGGCCAGCAAGAACAATGGTACCTTGAGGTCCCAGTCTCGCTGATGGCTGGCCACGACCTTCCTCAGGTGCTCCTCTAGGGTCTTGATGTATCTCTCGACCATGCCATCCGACTGTGGATGTAGGGGTGTTGTGCGGGTCTTGTTCACCCCAAGTCTTTCCAATGCCTCCTTCATTAGGTGCGACTCAAAATTGGTGCCCTGGTCGCTGTGGAGCTCTAACAGGACCCCATAACGGCAGAACAGCTGTTCCACGAGGAAGTCTGTAATCGTCTTCGCCTCTTGGTTCGGGATGGCATTCACCTCCGGCCACTTGGTGAAGTAGTCCACAGCTACCATCAGGTACTTGTTGCCTCGATCGGACGCTGGGAATGGTCCAGCTATGTCGACGGCGATGCGTTCGAAGGGCGCTCCGACGTTGTACTGCTGCATGCGACCCCGGCTCCTAGTCTGGGGGCCGCGACTCGCCGCGCACACGTGACATTGACGGCACCAGTTCTCAGCGTCTGCTCGGGGCCTCAGCCAATAGTAGCGCTGTCGGAGTTTGTCGATCGTCCGGTTTGCTCCTAGGTGTCCACCCGAGGTACCGGCGTGCACTTCCTCCAAGACTTCCGGGACCTTACTTCGGGGAAGTACCAACTGATCTTTCTGGGTCTTCCCATCAGATGATTCCCATACCCGGAACAGCACGCCCTCTTTGGTCTTCAACGAGTCCCATTGGGCCCAGTACAACTTGTATGTAGCGCTTCTCCCAGGTTGGTCTCGTCCCTGCTTGCACTTCTCCCAAGTCGGCGTCCGCCAGCTGCTCCCTGCTCAAGCCCGCGCTATCCCATCCATCCGCAGGCACTGCCGTGACCACTCTGACAGCTGCGGTACGCTCCTTCTCTTCCACTCTTGCCCATTGGCCGCACTCTTCTGGGCGGGGTCTTCGGGACATGGCGTCTGCGTTGCCGTGGCTCATCCCTCTGCGATGTTCGGAGGTGAAGACGTACTCCTGCAACCTCTGGACCCAACGGGCTGTCTGGCCCTCCAGGTTTCTAAAGCTAAGTAGCCAGGTTAGGGCGGAGTGGTCTGTCCTCAGGTGGAATGGCTGACCGTACAGGTACTTGTGGAAGTGCTCCAAGGTCTTCACTACCGCCAGTAGCTCTCGTCGGGTGACACAGTGGTTCTTCTCTGCCTTGGACAACGTCTTGCTGTAGTAGGCTATCACCCGCTCGTGGCCGTTCTGGACTTGGGATAGGACGCCTCCAATGCAATGGTCGCTGGCGTCGGTGTCCACAATGAAGGCGTCGCCTGGTTGTGGGAATCCCAAAATAGGAGCACTGCAGAGGGTCCTCTTCAGCTGCCGGAAAGCGCTTTCGGCGTCCTCCGTCCACACATAAGGTCGATGTTCTTCCGTCAGGCGAGTGAGGGGTTAGGCGATGCTGGAGAAACCCTTTATGAAGCGGCGGTAATAACTGCACAATCCAAGGAAACTGCGCAGTTCTCGCTTATCCTTTGGGCGAGGCCAATCTCTCACGGCCTGCGTCTTCTCCGGATCCGTGGCCACTCCGGTTGGTGAGACTATGTGGCCCAAGTAGTTGACTTCCCTGCGGAAGAGCTGGCACTTCTTGGCGTTCAGCTTCAAGCCGGTCGCCTGCAGTCTCTGTAGCACCTTGCTCAGTTTGTCAAGATGGTCTTCGAATGTCTTGCCGACGATGATGATGTCGTCCAGGTATAACAGGCAGGCGTCATAAGTCAATACTCTCATTACTGACTCCATGAGGCGTTGGAAGGTAGCTGGTGCGTTTCAGAGACCAAAGGGCATAACTGTGAACTGCCAAAGCTCTTGGCCTGTCGAGAATGCGGTCTTCTCCTTGTCTCTCGGGTCTAGAGCCACCTGCCAGTAACCCGATTTCAGGTCCAGGGTTGAGAACCACTGCGCACCAGCAAGCGTGTCCAGGGTGTCGTCAGTCCGGGGTAAGGGGAAGCAGTCCTTCCTGGTGACAGCGTTCAGCTTCCTGTAATCTACGCAGAAGCGTAGCTCGCCATTCTTCTTCTTCACCAGACCTACAGGGGAACACCAAGGACTGTTAGACTCTTCAATCACTCCCTTGGTTCTCATGTCCTCCAGCATGTCTCGTACCGCCGCTTGTTTAGCCAACGGAACGCGTCTAGGTGGTTGCCGAATAGGCCGGGCATCTCCGGTGTCGATGTGGTGAAGCACTCGGTCCGTGCGGCCGCAATCGCTGCTGCCTTGGCTGAAGACGCGCTGATATCGTCTCAGCAGTTGTTGGACCTTCTCTCTCTGTTCAGCGGTCAGATGGTCGGCCGCCCTCTCCAGTAAGCCTTCCAGCCGGGGCCCCAGGTGTTGCGTCGGCACCGGCTCCTGGGTCTTGTCTATTGGTGTTACGCTGACCACGGGCTCGCACCCCCCCAACTCCGTCCCGGCCTGGACGGCGTGATCGGTGTCTGTTGGGTTGTGCAGTCTCACCGGCACCTCCTCTCGGCACGGCAACAATGTCCCGGCTACACAGAGCCCGTGCACATGCGTCTTCCGGTCCAGCAGCATGTTCTTCTTGCGCTGGCCTTCCAGTCGCGCCGTCACTACCATCTCGCTTCTCGCGGGGACAACTACGTCTTCCCTGAGAATGACCCTGCAGATTCCAAAGCGTTCTTCGGGGTGCCGGAGCATTACTTCCTCTTCCTTAAGCCGCAGAACCTTCTTGAGGATGTTGACCGTCGCCTCGTGGCTCCTGAGGGCATCCAGTCCCAGTATCATCTCCTCAGCCACCTCCGCGACGAACACCCACAAACGCAAGACACTTCGCCCCAGGGTCAACTGCAGCAGGACCTCCCTCTCCACAGGCAAGGTGTCACCCGATGCCGTCGCTAGTTGGTACGGTCGGCTCGGTTTTCTCGACGGCAAGCCCCTGGCTACTTCAGGTCTGATGACAGTCACGGCTGCTCCAGTGTCAACAAGCACGCGGCACGGCTTCCCTCTCACCCAACCGTCCGCGATGAGGCTGTCATCGATCCGTCGGCTGACGGCACGCAGTGTCACTCGAGGGGATGATAGTGATGGCGCCGACGTGCCCCTCGCCACGCCGGCCATTACTCGTTTTCCGGCTGCTCTTCTTGGTGCCGGCAGTCTCTCCTCATGTGTCCCGGCTGGCCAGACAAAACACACGCCACCTGGTCTTCGTCGGCGTCCCTGGACTGGTCTGCGGTCTTCATTGTAGCGGACACTCATTGTCTTCAAGGTCGGGGTAGCCGTCACTTTGGCCGCTTCCATCCTTAATGCGGCCGTTAGTGCCTCGTGGATGGTCTTGTAGTCGCCGAGCATCAGGCGTTGACGTATCTCGGCATCGCGTACCCTGTCGACGAAGGTATAGGCGGCTTCTCGGGATACGAATTCGGAGGCTTTGCTGGCCAGCTGTTCGATTGCCAGGGCGAACTCCTGCAGCGTCTCCACTGGCAGTTGCATCCTAGATTTCAGTTGGCTGGGGCTAAGCGGTGGTATCCGAACCGGTTCTCCAGGGCCTCTCAGATGTCCTTGGGCGCCGCCGCTGTCTGGACTGCGTTCAGCACCTCTGCGGCTCGTCCCTGGAGGCTGGCTATCAGCTGCGCGGCCTCTTCCATTTGTTGTGCTTGGCCACTGTGTCGAATTGACGGCGGAAGACCTCAAACGTTGACGTGCCATCGTACTTCGGTGGTTTGACGCGCGTCGATGTTGTGTCGCGTGCTGGAGCCTCGACCTTGTAGTCCTTGAGCTTTTCACTAAGCATCCCTTCCACCATTGCATTTAGCTCCTTGGCGCTACCGTCGACCCTGTCTTCCAGAACGCTAAGCCGTTCCCCGACATTCTCCAGAGCGTCAACGCGTTGGCCGAGGTCCTCCCTCCATCTTTCCACCGAGCTCTTCCACCTTTCCACCGAGCTCTTTCACATCCTTCCTTACGCCAGCCAGTTGCTCGTCAATTTTCGCCGATAGCTCCGTCTTCATCTCTTTCAGCTCGGCAGCGAGGTTGTCGTTTGCCGTCTTCATCTCTGCTTTCAGCTCTTGTAAAAAGCTCACCAATGTAGCCTCCATCGTCGTGTCCCGCTTCTGACACCAGTGTGACTTTGGTGGGTGTAAAGTAAAGAAGACAGATGTAGTCGAGATAAAGAAACACTTTTATTTCCGTAAACAGTAACTTTGTACACTCGTTGCAACAGCAAGAAAGTCTTTACCGATTCACCAACAGCACGGCTCCGAATTCGTAACACAAAAAAACTGTCCCTTCTCACACTTTACCGGTATTTATATCTCCCAGGCACTATTCTGGAAACTTCAGGAAAGTTCAGTTATTATTGCGGTGAAATACAAAGCAGAAAATTCCAGAAGTCTCTATCCCTTTCTCTCTTTCGGCAAGCGCCCCAACAATGCGGCCATTCTCTGTCTCTTCCCTTCGCCTCCTTTGCGGTAGTGCCGACAATAATGCGATGGGCGACAATATACTTTCCTTCTTGTAGCTGAAGTGAGAAGTGGTATAAAAAGGTATTTTTGCACTAACTGAATATAACCATATACAATTGTTTGGTAATTTGGAGAGCTCTAAACCCACACAGGACAATGACCTACCTCGACTTCCAACTATTAATAGCTCGCAGCCTAATTGAACAATACCACGTTGGGGTAGAAAATCCAGAAACCCTGCACCCCTCAGACTTCAAGGAAAACATTATCCTAAAAGGATACCACTAACAGCAAAGAAGTCCTGCCCATCTCGAAAGTGTTTCGTGTGCCGCAAGAAGGGAATTTGTGAATGTGGAGATGTACCCTTGCGTGTTTACGCCTGTTTTGAGGTATATCACTACACAAGGAACATATAAAGGTAAGCCAGTAAAGTATATAGACTTTACTTAAATGTTTCATAAAGGGAAAATTAAAATATGTTAAGTTAGATAAGGGATAAATGCACAAACGCACAGGATGTGTATACATGCCCATAACGCTCATCCGTCATTTTAAATGGATGTGATTTCATGTCAATATCGCTGAAGAGGTTAAAGACACTAACTTCTACTGTACTAATAACACGCTGCACATTCGCCAGTTTGTCTTCTTAGTAAAAGTGGTGTAATAAAACAAAACAACAAAGCTCTTTTATTGTTTCTATAATTTGAACTATATTCTTCTCAAAAACATTCACTAACCTCAAAACCTTGTTAAGATACGCAGAAAACATATTTTCACAAATACGCCAACATAAACCTAGTGACCTAAATAAAAACTTGAATTATTTGTGACTTGAGCCTTGCATATCCAAATCGATCGCATTTCCACATTGAATTCAACATGGAAATGCAGAAATAAGAATGATTCCAAATGGAGTTCAACTTCACATGAAAACATAATAGTCAAATCAATCTCAAGTAACAATAGGAAGACCTCAACTATGACGGCTTTCTCTCCAAACATCAATTGATGGAGGTTCTTGAAACACGTCTAATGCATTTACTGAAGTGAGAATAAAGCACTAAATAGCATACTACACCACCAACATAACTCTGCCTGTCATCCCTTCCTTTTATCTTTGGTTAATTGGGATGAGCATTGTAATGTCAATGGACTGCCATTAGTTATTGAGTGGTTACAGACAGTCACTAGATATCGTAGAGTGAGTGAGTAGTGGGATTTACGGGCCCGTCGACAACTAGGTCATTACGGCCCGAAGTTCAAAATAAAAACAATCAAAGAAATAAAACCTCACCCCTTTAAAGCTAAAAAGTGAAAGTTAAAATACCTAAAAAATGAACGTTAAAACCACTAAAAAGAGAGCTAAAACAGGTAAAAAAAAAAAAAGAAAAATTAAAAACCAATAAAAATTTATATTACGAAAACCGTAAACTCGTTACACTGTTAAAAAGGGTAAAAACACGAGTAAAACATCCTAAAAGTCTATTTCCGCCAAGATAAAAAATCTTACACTTGCTTACCAAAATCGATACTGGCAACAAACCGCAGTACTGTATTTACAGCTACTGGGTCGTTGCCTAACACAGTGCACAGTGTAAGACCCAGGCCAAAGGATTGGCGCTCACGAGCATACCGCGGTCAATCAGTAAGGACATGTGCAACGGAGAGTGGGACATTGCACGTCGCACACACAGGGTCCGGATCACCGCGCAAAAGGTGTGCATGCGTGGCTCGAGTGTGGCCTATCCTCAGGCGGGTTAAAATCACTTCCTCACGTCTGGAATCCCTGCAAGATATTTGCCAGGGTTGTACCGTGTCCTTGATTATCCTCAACTGAGTGCCAGCTAACACTTCCCAAGACTCCTGCCAGACAGAATATAGCTGGCGATGGAAGATCTTCTGCACGTTCATATAAGGGAGCGTACGGGTGGAATACTCCGGCAGGCAGCATGCAGACTTAGCAGCTGCATCCGCCGTCTCATTGTCGGGAATACCCACATGGCCTGGGCACCAGGTAAAAACGATTTGATATCCGCGAGATAACAACTGAGATAAGAGTGTCTGTATTTTAATAATTAAAACCGAGTTGCCAACAAATTGTTGCAGCGCCTGAAGAGCACTCAGCGAGTCGCAACATACAATAAAAGGGCCAGGAACTGACCAAGAGATAAAAAGTAAGAAATAAAAGATGGCAAACAGCTCGGCGGTAAAAACTGAACTGGCGTCTGGAAGGCGGTATGTGTGAACGTCACCGTTGTATATAAATGCGGAACCCGTCGTAGTACCCAACTGGGAGCCATCGGTGAATACCGGAGTATAAGTCCGGTATCGGCCCAGAACTGCGGTGAAGAGTTGACGGAACACCGAAGGAGGGGTAGCAGTCTTTGCACAGCCCGACAGCTCCAGGTCAAAGCGTGCACGCTGGAGCTGCCAGGGAAGACAGTGGCCAAGTGAATGCCGCTCTACAACTGGCAGTCGGAGGGCGTTTGCGACAAGCAGTTCTCGAAACCTGAAGCCACTTGGACGTGAGATTGTTTTATTCCGCATATAACGGTGCGCAGAGGTCTGGACGCAATACAGGTGGAAACGAAGGTTGACCTGGATGAGCGGCCAACCTTGCCACGTAAGAACAAAGTAACAACGAGTGTCGAACAGACAGCGGAGGTTCGCCAGAATCAGCATACAGACAATCCACTCTACTAGTGCGGAAAGCCCCAGTAGCAAGACGGATACCAGTGTGATGAATTGTGTCTAAAAGGCGGAGTTTAGAGGCTGATGCAGAGCCATAGATAAAACTGCCGTAGTCTAATTTGGACCGGACCAGTGAGCGATACAACCTCAACATTACCGTGCGATCGCCGCCCCAAGATGCCCCAGATAGAGTACCCGAAGCGAACGACCGCACGAAGCACGAAGGTGACGAATATGGTGCTCCCATGTGAGTTTCCTTGCGAGGTGTAGACCCAAGAACTTCAGATGCGGAACACATGGAAGACGTGTGCCACGCAAATGAAGATCAGGAGGAGGGTGTACACCATGGAGTCGGTGAAAGTGGAGAAACTGTGTTTTCGTAGGGGAAAACTGAAAGCCCATGCGAGACGCCCACTCGGCGATGGATGTTATGGTCAGCTGCAGTTGACGCTCGATGTGCTCCAAACTATAAGAGCGATAGTATATCGCAAAGTCGTCAACATACAGCGACATCGGGATTCCGCTACGAACAAAACTAGTGATGCCATTAATGGCAACGGTGAAAAGGGTAACACTGAGAATCGATCCCTGGGGTACACCATTCTCCTGAATCTTCTCTTGGGAGAGCATGTTGCCTATGCGGACACGAAAACGGCGAATTAGTAAAAAGTTAAAAATAAAAAGGACAAGTACCGCGTAAACCATAACCGTGCAAAGCACGGAGGTTGCCATAGAGTCGTGTAGTGTTGTAGGCCTTCTCGAGATCAAAGAAGACACCCACGACATGCTATTTCAAGAGAAATGCACTCTGTATGTAGGCCTCCATGCTTGTCAGATTGTCGACACTGGAGCGATGGCGACGAAAACCGCACTGGACATTACTCAGCAGATTATTCGTTTCTAGCCACCACATTAAACGAGTGTTGATCATACGTTCGAGGGTCTTGCAAACGACACTCGTTAGGCAAATAGGGCGGTAGCTAGAGGCAAGTGCCCGGTCTTTCCCGGGCCGAGGGATAGGGATGACAATACCCTCGCGCCAGGAAGACGGGTAAACCCGCTGGAGCCAGATTCGGTTATAGATGCTCAGCAGGAAGTAAAGAGCCTGAGGTGGAAGATGAAGCAGCATTTGTCGGTGGATGTCATCAGGACCGGGAGAAGAATCGTGCGCGAGAGACAAGGAGTGCACCAGCTCTGCTACGCTAAAAGGCGTGTTGTGTGGTTCACTACCGTCGCTGTTAAAATTAAGAACTATCCGCTCCGCAAATTCCTTGATAGCTAAAAACGACCTATCGTAACTTTGGGTTTGACTGGTAGCAGAGAAGGAATCGTCAAGGGCATCGGCGATAGCCTGCTCCCTGGTGTACGGCAAGACGCGAATAATCGTCCGGCGACACTTGCCGTACATACGCCGAACCGCAGTCCACACCCTTTGTGTTGAAGTGTGTCGAGAGAGGGAAGAGACGTAAGTTACCCAGAATGTGCGTTTTGCACTGCGGAGTACAAAATGCGCCCGGGCACGCACACGCTTAAAGGCAATAAAGTTCATTTCCGTAGGATGTGCACTGAAAACTCGCAAAGCCCGTTTGCGGGCTTTAACAGCCAAACGACATTCCTTGGACCACCAAGGCACTGGAACATGACGAGGTGTAGTAGAACCGCGAGGAAGGCTGGAATTTGCTCCAAGCAGGAAAGAACATGTAAAATAATCCAATTCATTGATGATGCGGAAGACATCGTTGTGGAGATGAATTTGAGAGCGAAATTTCTCCCTGTCAGCCCTGGAAATAATCCAGTGAGGGTATCGTGTTGGAACAGGATGGAAACCAGATATGTGAATGTTAATGGGAAAATGATCACTGCCAAAGAGGTCGGAGAGCACCGACAAATCAATGAGTGGTACCAGTGACAGGCTACAGAAGCTAACGTCTAAGGCGGAGTAGGTACCATAGGCAGATGATAAAAAGGTAGGGGCACCAGTGCTCAACAAAAGGAGGCCGGACATATCGCAAACGTCTGCTACGAGGCACCCACGAGCATCGTCAGAGTCGGAGTTCCATACATTGTGTTTGGCATTCAGATCACCAAGGAAGATAAGCGGTGGCGGAATCTGACCCAAAAGAGCCCGAAGGTCGTTCTCGTGTACGACACTGACCGGTGGCAGATAGACATTGCAAATAGACAGACTCAGGCCCTGCAACTGGACACGCACAGCTACAGCTTGCAGCGGCGTGTTGAGCGGGATGCTTGTGGCAGTGATGGTATGCGCCACCAGAGTAGCAACACCACCGCTTGCTCGTCGATCAGCTGCAGAGTCATGTCTAAATGCCGAAAAACCACGAAGATGTAAGGCGTGGTTAGGCTTCAGATGGGTTTCTTGTAGACAGACGATTGAAGGCGAATGGTGCGAAGCTAAATGTTGTATGTCCGGAGCACGGGCCCGGTACCCATTAACATTCCACTGAATTATTTCCATAATAAAAAGGTTAAGGCATAGTCTTTATCTTTTTCTTCATCTTAACCTTGGCGCACTTGGGACCAATGATGGGCTTTTCACCGTCCTCAGGCGACTCCTCGGAACTTCGGGAGTCAGAAGATCCCCGGCAGCTAGCGGAGCGGGAGCGGGACTTCATGGAGGTACGACTACTCGCCCGATGTTTAGGTCGCGAACGGTTTGTGGAAACAGGCAAAACGGTGTAGCCTCTGCTTGTGAGGCTGGTGAGCGTGTGTATGCACAGCGGAAGATGAAGTTGTATCACGAGGTGGTGGAGAGGTGCTCGCCGGTAAATCAGTTTGTGTCGAACCATCTGCGCGGGTATATGCTGTATAGCAACAGTATTCACAAGAGGGCGACGAACAGCGGATGCAAAACCTGTGGTGGTAGCAGATTGCAGTTGTTGAAAGCGACGACGCGCTTCAACAAACGTCAGGCGTTCTTTCACGCGCAGTTCCTGGATACACTTTTCCTCGAGAAACTTCGGACACTGTCGCGAGCTGGATGGATGACTCCCTCCACAGTTAAAGCAGTAAGGGTCACGGGTGCAAGCCGTACCCTCATGGTATGGTAGTCCACAGCGCTCACAAGTTGCAGAATGGGTGCACGATGGCTTATTATGACCGAACTTCTGACACTGAAAACAGCGCATAGGGATCGATACATACTGCCGAACTGCGGCACGCTCGTAGCCGCAGAAGATGTACTCGGGTAACTGAGTACCCTTAAATGTCAAAAACACAGTGCGTAAATCGATCACTTTTCCATCCTGTTTTCGAGTGAGGCGGTACTCCTGACACACCCGTTGATCTGAAAGGCAGACCATCAAGACTGGAGGTGGTGACAACTCCTCTGCAAGTATTGAGTGTTTTATGTGGGACTACCCGGATAGGGTAGGAGCCCAACAAACTCGCTTTCAGCAGCTTCTGCGACTGGTCTGCAGTAACCACCTCTATGAAGAGCGTACCATTTCGTATTCTGGTCGCATTTTTCACAGGGCCACAGATTCGGTCAACTTCCCGTTTAATATAGAAGGGGCTAAGATCCTTTACCGTTTTCCCGTGACAAGCCAAAGTCGAAACCAAAAACGTGTCGAATGAGGAGGGTTTGCGCGGATGCATATTGAAATGGGACCCCCATCCGAGGGTCAAAGAAAGAAAGAAAGAAAGAAAGAAAGAAAGAAAGAAAGACACCAAAATCTCCACGGTCTGTGCCGCCATGGAGACCTCTAGGCGTACTTCAGAGGAGCTACCCTCCGATCTCCACTGCTTGTCCACATGGGTAAACCGTTCACCACGCGATACCCCGGCTTTATTACCTCACCACAGGAATAACCGCCTGTGGCTCCCCGCTTTAGGCCACGCTGCCTCAACGGAGTCAGCGTGGATTCAGGGGACTTCGGGTTGATTGCACCGGGGCTCCGTCAGCGGTAACACGTCCGGCCGTGATACTAACCCGACGGTACGCGGCCGTCGGGAAATTAACACCGGCCGTGCCCTCAAGGATCTACGTGGGTGTACATGACGCGTGGACGGGCTCCGCAACTAAGGCTACACATGGGGGCAGTGTGAAGGGTCCGCACAACCTTCGCGCCTGAGACCTCCGAAGAGCACACAAGTCGAGGGCCGCGCCGAAAACCATGGGACAGGACCACGAAGATAGGAAAAATCCCTGCTGGTGAGACAGGAGTTATAAAACTAAGGCCTTACTAACTAATAATCATAATAAATCTAGAAGGGGAAGAGGGTGATGAATAATAGCAACAGAAGCAGCTATTACGTGGCGCGGTTGATGAACATGGAGGGTGTGAAATGACGGTGAGCGGCTCGGGACCCCGGGTGCGCCAAACCCGGACCTACCGATAGGTCCCCCTGGGGGAGTTTGATTTCGGAGTCCTCTTCTCCTAGATGAGTCGTCGACCAAGACTACCGAGCCTCATCTACCCGTTTGGAATGTTCTTTGCTTCCCCTCACTTCTTGCCCACCAGTGGTCAAAAGGACACACATTGTAGGCCATCTGGTTCGGGTACTGAGCCCCTCCACCACGACAAGGCGACATTCCTTCGGAGGGGTAGAGTTCATAGAGTTGTTTATCCAAGGAGTCACAAATGCTACTAAGATCACCCAAATTGTTTCTAGTTCTATATTTTGTGGACAGTTTCTTTCTTTTCTCTTTTGTTGATAAAGATAATTTAATATTGGCGCTATGCAGCAAGTGTCTAATAAAGTAATTTAGAGCAAAGATAGAGGCCTTATATACAACAATGTCAAGTATTTTGATGAAAAGAGACTTGGTGCTTTAAAGCTGCCACTGGACAGCTCAGTGGGCTGGTATTTCTGAGTGACAATTGTTCTGATAAGATAAGAAGGAATAAAGGTTGAAGCGACAGGCAACAAGTTAACGCCACCAGGAAAGAAGATGAAAAGGCGTACAAAAGTGATGCTTGATGCTCTTAATAAAAGCATTTTGCACAATATAAGAAGAGGTAGGAATACTACTTCAGACCTCTCAAATCCTATTCATTTTTATTCACTACGTCTACTCTTTATTTCTATCTTATTTTATTACTGAGGCATGCTCCATTACCATAGTAATACTACGTGATAAACATAAACCAGTTATATAATCTGGTTGTCAGAATACACTTTTACGAATCTGAAGTGTGTGAAATAAGAAATGACTAATGTACTTTTATTCACTGGCCGTTCAATACGAGTTCTATTAATCAGTTTTTATCTTTCTTAGTTTAACACAGGACGTACATATGTAAATTAAGTGGTTTACACTTCATTCTTCTATGTTGCATGGGCAGTTTGGTTATCTAGAATTTTAAATCTGTGAAGGTAGGCCCGTTTTCTGCAATTGAAGTGTCAGAATTTGTGCTTGAGTTATTCTACAGTTAGCTAAGAGCACAGATGTCCAGATGCTTAACATTGCTTCCCCATCCCATGGTTTTCGACACTTCACTAATAAGGGTACTATTGACGAGCATCTCCAAGAAATTTATGATCTGGCCATTTCCTATATAGTTGTCAAATGCTCTCTTAATGCCCAATACAGTCCTTTAAAGTACAACTAGTATTTTGCAATGCTGCCTCAGAAAGCCGACCTCTGTGTCACCACAAGTAGTTCTATTGTAATCTCTAATGACCTTGCACTTGAAGCAAAAATTGTGAATGCCATAATTATGGATATAATAGTGCATCACATGGCGGAATTAAATAATCAGAAATGTTAAAATCATTACATGTGTAAAGGTACGAGATCTGGGAGGATTAGTTGTGGTTAAAATTGTCAAAAGGCACGAAATGTTAATTAGGGACAAGCGTCAGGTAGTCAGTCTGAAATACCTGGTAATTCCAGTTTTCCTGGAAATCGGTAGTGCTGGTGTGTTGACCAGGGACGTTTTGGCGAAACCCTGTTGCTACTAGAAAGGTAATTAGGAAGTGAAAGGAATAGAGAGCGTCATGACACACAGACACTTGCCCTCCAGAACCCGGAGAGAAAAGGTCGAACAAACACTTGTCACCCAGATCTCCGAGCGAGCACTTCAGTCACTGGACTTGTATTCCGGATCCTCAAGTGTGAGGACACATTATATTTAACAGTAACAATCTTCGGTCTTAGTAAAGACACAGGAACGACTTAATGTTGCTAATAGCAATCGGCAAAGCTCACGCTATCTTATTTTGGTGAGAATAAAAGTGTTTCAACGAGAGTTCTGGCTTTATTCGCAAACACCCACGCATACCCAGAAATTAAGATCACAAGCCAGAGCATAAATCACCTGAAAGCAGCATTCCGCTTAGGATAGCGGAATTGAGGAGCGGGTAAGACCACATCATATGGTGCCCAACGTGGGGCCGAACAGCACTAGAACTAGACCACAGTGGAGCTGAACAGCAAAGCAGCATAGGAGCAGACAGGAACACCAAAAGGAACCAGGACCACAAGGACAAGAGGATCCACTCAAAGCAGCAGTAGCAGGTAGCAGATAAAAAGGTACTGAGTGAAAAAAAAAAAAAAAAAAAACTTTTATTGTTATGTTCTGGTAGTAGATGTATTTGAGAAGTGGAAAGATGATAGAGCAGGCTGATGTATCTATGGATGTTCAGGAGAAGTATAGAGAATGTTGAAAACGTAGAGGATAGGAATGGGTAAAATCAGGCAGAAGAGTTAGGGAAAAGTAATGAGAGCAAAGAAAGTCCAACTCAAAGTTTTACTATGGACATTAATATGTATGAGTCACTTGTGGCGCTGATACATAGTATTCACAATGAATTAATTGAAATGTTACAAGACTATCAGAAAGAGTTAAGGGAAGAAATGAAAACTAGTAGTCAGAATATTAGTCGGGTTTTAACAGGAAAGATAGAAAGTAATAAAAAAGAGTTAAGTGGGAAGTTGGAAAATAGTCAGAAAGAGTTGGGAGGAAAGTTAGAAAACGAGATAGGGAAAATAGAAAATTAGTCAAAAAGAGTTAAGGGGGCAAATGAAAGCTAGTAGGGAAGAGATAGTAAAGTTAGAAAATAATTAGGAATTAAGGGAAGAGATGAAAGCTAGTAGCAAGAGTATTATGGAAAACCATGAAAAAGTTTTAGAAAGTTTTAAGGACGAGGATAGGAGTGAAATTGATAACGTGAGATTGGAGGTTGGGGAGAATAACGAGCAGGTTAAGGAGAAAATAAAAATGGTTAACAAGAAAGTAGTACAGGAATGGGAGAAGAGATAAAGATTGTAAAACAAGAAATTAGTACAGGAATAGGAGAAGAGGTTAGGAGTGTAGATAGAAGTCCTACAACATTTTTCGGGCAGGGGGCACTGTCAGGAAATATTAGAAGTTATGACACCCGAGAAAGATATCGTGGTCCCGTACCGAAAAGTGGTAACCCTTACGAGCATAGGATGAGAAATCATTTCGACCATAATCATAGGGGTCAATTTGAAACTTTTCAAAGAGGACGTAACACCCAAGTTAATTTTGTACAGGCAACTAGATTTTCCAGAGATAGAGGGGGACAATTCCATAGAAATAGGCGTTGTTCTGGAAATAGCTACCATGACATGATTAGGCTTAAGACGAGAAAAAAATTGTAAATAGATGTAAGAAAAAACAACCAAGTGAAAATGAAAAGTGAAGCGAAGTGAAGTGAAAGAGTGAATAACGTTTCCATAAAAAAAAAATCTAAACCAGCAAAGACTTTTGCAAAATTTTATATAAATGTGTAAGATAAGAGAAAAGAAATATGTAAATAATTGTCGATAAGATAATTCCAACTGTAATCATGAAAAAGGGTATAATTATGTATTTATTGAGTGTGAACTTTGTAAAATATTTTATTTGAATTATGTGAAGGGTAATTTATATGTATAATCAATGTTTACAAAGAGGACGCAACTATGTTATAAGTGTAAAGGAAATTGAGAGTAACCAATTCTAAAAAAATTATGTAATCAGCTCAAGATTTGCCGATCGATCGCGTAATATTTTTGAAGGAAATCGTTTTCGGGCAAGACATAAACATTGCCATATTATTGTATAATATGACAATGTCTATGGGGGGCATTTGAAGCCGAAATTGTGAATGCCATAATTATGGATATAATACTGCATCACATGGCGGAATTAAATAATCAGAAAATGTTAAAATCGTTACATGTATAAAGGTATGAGATCTGGGAGGATTAGTTGTAGTTAAAATTGTCAAAAGGCACGAAATGTTACAGACAAGTCATTAGGAACAAGCATCAGGTAGTAAGTCTGAAATACCTGAAATTCCAGTTTTCCTGGAAATCGGTAGTGCAGGTGTGTTGACCAGGGACATTTCGGAAAATCCTGTTGCTACTAGAAAGGTAATTAGGAAGTGAAAGGTATAGAGAGTATCATGACGCACAGACACTTGCCCTCCAGAACCCGGAGAGAAAGGGTCGAACAAACACTTATCGCCCAGATCTCCGAGCGAGCACTTCAGTCACGGGGCTTATATTCCGGATCCTCGAGTGTGAGGACACATTATATTTAACAGTAACAATCTTCGGTCTTAATAAAGACACAGTAACAACTTAACGTTGCTAATAGTGATCGGCAAATCTCACGCATTCTTATTTTGGTGAGAATAAAAGTGTTTCAACGACAGTAATGGCTTTATTCGCAAACACCCACGCATACCCAGAAATTAAGATCACATGCCAGAGCAGAAATCACCTGAAAGCAGCATTCCGCTTAGGATAGCGGAATTGAGGAGCGGGTAAGACCACATCACACTGGAAATAAGAATCTGGACAGACTATAACTTGAGCACATGTTCTGACACTACAATTGCAGAAGGTTGGAAACTGAATCCGTACCGAGCTCAAGTAAAACATTACATTTGTGACGAGATAAAAGAGTACATCTTAAAGAATTACTACTCTTCACAGTCCAACATCGTAAGTCATGGCTTATAGGTTGCGCGTTCGTTCTTGACGAATGACCTTGAGCAGAAATCCAATGAGTGAGCCTACCCTTAATAAACAGGTCAGCAAATGTTTATGCTAGGATAACAGACACCTCTGTTTTCCTCTGTCGCGTTTGTGGATACAGTCGACTGCAGAAGTTTTGTGCGGTACGGATGTATGTATGCATGCAACGAAAATAGCAATTCAGACGAGGAAGAGATGTCGGGAATAGAATAAATGCAAGAAAGTTAAGTGGAAACAGTTATAGCGGTATAGTGTATAATACGTGTGGCTGATATTACTGCAAGTGTCATAAATTGATTTGTAGTGTTGTACTACTTCAGCTCAGAAGCATGCGCGTCATCTCACTGCAGACTGTACCTCCTCTCTCTCGTTCCCGCAAAAGCTGAGTAGAGACTCGCATTCAACCTTTCATATAAAATTTTCATTCGTCAAGAAGTAACGCGCGACCTATACAACTGCCCCTGCACTCTTGATGACATCATGGGAAACAAGTGGTTAGCATGCCATGTCCAAGACAGTTTCTACATCAGAAGCTACTTCTCAATTGAGTATCTCTTCAGATGTTCTTCAAGCAGCTCATAGAGAATGCATAATAACATTCCAAGCCTCTCAGTAGAGATTGATAATTGAGCCCAGTTTTCTACTAACAGCCAGCAATGATGCCACATCACTGCTCTAAATTTCATCGATACTAAACACTGAAATTTAAACATGCAATAGCCAACAAAATAAAAATGGAAGTAACACAAATTTCAGTAACTATAAGTTTCACATGAATAGTTAATAATCATAAAGAATAATCACAACTGACATTAGTAGAAATGTCATGGTGTAGGAGTGCACTAGACTAGAGAAACTTGACAAATTTATCATTTTTGTGAGGTGCTGGCATGGCATTAAAAAATAAAAGTGAGTTACAGTTAAACTTGAGAGGTAGAACTGGAACTTGTTCAATGCCACAGCTGGGATTTGAACCACAGTCCTTCCGCTTACCAGGCAGGTGCTCTAACCATTGAGCTACTGTGACAAACTGCCAGAATGACATTGCATTCTCAAACCAGTTCGTATTTTTCCTGGTAAACCACAAAGGCAGTCTCACATCAGATAATTACCCCAATGGTGCAAGTACTTTATGTCCCAGGATTAAATAACCTTCAGATGGTAATTATTTATTTATGCCAACAAACTTACTGTAGGTGTTTTTAAACACACAAGCCATGTGTGGGCAATGTTTGAGAGGTAGAACTGGAACTTAAAAATTCAATGCCACAGCTGGGATTTGAACCACAGACTTCCGCTTACCAGGCGGGTGCTCTAACCATTGAGCTACTGTGACAAACTGACAGAATGGCATTGAATTCTCAAACCAGTTTGTATTTTTCCTGGTAAACCACAAAGGAAAAAAAAACGAACTGGCTTGAGAATTCAATGCCATTCTGGCAGTTTGTCACAGTAGCTCAATGGTTAGAGCACCCGCCTGGTAAGCGGAAGATATGTGGTTCAAATCCCAGCTGTGGCATTGAATGTTTAAGTTCCAGTTCTACCTCTCAAACATTGCCCACACACGGCTTGTGTGTTTAAACACACCAACAGTAAGTTTGTTGGCATAAATAATAATTACAGTTAAGCTTGTTTGTATAGCTTTGAAAATAAGTTGGAGACAACTTGAAACATATCAGTTGTGAAACATCTTGCAATATTACTAAGATAAGTGAAGCTTTTAGTTTCTAATTTGTTCTTATTTTAGAGTGAGTTGCAGTGTTGTCAGCTTTTTATGTAAAACAAAAGTTATGCTTCATAGTTTAATCCCTCTTGTAATACAGACCGACCTTGGTGTCTTTAACACACCTGGTTATCATTATTGACATCTTTCTCAACAAGGGCAGGCAGATAAACATGAGGCAAAGCTGCTGATAAGCAGCACTACTTTTGTACCAACAGTGGAGATGATGTTAATAAAGTTACTATTTCATTGGTGTAATTTCATAGCTGCTAAGTAGGTAGTGGCTTGAAGAAAAAAAAAAAAACTAGTGCTGTGATATCAGCTAATAAGGAATCTAAATTCAGAATGTCCCATGATGGAATGTGGCAGTTAAAATATGTACTTACTTTATAGCTCTAGACAAAGAGTAAAGGCCGGTGATGGCAACAAAGACGTTCACACTAAAGAGACTGTAGTTCTTGGGTATGATGACCAATGAGTAGCGAGCCCAAATAAGTCCTGTAGCACTTAGTGCAGCTGACTGACCTAAACTGATATTTTCAGCTGGCCGTGCAATGTCTCCCAAACCAGCAATCACCAGACACTGAAAAGTTGTACCCAATTAGCATTGCAATCTGTAAGTTACTGCTTTTCTTTTCTCATCAGTAAGTAAACTGATATATATATATATATAGACACACACACGTCTATTCTGAATGAAAAAAAATAGCACTCCTAATATTAATACCATAAGAGCATTCTTCATAAGCAGTTTGTTAAAGCTATCCATTTAAATTTCTTGTGATACATTAAGCATACTTAACATAAGAAAATTGTCTTCTGGAGGAGAAGATTTAGCAGTTTAGCAAAACATTCTTATATACAAGAACAGACATTTTCTTTACAGGAAATTATTTGCAAATTCAAAGCCCTCAAAATTTAACCCTTTGTTGCCTGACGGTACTTACAAGTACCAGTTGCTTTAAACTGGGCTTGATCTATTTTATAGCTCTAAATCTCGTAGTTGCCTGTTGGTACACAGCAGTACCATGTATGCAACATATTTGCTCAGTTGGCAACACATCATGGCCTCCTAGGTTGCTCTATGAGCATTTCTTCACCACTGGCAACCCAGAGGCGAATCTAGCACGTGTGTTACAACTGGTGTTGCTGATAATTGAAGGACTTAGTGCAATAAGGGGCTATCCCTTATTCTGGTCAAACATGAACTAGTTGCATATTATGTAAACTGAGTCCACCTAGTGTTAGTTTATTGAACTATTAAGAGTGTAGGATAGCCTCTCTGACATATTGGAGAGATAGATTAAAGTCTTTTGAAGAGCTTTCAGGTATTCTGAGTGGAATATGGGGCTATCCCACTCCTGTTTGAAACCTTTGTCCTGATAGGTCAGCTGTATACTGCATTGGCCAATGGGAGACCAGCTTTCACATCTTATGGTTTAGAAACAAGATGGCTGATGATTATTATTATTTTCTTGTTTAACGACGCTGTCAATTGCCAAGATCACATCAGCGTGTGTGCCGGAATTTTGTCCCGCAGGAGTTGTTTTACATGCCAGTAAATCTACTGACATGAAGCTGTCGTTTTTAAGCACACTTAAAAACCATCGGCCTGGGAAGATGACTGATGCTGAAAGGTTTGTTGTGCATGTAAATGAAGAAAATGAGGAAAAGAGAAGCAAAAAGAGCAAGAGAGATGTAGAAAAATGGAAATATAACAGCAGGAAGTTAGCATGGAATGGTAGAAAAGAATATTCTACACGAAAAGGCAAAATTGTGCCGCTAAAGCATTTACCAATATCCAATGTTGCAAAACTGAATGGTGTGGTTACAAACACATTACAGAACAACAGAGTGATGCAGATTTTGGCATTATTGAAAACTTAAAATGACATACCCAGTATGTGTATACACCTGAGGAGTGGGCAAATCGTATATGAAATGCAAGGAAGCAGAAGCCATTCTCTGTACTGGAAATGAAGAGAGGAGATTTTGTTAGTCTGGCTCCATTAACAAGTAAATTAACCAAAAGAAACAAATCCCGTTCTGGCGTATATGTGGACTTCTGGAAAGCATCCATTCTAAGGTTCGAAGGTGGGCATAAAGTAGACATGTGTTTTGCACACAGTCAATTAGGCACTTACACCACCATCAGTTTTCAAAAAGAAAAGGAAAACCACAGAAAATATCAAACACAGTCTTCGAACCAAAGTACCCTAATAGAAGGTCAATCAAGAAAGCAAAATATCGAGACATAACCTCATTGTTGAAGTTCATACCCCCTATGTACCATGAATTTTATTTAAATTTGAGATCAGACAGCATGTGTGAAGTGGGAGAGAACAATGAAGATGAAATCATTTGATTGTGATGCTTGGAAGTTGTGATTGTCACTTTTAATGTAGAATATTGTATGCCGTCTTCAAGTTAAGTAAATATTCTTTGTGCTATAAACCAACATATTGTGTCCTACATTTGCAGAAAGTTAGTTCAAAACCTTCCTAATTTAGTACCAAAATTATTTAGTGATTGGTAATTTTTTGTTTGAGTTATGGAAAATCTAATAAAGCACTAAATATCTCAGAAACACAATTTTGAGGGATACCCCCTTATTCCACTAAGCCCTTCAATTATAGAAGGGTTTTCTGCTGGATTTTTGTATTCATATGATGGAGGTAAGTTATACATTTGTAATTGTAACATTATAATCAAATACATATTATTTCAAGTTGCTATATATGACAATTATTCTGTGGTACTTCAAAACACCACCAGGTGTTCAGATATACTATTATAAACATAACCTCAAAAACATGCTTGTGCTATTTGCATTACATATCTGCTTTTATTTGTGAATGCCTCAATAACTGTAGCATACTATCTGCTGTTTACAGAAGTATCAGGACCATGTGCCCTCTAGGAATCTCACAGAGGAGGAAATGCTTACAATTTTCATGGATTTACCTGATAATGAAATGAAATTACCGATATAGAGGATGATGAGGAAGAAGGAGATAATGAAAGCAATGGGTACAGTCAGAGTAAACAAAGAAACTTTGACAATGTATTTGCAGATGAATTGAAGCAGTTAGATTGTGGTAATGACATAGCTTTAGAGCAAACTGTATTGGTAAATGAAATGGAACCTCAACCTACAGCAGCATATACAGACTCAAATACTAACAGGAGGTGGAGGAAGAGATGTGTGCAGAGAAATGCTTCTGAATACACTGACAGTGAAGGTAAACCCTACAGGATATGAAATAGATAAAGGAATAAATAAATAAATAGTATAAATTGTGCGAACTGACAGTAACTCAAATTCAACATTTTTTTTTGTCATTTACTCTGAAAACAAATGAAAATTGGCCAAAATTATATTGTTTTCTGTATTTTAGGAGTCCATGAAGAAGAACTTGGTGCATGCCAGACAGCAACTGATGTCATGCTAGCAGTTATTGGACCAATTCTGGAACATTTGGTGTTCCAAAGTAACTTGTATGCTACACAGAGGGGAAAACTTTGAATTTGAATAAGAATGATAAAAAGGGGGTATAAATTGTGGTGCCTGGCAGACCAAAAGAGCTACATTCTAAATTTTGACATTTATCAAAGGAAAAATTCAAATCTAGAGAAAGAATTTGAAAACTGCATATTGGGAGAAAAAGTTGTTCTTGGACTGTCTAAAAATATTGGGGTAAACACAGAAAATTATATTTTGATAACTTTATCATAACTGTTAATCTTTTAGAAAGATAGATACATTGGCATGTGGAACAATGAGAACAAATAGGAAAGGTTTTCCCCCTAATTTCTCTCTCCCAAAAAATGCTGGCAGAGGGGAATTTGATTTCAGATTTTCAAATATGGATATAGACATTTTTCAGTGGAAGGATAACAGAATTGTTACTTTTGCATCCAATTTTCATGGGACAGAGACCACATGTGTACCAAGAAAAGAAAAAGATGGTAGTAAGAACAATATTGATTGTCCCACTGTAGTGAAGGACTGCAATGCCAACATGGGAGGGGTAGATCATGCAGATCGACTAAGGGTTGTGTATGGCATAGGGCCCAGATCCAAAAAATGGTGGCATAGGCTATTCTGGGGTATGCTTGAAATAGCCTTTGTTAATTCCTATGTTATATACAGCAACCTCGCTGGCACAATAACACTATTAGAATACAGAAGGCAAGTTACACAAGGGCTAATAAATTGTAAACATATACCAATTGACAGGGTCCAAGGGATAAAAATAAAAGTTGTTGTTGTTAGCTAATGCTGGATTTCTGACAATGAAGTCATTAATCCTCTTGCTCTCCAATATTTTTCACTGATGATAAAGAAGAGAGCAATAGCAGTAATAGTAACCGCTTTTTAGAGCGCACCATATTTTTATGTTTTGGCGGTCACATCGCTCTCTCAGAACCCCCAGAATGTCTGGAGGACCACACCTGTCGTTGGTTTACGGGTCTCACTGACCTGACCGGGAGAGTTATCAAAATAAATTCACCGACCATATCCTCTGATCACCAATCAGAGAACGTATTACATGCCATGACAGGTCAGCATATAAAAATAAAAGTATAAGTATACAGTTACAAAATCCAGCAAAACAAAGAAAATCAGATTTTTCTGTGCCTAAAGATGTTAGGTTAGCAAACAGAGGTAATCATTTTGTCATCTTTGTAAGAAATCGTGGAAGATGTGAAATATGCTCATCAAAGAAAATTCAATCACACCCACATTCCAAGTGCACTACCTGTAGTGTTTTTTTGTGCTCCAATGAAAAAAAGAATTGCTTCAATGAATATCATCAAGTTCCGAAATAAAATTGTAAGAATAACAAACAGTAATGTAATATGAATAACTTGTACTGTCCTGAACTATATGAAAACTATGTAACATTCAGAGCCTGGCGGTACTTTTAAGTACTGCTATTGTAAAAAATATAGTTTATGAAAATAAAATTTTGAAAAAAATAAACTGTGTTTTTAAGAGCCTTTTAAGCATGAATCCACATACAGAACCTGTAAAAGTCCACATTTTCTTTGTTCAGGCAACAAAGAGTTAATGGCCTAAATCTTTTGTTTCATGTTGGATATCTTTAGAAATATTATAACTAACATAAGCATTTGTAATTGTGACATGTAGGGTTCGAACATAATTTCAAATTTACACAAAAAAGGAAAAATCTAATTAAACAAAGAACAAAACAGGCAATAACATGAATATTCAGAGACATAAGTCTGAACAACTTGCACCAACTTTGTAACACAACAGCCCCATCACCCATCTCTGTGCTGTGGGGTTAACATGTTTGCATTACATTCAACAGTTCCTGAATTTGACTCTCAGGTAGACGAGTTACCTTCATAAGATTTTTTCAGCTAATCCTAAACCCTAGGAACCTCAGCATCATTTCACCCATTTCATTCATTGGTCTTTACCTACCGTTCAAAGGATATTAACCCTAGCATTGCCAAGTCTTGTTCCACAACTTAGACTGCCAGGGGCGGGGGGTTACTTTGTGACCACCACTAGTAACAAAATGTATGAGCAATTTTTAAAACAAATTTATTTTACAATAGGGTACTCTATCTTGTCAGTTTACAAAGGTGATATTTAACATTAACTGTTCCTTTTTACTTTTTTAAGTGAATCACATTATACAGATAGACTAGTACTTTATTATATTGAAATTTCATTGTTTCTCAAAAAGACCAATTAGAAAATGTTGGAACAATTATGCAATTCGGTAGTAAAAATAGTGATTGACAATCTATTAACTACATGCCTTTAATCAAAAAATTAAGACAAAACTCAAAAAAAATTGCAGAAGGTGAGCATAAAGTAACCCCCTCCCCCACTGGTAATGCTAGGGTTCAACTTAAAAAATGCTCTTATAGGGAGAAACTCTATTGCACAGCCACTGCCTCTGTCAGTACATGACATCAGAGCTCAGTAAGAGGAGTGAAGTGTGATCAGCATGCTCTGGTTCCTTATATTGGTCTACAAGACAGGACTCGGAACTTTTCCACAAAATAGCTCCTTGACTGGTCTTCTAGGGCATCAAAAGGCAAAGTGTGCCCTGCACCCAGCCTCTAAAGGGAAAAAACTCTATTCTATTACCAGGATTCAAAATTTGGCCCCTTTGCACTGAAGGCAGCAATGGTACAATGATCGCCAAAGAATATCTCATTGCGCCTCCAATCTGTCATATGATTTATCACTGTACAAAAGTGTGGTCATATCACTGGTTGTTTTAGGACATGTATCCTTGACCGTGGCCTAAAACATTCACTGAAATGACCACACCTTCATACACAACAATAAATAACGTGACAGACTGGAGATGCAGAGAGATTCATTGTACTACAGTGCTGCGTGGTTGTCTTAATTTGAGTTTGAGAACCTGATTTTATGGAAAGTGAGGAAAGAAAGAAAACATTTGTTTCTGTTCAACCAATGTAAAATTGTTGTCAACCCTCGGGCACTTATTAGATTTTTATACTAGTTGCTTCATACAACATAACTGTATTTTAGTTCATGTCAAAATTAAGTGTAGCTCATGTGGCTTTTACAGTCTTAAATGTGAAAATGATTTTACTTTAGAATTTACTACCACAAATTAAATTCTTAAGCAAGAGGCTCTGTTTACTTTCTCTACTATTTACCTATAGTAAGAAGGGAAACTATTCCATTCCACTCACAAATTTGATACCAAGACGTCACTGGAAACACATGCTTTGAAACTCCCTGAATCCAAAAATAACCATTTTTTAGAAAAAAAGGCCCACGAGTGTATGTCTGTGAACAGCATGATTAAAAAATTAAAAGTTAAATACCAAATTCTGTATTTCAATTCAACATTGTCCAAAGATGCAACATGAAGATTTTTAAGAAAATTTCCACCCTAAACTATCCTTTACATTTAAAACTATATTTTTTTATTTTCTAAAACATGGATAATGATGCTCGTTAGATTACTACAAAATATTTGCATGAAAAATAAAATATACATCAGGAATTTTCTGTGAAGTCTTTGTTCTGAATGACTTGTATTATTTGTAAACCACTGGTAAGATTGTAGAAGACAAAATATTACTGCAGAAAAAATTGGATATAGTGTACAATGTATGGATGTAAGTCTATGCCAAATAAAATCTTTTATGGCATTTAAAAATTTTAAAATATTCTTTATCTGTTGGAATTCTAAAATATTTATTCTTTTTGCCAGAGGCAAATCCTTTTTTGTGTGGCCATACAAACTATGGAATTTTGAAGTCATTGTTTAGGGGTCCAGTTTTTAAAAATCTAATACCGCTTTAGTCTTCTGCATTCTTTTTATACCTAAAAGGAAGATGCATTATGTAAGTGCATAATGCATGGTTATTTCGATTAGTAAAGAAGCAGATAGAACATTGAGTTTTTGTAACAAAAGATTGTAGAAGTGTGAGTAGGAAAAGTTGTTGTTGTTGTTTTCTAGTGCCTTGCATCTGGCAATGAAGCCATTAGCATTCGTGCTTTCCAATACTTTTGAACCGTAGTTTCTTCTGATCTTAATGCTTCACAGGTCTTCAAGTGTTCTTCATTCATTTCTGCTGGATCGTTACACAGGACACATATTGGTGAGGCTGAGATACCTATTCTGTAGAGATGACTTGCCAAGCAGTCATGATTTGTCAATAGTCGGAAGGCTGCAACAGCTGTTTTCCTTGGTCTCTGGGGGATTATATCTGGATTGGAAAGTAGTGTAATCCATTTTTTATCTTTGGCATTTGTTTCTATTTCTTGTAGGTATGAATGACAAAAATTTTTAATGATCAAGCGTTTTATTGAGGAATATGAGAAATTGAATTTAGACTTTTTGAGTAGGAAAAGTCAATACAGCACATGAGTCTTTTAACCAAAAGGTTGGATTTACGAGTATAAGAGCCAAAACTGTGTTTAACCATGGCTGAACAAATACATATTACGACAATATTGTAAAATCATTAGTTTGCACCTGTTAAGAATATATTAAAATGTTGCTAAGTTCTGTAATTTATGGGGCAAACTTCTGCAGACCAACACCGTCGAAAAAAAAAAAAAGTTGCCCAAAATGTTCATTAGGCATGTATAAATATGTACCCAAAATTCTAGCTTCCAAAAATGCCTCAAACCGCCAAAACAATTCCCAAAGTTCCGCCAAAAGCCAAAAATTTTAGAGATAACACTCACAAAAAAAGAAATTGAAACACAGTTTCTGTATACTTCGCCTCTTCACTCCTCTACACTCTCCTTGTCCCTCACCTTTCTTGATTTGATCCTCGAACCTAAAAAACTAAGCTACACCTAACCTAACCTAATATTTGGCGCTCCCAAATATTACCAACCGTAACAAACAATCTTATACTACAGGTGACCAAAGTCGACAATATCTTTCTCTGGGAGCTTTTTGACTAAGGGGAACACTCTAGAGTAACTTTTATACCATTTCTATGCCATTTTATTAATTTTTGACGGGGTTGGTCTGTGGAAGTTTGACCCATTTATGTTATTGAGCACTTTAATGAAGACTAATTTATGTTAGTATTTTATATTCATGCCAAAAATAATTATGAACAAATGCATGCAGTTTGTTTTGATTAGATGATTATTTCGTAAAATTCAAAATGAGTATAAGAGTTTTGCATAGTTATGTTTAAAGTTGGTGAAAGCTAATAGTGAAAAATTGTTTTGCACATTATTTATACATGCTAGAGGTCATGCATATAACTCATTTATAATTAACCCATCTCATGCCACTGATACATTGTTCTACTCAACCCGGTGGTTGCTTACCCATTTAATGCCTGGAGCCCAGAAAAATATAGTTTTTGGGCCTGTAACACAAAACATATAGTGCCCAATTAATTTCTGGTCAATGTGTACTATAATGTTATGCTTATCAGTAGTATGCTTAATGTGCTGTTACTTTAGTTTGACATTTAACTGATTTATTTCCCTCGTGATTAAAAGTCTGAGGTATTAAATTATTTTCCACTCAATGCATAAATACTAACATATTTAAAAAAACTGCACTCTATGGCTGGGTTTGATGTTGCAGAATTTATTTGTTAAAAGTTGTGCACCATTCTATCTGCATTCTAAACTGCTACCAAATAAACCAACGATTTTATTTATGGCTTCTGCAAAATTTGCTAATAACTTTCTAAGTTCACAATATGGAGGATTAATTTACTTCCATTGACAAGAAACATGATTACTGGTACCAAATAAAACCGATGCGCATAAAACCACGTATAAATTTATAATACTTGACCTTCAGAAACTTGACTAACTTGCTCGTATTTTTAATTGTAACAAATCGTTATGTGCAAGAATTACCTGCAGGATGATTCCATAAGGGCTGAAGTTTCGGCGGTACAAACTTATCGACAATCGAAATTGTCTTTCGATAAATGAACGACATTGCACTTAACAGGTAAACACAACAACTAAATACCCTAACCTATTTTATCATTTTGAGCATTCTATTCCTGATGTTCCCGTCTTGGTTCGTAGGAGTATGCGTATGAATTCCTATAAAGTTTCACAGAGTGCGCCTATATCGCAAAGCTGAAACTGTTGGTCAACAGATGGCAGTTAATTTTCTTTGTGTAACGCTAGATGGCAGGATTAATAATCGCTGCTAAACATTACATGCACCTGCATCCCTGCCGAACTCATGGCAGGTGTTCTGTGCTCATGGCATCAGGTCTTTCTCTCTCTCTATTAGTTACCTTGTCATTAGGTGACTAACTGGAAAATGTGGCTGTCGGTTTGTTATGTCACTTGACTGCTCATGCTGTATGTACGCTTGGGCCGAAAAGTTAATGCTATTGCACTTAGGATTGCCAGGTCTTACTTTTGACCCGTAAGTTGAAAGTTTTTTTGAGGTTAATCTTACATTTTACGGTTTTTTCCTCCCGTAAGACGCTTTCTTCCATTTTTCTAATTTTCGAGGAGGCAAATCAATTTTTGACCGCAAACTGCAATTAGCATTGCCTCTATTTGATTATAGTTGGAAGATGGAGGTATTTATAGCATAGACCGTAGAACCAAACAAACCCTTAACTGTAGAACAAAGCTACATTTCTAATATATGCAGGGTTAAGGTAATAAGTGCTTAGAATAGAAGTGTCGTAGTGGGTACTAGAGTTAAACGTTTACGAATACGTTTAATCAAACGGCTTAATTTTATATTTCGATTTTTATTTCAGTCGTTTAATTTGCGAAATGAATGGATTTTCACTGATATGAGAAACAGATGTATTAAGGAATTGATTGAATCTGAATTACAGGTAGTTTAAACTTCTCATATTCATTTGTTGAAATTGAAAAATGTGTTGCAAAATTATATTTAAAAAACTTAAAATAAATACCAACAATAAAAGTATTCATGATAAAAATGAGTCTTGAAAATTCTATTTTGGTGTTGATGACAAAATCTTTTTTTAGGAGGGAAAAAAAAAGGAAAATCTTTGTTTTTTCTTAAACGAAACCTGGCAACCCTAATTGCACCTCGCCTAAAAAAAGTGTTGGCAATTTTTCAGCAAGCAACCGATAACATTATATAACGATAAATGTTATATTTTTAACTTTAAAGAGCTGTGCAATTGTTAATGTTGTCCCACTTCACCTCACCTTTAATGGTAATGATCAGTAGCGGCTCGTGAGTATACCTTTTAAAAAAAAACTATTAAAACTAAGCCCTGGCAGTGCAGCCCAAGAAGAGCCAAGCCTTACCGCCCAGCTGCTGCGTTCCCCACCTCGGCCCACTACAGGCGTCATTGGTGGGGTGCAGTACTGGAGGGTGGTACGTGGTCAGTGCCCCGAGCCCTCCCGGCCAGTTATGCGGTCTTCACGACCTGGGGCCGCTACTTTTCCATCAAGTAGCTCCTCAATTGGTCCCCCCGGGACTAACGAGGCTGAGTGCACTCCGTGCCAGACCTCCCATTATTCTGTAGAGTGAGTGAGTGATTGGGGTTTATGGGCCCGTCGACAGCTAGGTCATTAGAGCTCCTATTCTGTAGATGTTTGTTGTGTACATACATAAATACACTGTACTAGGACAAGTGTGAAGTAGGTATATTAAATCGAAGTTCAAATTCTGGAAGGTATAGAGAAACCTGGAAAAGTTTCCGCGCTTCTGTATGTTACACACTTCTAATGCGACGACTAACTTCTGCCGTGGTGCCTTACAACCTAATGATATTGTCGTAAAATTGTAGTGCGAAAGGAGCTTCGAATGCTAGTGCACTTCTTCAAATGTGCACAACCCGTACGTATGGTGGTGTTTTTGTTATGCGAGTGCATTTTTGTGAGTGTGCGTGTAGTTATACACGTACGCACACACACCATTAGTATGCGTACGATATCTCGATTTTGAATTTTTGGATAGAGCTTCCTCTATCTGTTTCACGGTACAAACGATCTAAAATACGAAAATTTAGAGATAGATGATGGGCGAAAGACAGGAATTTCCTGCAGTACAATGCAAGCCCTTTATCATTCACCGCAGTTTCACTTTCGTAAAATTCGTATATTGAGTTACATAATTACGGAATTACCTAAAGTTTAAATTAATATAACATATTACATTAACCTAGTGTAAAACTTTTGTTCTAATCTTTATGAAAATTCAACGGATATAAGGCCAATTTGCTAATGTAATACAGGAAAACAAGGTTTGCTTGAAGCGCTGGGTGACCAGTGGCTTGTATTTGACTGCCAGTGTAATCAACAGGTGCTTCGCTTGGCTTGGGAACTTGAAAGTATACGATTCTTCGTCGTCTTAATGCTTTTAAGTAAAAAAATATTCAGTTCCGTATGCTTCAAAACAAATAATTGAAAGTAACACTGACATAACATCAGAAGGCATAATAGCTCACCTCAGTGGCATAGGAGCAGTGTGTCTGACTCACATTCACGACGTCATAAGTTCGTGAAAGCAAACAAGAAATATGACATGCTGATGGCTAAATGGTCCTGGACGAATGAAGACTTCCCCTCCCCATCTCAAAGACTGAATGCTGTTTCTCAGCCCATCAGATGTTTCTCTGACATAATTATACCAAAGGGCACCAAATGAAACTAAGTAGTGCTTTAAAATAACATATTTGAAACCGAGGTAATTGTTTACAAAATCAGCCGCTCGAGAAAACGAATGAAACAGTGTAATGGATGCAGTTTTTATTGCTGATTACGATTTTGAAAGTCGTATAGTGCGCTGAAGCTTCGTTTTTTATTTATGAGCAAATTACGTACTTGCGATGCAGCGGTTTTATTTCGCTTATGCGGCGGATATTAAGGAAATAAATGGTTATCAACGAATATAATATATGCTAGAATGATTGATTCATGCATTTACGTTGAAATTGTTATTGCTGATTACAATTTTGAAAGTTTTATTTGGCGGTTAAGCTTGGTTTTCGTTTACCCTATGTTAGGTTAGGTTTAGTGTGTGTATAAGAGTGTAGTAACAGGGTCCTGTTATCGAAATATTCACAACTTGGGTAGTGTTTATGACACAATTTTAACGTAAATGATAAATAAATCAAAAACGAAGCTTCAGCGGACTATACGACTTTCAAAATTGTAATCAGCAATAAAAACTGCATCCATTACACTGTTTCATTCGTTTTCTCGAGCGGCCGATTTTGTAAACATTTACCGAAAGCGATAATCTTATCTTTTACAGCCTTTTAAAGAGAGATTGTATAAATGGCTAATAAAACACCTTTATGCAACATACACGGAAAACAAACACTGATGCAGATACTGTACCTGATTTACTAGCTGCTAATGGAGCTTGTGTATTTGTTGTAATTACCAAAATGGCAAATAAAATAAAAGCATTTAAAAAAATAAATACCTATATAGTCCCAACTTGTAGCTGGTGAAGAGAATCTCGAGTTATTTTGATGTATAATTCACAACACTGACAACGCTTACACGTAAGCAAATATCAACATTACCAGCAGATTCAACATGCACGCTAGTGTGCAAACGTTCACACTCCATTTACAGTTGTCCAGTTTTACTTCTGGCGCTTGCCGTGGAACTGGGGCAGCAAATAAATTCGTTCCACTCCACCAAAGTTATGGGCAGACATATTGCCAACCTTCTCGATCATTCGACTCGTTTCCCTTCAAGAACTTTGGCCCTTGAATATTCTTCTTCTCTGCCATAAAATCCAGGCTTCCGTAACATTATAAAAAAATATTGCACTATTATGTCACCTTTATATAAGCCATAATTTTGTGTCGACAAATGACGTTCAAAAAATAAGTATCCTGCAATAATATATAAAACCAATTAACGCCACAAGAAGTGTTTACGTTTACTCTTTACTGGGTTTGACACTTTAGATGAAAAAAAAATTCTTTTAAGGGGACCCGGTAAGGCATATAATGACAATGTTAAAATTCAAGTTTTCAAGGAACATTTTCTCAGAAACTATTTAGTGTATCTACTTCAAAATTTTACAGCACTTTATATGAACTTTGGTACACACTTTAACATAGGTTTTTTGGTATAATAATTATTTGAAGAGTAAACAATTTTTTGCAGTAGGCTCCTGAATACTCCCGGGTTCGATTCCAACCAATGCATTGGCGTAGGGCTTTTACACCAGGGTATTATTCCAGAGTTCACTTCACTGGACTCCTAGGAGACAGATATAACACAAAAGATCTTTAGGTTGAGGTGCGAGGCATCCAAAGCGAATAGAACAGCCATGTCCAACGTTTGCGAAAAAGGGGGAGGTTGGATTTACCTCCTTCCACTATATGCAGTCATACCCATTCTTTAACATTAGGACGTGCATTGCGTTGCAGTGGCGGGTTGGTTACATGCGCTTTGTGTTTGATTTACGAAAGCACTTTCAAATTTTATGCGATAAACAGCTGTTCATTAGTGACTTCTTTGGTACTGCTTAAGTTTAAGAAGCCTATCAATATTTGGCGACGAAGTCGAGGTGCATAGCCTTAGAAGATCCACCAAGTGATCGTCGCGTAACATATTGCAGTACAAACTTTTAATATAGTTCAATTTGGAGAAACTCTGTTCTGTGGAGATATGCTCACTCTTATACACATTTTCCTTGCAAATGTTTACTTCTCTACTGCATTTTAATCAACATACGCATTTTCAGAAAGTTGCTTACTGCTAATTTTCTTGTAGGTGCAAGGGGAATACGGGAATGCGGTAGGCTTTAAGCGATAGTCAAATGTTTTAAGAGCTGGTTGCTACGCGGTTTACGACTGATTTAGGGTCCAAAACTGCAACTCCCGTTTGAGAAAAAAATAAATATTGGAAAATTAAAATCAAAACCTTGGGAATGGTTAACTAAAAATGAACAACCTTGGGAATGGTTAACTAAAAATGAACAACCATGTTCCATTTCACGAAAGTTTTGTTTTTCGAAACTCACATACATAACAAGGAATATCTCCGAAATGTTCCACCCTACAAGAAAATTTATCGGGACATAAAATCTTTATTTTAGCAAGGTCTACATATTTTGTATAGTATGATTTGGTCTATCTCTAACGGTTTACCAGTTACACAAAAGTCGTCCAGAGTAAACACGACTACAGGGGCTATAGCCAGAAAATTTAAGATATACATTTCATTTGTCATAAAAATATCTCAAACACATGACATTTTAATTTAAATCGTTAGCCATTTTCAAGAAAATAAAAATTTTCGAAAAATGTTCCATGTAAAGGGTAGCTTTGGATGGGGCTATTTTCTTCAAAATCTTCTTGTCGCATCCTTGAAAGACATTAAACTTAAATATTAACTTTGGTTTTTAACCGACTTTTCGTTTTTGAGTTATGCTGTCCACAGACTGACACACACACACAGGACCTTTTTCTAAAAATGCTTTTTTTGGATTCAGGGGGTCTCAAAACATATATTTCCGGTGAAATCTCGACATCGAATTTTTGGGTGGAATACAATACTTCCCCTACTTACCAGTAGAGAAAGTAAAAAGGAGTGAGGTATAGTCCAACTGTGCGGAATGCGGAATACCTCGCGCTCTGTGATCTATCTAGATAGATATATTGTAGCCCAGACCTCCAGGAGGAGGGGATGAGATGAGTGAACCACAGGTGGAATACGAAAATCGTAGAGTACAGTACGGATATATATGACTGAAACTTTGAAATTCTGAATAATGCTAGCTGGTTCAAATTTATACCATACATATAATGTAATGCAAACATGTTACAGTTTAAATATCACCTGTTTTGCTTTAATAGTTTAGAAATTACGATAAAATTTCACTATTTTTTGTTACGCTACTAAAAAAGTTCCTTGCGAGAAACAAATTTAAATTTTGATCTAATATTTTAACCCTGGGTTCACAATACATCTACAAAATTGCCCTAGGTTTCTCTGTGCCTCCATTAGTTTAGGCACAAAAATTCTTAAATTTAAAAACATGGTTTTTTTTGGCCAAAAAATTGTAGTTTTTGGATTTGAAAATTAAAAATATATAGTTAGATACATTTCACAACAAAACCAAGGGCAATTTGTATTCCTTGTATCTCTGTGAACATGTATAGCAAGTTTCATTAGTGAAATACAAAAACTGCATCGCAAGGAACATTTTACCTCAACAAAAATGCTGAAAATATCAATAGTGAGAAAACAGCGATAAAAAATTTCAAGGCATATCTCACAATAAAATCCACCAGCCTGGTAGGTTGGACCCTCAGATTTCCTTTTCCTCTCCTCTGTTGTTGCTTTTTCTGTCTTTTTCTTCTTCAGATGCTGCTTTTCTTCTGCAGAACTTCGCTTCTTACTTTGCAGGATGCGAGTCAGGTCTCGTTGCCTAGAAGTTTTCTTTGCAGAGTCTGGTAGTTTCACTTCTGATGTTACGTTGCAGCTCCAGTGACTTAAACTCACGGATGCTTTTAATTACAGCAACTTCCAATTTTTGTTTTGACACAAATACTTCCTTAGGGCACTTATTCCATATGACATGGTGCAAAGACTCATTGGCGTTCTGTGTTTTACCTGTTTTGCACCTCTCTAGTAGCGCTGTAGAAGCCAACCTCTGATAAATTGGTAACATTTTAGCAGCTATTTTGTCTGAAAGCCTTACTTTTCTTTTATTATGGGTATCGACACATCCCTCAGCATACTGTCTGTTATACCAGCACCATGAAGTTGTGCCTTTGGGACAGGTTCCATGTTGTGGGTTGTCATCTGTGGAAATGTAATGCTTCAAAGTGGCAAAAATTGCTTCCTTCATTTTAACCACATCATCTAAATTTTGTGTTATTACACTTCGATAGTAGCTGGTCAACTTTTTAATCATTGCTTCTGGTAAACTGCCTTCCTTTTTTCCAACCCAAAGTGACACCTTTGCTCTTCCACTCCTTCACAAGGTTACGAAGTGCAGTCCCCAGACGTTTTGAAACATGGTTGATGCATTCCTGTTTCACAATGGGTACATCAGAGCCATAAACATGATTTCATTTAGGTGACTATGTGTCTTAGCATCCCCATCTGACAGCATTTCTGTGTATCTCATTTTCTTTTCTGATACTGACTTTCGCCACAATATTTCTGCAGCATCCTTTTCCATGGCATTAGATGAACCACAGTAATTTTTCTAGCATTCCCCTTTATCTTTATGTTCAGCATACCATCTGGCAAATTCTGGTGTTTCATCTCCTAATCTCTTTGCTGCAGAAGTTCAAACTGGGCAGTACTTGGACAATATTTCATAATCGAGCACAATACCTGTGAATACATCTATAATAACACCTATACCATAATTAGATGTGTGTCCATGCTTATAGTATGTACCATCATAGGAAACACAAATATCTATAATTTCAGTGTAATCCTTACCCATCTAACAGCACTTCAAAAACACCTAGTCTTCCAATGGATACTAGCTCACTGTGGACTGAGTGGTAATGAGAAAGCTGATTTTCTTGCAAAAAAGGGTACCGGCAATGTGCAGAAATCTATAGTTAATCTACCATTTTATGCAGCTAAAAGATTAGTCAACTCTGAATTCAAAAAAATTATTGCAAAATATTACTATGAAAAATCAAAAAATAAAAGATGGGAACTACCAAACATTCAAACAGTAATTCCTGAGTATCCTCGAAAAACAGCAGTTGCAACCTTCAGGTTGATTACAGGACATTTAAACAGAATTGGGATATATTCTTCAGCACTCTGTCATCTATGTGATCTGCAAGAGGAAATGGATCGAGACTACCTTCAAATATGCCCGGCCACTTCTAATGCCCCATCCATCAGTGAAAAATATTGGAGAGCAAGAGGATTAATGACTTCATTGTCAGAAATCCAGCATTAGCTAACAACAACAATAATTTCATTGTGAACTAAAGAGCGATCAGCTTCTATGTGTGCTTTACGTACAACTTCCTTACTCAGATTAAACATTTCTGCTTTTAGCATTTGCCCCTCCTGAACTAACCTACTTAAAGTTGTGAATATGGCCTAGAACCTATGGTATTTATACCCATATTCATGGAGAATGTTTGCATAGCAGCAAGCCCTCTCCCCATTGAAAGAAAGGAATCCACCATCCTTTTATTTACCTCAAAAGGAGGTCTCTTAGAAATTTTTTCTTTCATTCTGCGTGAAGTATAAATTTCTGATAAAATGCTCTGACATGCATTGCATTTCACAATTAATTTAGAGCAAAAACCCAACTATTCACCCATTTCAATCTTCACAGAAGCACACTTGCACACACTACACACTACATTTTGTAGCAGTTGCTCCCACACACTATTGTGTACAAGTGTATATTCTGTAAGAGAAAGGTTGCTTTCATCGCCTGCAGCATCAATAAATGCACATTGGGAAAATGCAGACAATTTATTTTCACTTCTTATTTGAGTGTTAGAGCTGGGTAATGAATTACCAATCTCTGACACTTCAGAAATATTTACCTGTGTATAGTTTAGCTTCTGTTGTGCTAACCTTCCTTCTTTGGTTTTTCGTGATGGGCGCTTTTTAGCTTGCCTATAACTACTTCTCGGTGATTTCTACATATCTAGCCAGAATGTTGACTACAAATAATGCTTACAACACACTCAAGACACCAAAAAGATCACCAACTTCAAATATTCACTGTGCATCTCGTGCAAAGCACTTCGTGGTAAAACTTAAACAAACGCCATTTCACACTGCATAATCTAAGTTGAATATTTATGTTATTTTAAAAGTGTATTATATAATGACTATTCAAAATTACTGCATTAGAATAAAAGTTTGATATAGGTTTAGATGTATCACATGGTATGTGGTCTATTCAAACTCAAAAAAAGATTTTTCTTTGATGTACATAGATACTACTTTGTCTTGCATTGTAAGTATGAGAAATTTCACTACCAAAGTCAACCTGCAACTCTATGAGACGATTCTGCAGTCAACATTCATGGCATAATTCCAAAATTTGGCCTTCAAGAACAGAAAACAGCCAAAGAATGTGGATGCAGGCAAAAGTGGGCGTAATCTTCAGAGAGTTTAAAATCCACGCAACCTTTAAACATGGAGTAGGGCATTTAAAAATGGCGTCAGGAGGCAAATTATAAATTTTTCGTATAATTATTTTATAGAACTAAAATTAAAAAAAAAGTGTTTTTTCTTGATTTTCATGATATTTCAGTCATACATATCCTTAAGATATTATCATACCTTTACTTTCATAAATACCTACCAATGAACTATTTATACCATTTGATGTCAGACACCCCACGCTTTTTAAGAATAAAATTTATTAGTTTGTTAATATAAATTAGTTTTTATTTTATATGTATTACCAAATTTTCAAACATAATGAACTAGTTGACTTTATATCGCTATAGTACTCGTACTCGTACAATCTCTTCGTACTTAACAATTATTTTCTGCTTTTTAGTTCGGTTTGTTAAAAATCTGATGTGTTGCACTCACATGACTTTCTCTACTCTTGTACTAATCATTCTTACAAACTCTTATTCCTAAATCTTCTTCGTGTTAAGATAAACATTTGCACAAATTATCTTATTGCTTATTTCCTTCTAGGTGCAAGGGGAATATTAGAATACAGTAGGCTTTGTGCGATAGTCAAATATTTTAAAGCTTTGAGATTCCGTTCTCTTTGCATCTTAACGTATAAAAATGAACAACGATGTTCCATTTCACGAAAGTTTTAATTTTTCCGAAACTCACACACATAACAAGGAATGTTTCCGAAATGGTTCACCCTACAAGAAAATTTATTTAGGCATAAATTGTGTATTTTAGCAAGATCTACATTTTTTGTATAGTATAATTTGGTCTATCTCTAACGATTTACCAGTTATGCAAAATACAGTGAGTGCAAAAAGTGATCGTACACATAGGAAATTACATTAAAATACCTGGAGGGATAGCAATGGAATGTTGAGATGAATACCTATGTAAATACCTTAATCATGTTCAATAATGTACATAAATGTTGTGTTTGGTTATGCTTTATATCACAAAACATAAACAAATTAATAATCGACCATTAATATAAATAAATGCTACTATTTCTCACAAAAAGTGATCGTACACCTGCAATTTAGTAACATTTTTATAAATAAATATCATCATTCAATATTTTGTTGGATATCTTTTGCTTTTATAACTGCCTCCAGTCTTCGTGGCATTGATTCCATTAGCTCCATTGTTGTATTTGGTTAAATCAAGTCCCATTCTATCTAAAGTGTCTGTTTCAAGCCTTCTTTAATGAAAATGATGTGGTTTCTAATTTTCTGGTCAAAAATAGACCACAAGTGTTCTATAGTGTTGATATTTGGTTACTGAGATGGTGTATGAAGTTACTTTGGCGTGTTGTAAAGCAGCCACAAGTGAGTATTTTCAGTAGTATGTTTGGGGTCGTTGTCCTGCTGAAAAATAGTTGTCCTCAAGGCCTAGAACACTAGCATGAAGATTTTGCTTTAAAATAGTGATATACATTTTATAATCCAACATTCCATCGATAAAGTGTAGTTGATCTACATACACCTGAAGCGCTCATACATTCCTAGACCATCTCTGAGCCATCTTCGTGTTTTAGTGTGGGCACTAGAGGTTTTAGATCCATATCCGTGTTCTTCTTTCGCTACAGCATACATCTTACCTCGAAACCAAAAAATGTTAAACTTACTTTCGTCTGAAAAAAAAAGCCGTTTTCCAGAAGTCTGGTGCTTTATTCCGGGGCTCATTTACGAAATTTAATCGCTTTATTTGATTTCTCTTATTTGCCCAGAACTTCTTCCAAGGTACTCGACCATGATATCTAGCTTCTCGATAAACATTGCGCGCAGTATGGCTGAAACATTAGTGCCGCTTCTTCCCAAATCTGTAGCCAACTTCACAGCACTTATTTTAGAGTCCTTTGCTCTTTCCCGTAGGATACGTCTTTCATGTTGCTCTGATAGCAACTTTGGTCTTCCACTTCTTGGTCTCTTTTGCCCGGTTCTTAAAACACAAAACCTATCAGCGCACAGTGGAAGGAGGTCTATGAACAAGTTGAGATACTTTTCGCAGCGATTTGCATAGATTATACAGTTTAGTTATCAGTTTTCTTGTTCCTTTGTTGGTTTCCCTGCGATTGTTCCCCATTTCGACTTTTCTGTGGTTTGTTTTCTGTTTACCGACGACTAGCCCTGCTCCATTTGTTATCGCTGCTATCCACAAGCAGGCAGACAAGTGAATGTTGACCTTGATAGTCGTCTTCTCCAACAACTATGTACCTCAGGTGTACGATCACTTTTTGTGCCTATTTCAAACATATTTTGGTGCATTTTATTCAATTTTTAAAGTTTCTGTTCATCATATTGGAGTTTTATTGGTGTAGTTATGAAAGGCAGCATTTCGTATTTACATATTTTATACTATTATACTTCTTGTAAACCATACTTTTTTGTAACCTGCATTTTAATGCAAAACAATGCAGGTGTATGAACACTTTTTACACTCACTGTACATTCGGAGTAAACAGGACTACATGGGCTATAGCCAGACAATTCAAGATATACATTTCATTTGCCATAAAATATCTCAAATGTATGGCATTTTAATCAAAGTCGTTAGCCATTTTCAAGAAAATCACAATTTTAGAAACATTTTCCATGTAAAGGGTAGTTTAGGGTGGAAGAATTTTCGTCAAAAGCTTCGTGTTGCACCCTTGAAAGACATTAAACTTAAATACCAACTTTGGTTTTAATTGACTTTTCGTTTTTGAATTATGCTGTCCACAGACTGACAGATTGACACACACACACACACACACACACACACACACACACACACACACACACACACACACACACGGACCTTTTTCCAAAATAGACACACACACACGGTAAAAGTTACTTTAATACAAATATGATATTTACCAAAAATTAAAGTGAATGTTGTTTTTAAAAATACAATAATTAAGATAGATTAATGAATAATAATTAATATAGACTGGCGGCAAATCAATTTATTTTCGTCGAGCGACTTAATCTTTCACACGTGAAACCACTTACGGACCCCGTTAGGAGCAACGAAACTGTAATTAAAGCTACGTAGCTGAGGAAAACCAGACAAGAAAGGTGGCAGAAACGGCACAAACACATCCAAGCGTGCGGCATGGCATGTACACTCACTCTCGTCAATGCCGTCACAGTAGCAGTATTCCTACAACCCTGGTGCTCTGTGGACTGTCTCTGTTATCTGTGCGGCCTTGTGTGTGGTAGCTGTTTGTGCAATGGCTTCTTGTATAACATGTTTATTTCAGTGAAATTGGAATTGCTTTCCTATTTTTCTTTATTTTCGTTACGTTTAGCAGAATGATTCTGGTTTTATAATTGTGTCACTAATGGAAATCACACGTTAATCACTCTCCTGTGTTGTGTAACTGCAAATCTAAAATATATGTTATTGCAAATTATACTTTAAACTTACTGGTTTGATTCTTGACCTTCGTAATCAACAGTATAACACGTTAGGGTTGCTTGGAACACAAGGATTAACTACTACCAAGCCGCCACTGAGGCAGCAGCAAATACATATCCAAGTAGTACTGAAGTGGTGACTCCCAGCAAATATTTAGCTGTTTCTTTGTTTCATAAGTTACCAATGAAGCCCATAATTTTAAAAACAGAATTAGGCATTGGTTAATCAAGGTATGACAAGAGTATTTTCTATCCTCAATAAACGTTTTGTTCTAATTGTTCCCTTGTTGTCTATTAGTCTCTTTTGACAGCACAACTCTATAAATTCAATAAACTCAGACTCCTAGCTGCGTGATGGCATAAATACTGACCTGTATCACAAATATTAGAGAACGCCACTGCATGTGCAGCACAGTGTCACACAGGTAAACAGGTGCACATCCAGAAAACGTGGGAGCCCTACTGCGTGTGTTGTGACGGTATTAATGTGGGTGACTGTACACAATTAGAGGAGGGTGCGATGGCTGCAAAATCAAAGTCAGAGTATGACCACAATCAGTTCCGGCTTCAAGATTGTCAAATCGGTACAAAAAATTGGTCATCTACTACTGGCAAATGTTTACATTTTAAACGCACATTGGACACTGGCTTGTATGTAATGTTTACAACGTTAGGTAGAAGACACAGATAACAAACAGAATACGAGTTATAACATTGGCACAGTAAACTGCAGTTGTCCTTTTAGGTTCTCCTGTGTTGCTCACCGTAATAAATCACCGAGGTTATCTTTCTGGGAGATCCATCTTCCAGCTCTGAGTATACGTTCAGTGTTATTCTGTGTGTTTTGAATCATCTTTCTTATTGCAACAAGCAAATTCCCAAAGACCCTCATCTTCTCCGAAATGCTCTCCATCCTCCATAGTACGTGGAAGTTCCTTGCCCATGGTTTCAGGAAGCCAAAGGCAGAGGGCAGCGCCTATGATGCACAGCAGACACAAAAGAAGCTCTGGTAGCGCCAGATATATATTTGTCTGTAAAAAGAAATTTTATACCGCAAAAATATAGAATAATATTTTATATAAATTGTCTTAGTCTAAAGAGAATTTTCGTATAAGGAAAAAGTAACTAAAATCTAAAGTGCAGAGATAAATTAATATGAAGGAGAAGTACCACACTTAACAGGAATAACGAAGCCAGGGAGTATTCATGAATTTCAGACTCGGAAATGCAAAACTGATATATGAAAAAATCCCTATTGCTCTTTTCAGATTGGAAGAGAAAGTGTTTGTAACGATAAATAGATTCCCATCGAATCAATCGGCGGCATTCAAACTGCATTGATGGGCCATTATTTAACCCGTGAATCTAGGGTCAGCCGTTCATGATATAGACCATTCGAAAGCGTAAAGAAATGTGACGTGCAACATAAACTTTCGTTATTTTTTTTAATCGAAACCCCATATTATTTGACGCACAATTTATAACAATGGCCCAAAAAAAAAAAAAAAAAAAAAAAAAAGATTAAATAACAACGAAACGCACATCAGTTGCCCATCCTGAGGTTCGTTGAGTCTAAGTGGCAATTTCACGTTGCAGTTAATTGCAAGGCGATTGATTATAAAGAAAATTATGTTGTTTAACGGCGATGTCGCTTGCCATGATCATTATCAGCGTCGCCGGTGTGCCGGAATTTCGTCCCACAGGAGATCTTTGAGATGCTAGTAAATCTACTGACATGGAGCTGTCATTTTAAGCACACTTAAAAACCGTCGGTCTGGGCTGAGTTTGAACCCGGGACTTTGGGATCAGTAGGCCAGCGTCTAACCAACTGAGCCACCCAAACCGACGCGAGTTGATTGACGTTCGTATAGCTATTTCTAATTTTGCGTTATATTTTACACTGGAAAATAACATAGGGCTTCCATTCACAAAAAAAGGGAAAGTAAATATAGGTTTAGTTCTTTCGTTGTATCTCAAGCATCTATTCATTAAACTTTCTTGGAATTTAATTGACCCACTGCAGTAAAACAAATGTGATTCTGATTATTAGTGCCATTTTTGAAGCTATTCATTGCATAAAAGAAATACAAGGTTTTGATTTAGAAAAATAAGTTTACGTTGAAAATTATATTTGCTTGCTTTTTGAATGGGCCTTAAGACTTAAACAGTCTTTTCCTTAGAATCACAACTGTGAAACTCCATTCACTATGTATGATTTGCAACATTTCGAGGTCATCAGGTTTTAACCCAGGACAGCAGTAAAGTTTTAAGTTTTTAGTTGCTCTTTCAGTGACTATGGAAAATTAGTGTACGTATATAAAAAGCCCCGAATTTTGTTTGCACTAGCTATTACTTGTTTACAACCCTTAGCGCAACAGGCCTTCGCGGGTCAAGGATTACCGCCCGGCCGCTGCGTCCTCCACATCTGCCCACTATAGGCGTTATGAGCGTGGTGCAGAACTTGAGGATGGGACGTGGTCAGCGCCCCGAGTCCTCCTGGGCGGTTAAGCGGCCTTCGCCATCTGGGGTCGCTACTTATTTATCAAGTCCTCCGCACCAGAGGCAGAAGCGCTACCACTGCGCTACGGAGGCGGTCCCTATTACCTCTATAGCCAATCTAGCTGAGGGACTTACCAGATATAGAATATAAGGGCTGAAGAAAGTCGCTACATAGCCTGTCATATGTATAGCTGTGACGGCCTGCCCTCTGACCTCGGTCGGAATAAGTTCTGCAGCATACTGGGACCCAGAGTAGTAAGCTACGTTGATTCCAAACCTGCCAATCACTCCAAGAGTAGCCGTCACTGCACCTGCAACATCAACATGTTATATGAGCTACAACATTGCCAAGGGTTTAACAAGTTGAAGATACAACACGTGTTGCGGCAAGTTCATCACTGGAGTACGAGTATTTTCTATTTCCGAGATTCTCAAATGCACTTAATGGATAAGTATTATGTTCTATTTTTTGACGATAGTGAATAATAGAAATAGTACTTGCAGAAATAAAATAATTCACTAATACTGTTGCACATAAAGGTCACGTAAATTAACTTTGAAGGTAAAGTGGCGACTCATTATTTATTATCCACACCTGATTTTTGACAACTAACTTGCAACTCATTCTTAGCTGTTGCATGGATTAAATCGTAAGTAAACATTAATACCTAAAAGGAATTGAATATTTGGGTAAGAATTAAATAAACTGCCAATTTGATTACCTAATTATACGTCTGCAACAATATATGTATAAAATTTAGAGGATTTAATATAGTTTCTGCACATTTGTGCAGTAAAATAGATCAAACTCGAGGTAGGTTAATGCATGCAGAAAATTAAACTTTTCACTATAGCAGCACCAATGGGAAGGGGATTACAAAAGCAAAACTAAACAAACCAAAAAACACTGTCGTATGATATTCCTAGCTCAGTAACATAGAAACAAGAAAAAGAGAAACAATTATTGAGAAAATCATTTAGAAGTTTTTCGTTTTAGGTTATACAAAGTGATCCAATGTCCCACAGTTTGATTTTATGAATCCCACAGGAATATGTAACCATATGCTTGGAATGACGCTTTAGAAGACAAAAATAATCTTTAAAACGTGTGATTCATCTGTAATTTACTGATAGAAACTACAGAATTTTTAAAATAACAGCAGATAACAATGTTTTATTCAGAACTCCGTGAGCAGATATCGCACAGAAATTACCTTTCAGCTCTCAAGTTTTACGCCAGTTAACCTGGGTAAACCACATTGATTAGGAGGTTAAGTTACGTGAATACATATTCTAATTTTCAACATACTTTCTCTACTGGTAAGTAGAGGAATTATTGTATTCCACCCAAAAATTCGATGTCGCGATTTCACCGGAAATGTATGTTTTGAGACCCCTGAATCCAAAAAGGGCATTTTTAGAAAAAGGTCCTTGTGTGTGTGTGTGTGTGTGTGTGTGTGTGTGTGTGTGTGTGTGTGTGTGTGTGTGTGTGTGTGTGTGTGTGTGTGTGTGTGTGTGTGAAAATGGCTCCAACGATTTCGATTAAAATGTCCTATATTTAAGATATTTGTATGATAAATGAAATGTATATTTTGAATTTTCTGGCTATAGCCTACGTAGTCCTGTTTACTCTGAATGACTTTTGAATAACTCGTAAACCGTGAGAGATTGACAAATTCTTAATATAGTACAAAAAATGTAGATCTCACCAAAACACAGAATTTATGTCGGAATAAAGTTTTTGTAGAGTGAACTATTTCGAAGATATTCTTTGTTATTTGTGTCAGTTTCGGCAAACTTTCGTGAAATGGAACATCGTTACTTTCTCTACTGGTAAGTAGAAGGAAGTATTGTATTTCACCCAAAAATTCGATGTCGAGATTTCACCGGAAATATATGTTTTGATACCCTCTGAATAAAAAAAAAAGTATTTCTACAAAACGGTCCGCGCGCGCGCGCGCTTGTGTGTGTGTGTGTGTGTGTGTGTGTGTGTGTGTGTGTGTGTGTGTGTCTGCCAGTCTGTGAACAGGATAACTCAAAAACGAAAATTCGGTTAAAAACCAAAGTTGGTATTTAAGTTTAATGTCTTTCATGGATGCGACACGAAGATTTTGAATAACACAGTCCCATCCTAAACTACCCTTTGCATGGAAAAGTTTTCGCAAATTTTGATTTTCCTGAAAATGCCTCTAACGATTTTGATTAAAATGTCACATGTTTGAGATATTTTTATGACAAACGAAATATATATTTTGAATTTTCTGGCTATAGCTCCTGTAGTCGTATCTACTCTGTAAGACCTTTGACGTAAACCGTTTGAGATAGACCAAATCATACTATACAAAAATGTAGATCTTGCTAAAATACACAATTTATGTCTGAATAAATTTTCTTGTAGGGTGAACCATTTCAGAGACATTCCTTGTTATGTGTGTGAATTTCGCAAAACTTAAAACTTTCGTGAAATGTAACATCGTTGTTCATTTTTATACGTTAAGTATGCAAAGAGAACGGCATCTCAAAGCTTTAAAATATTTGACAATCGCACAAAGCAATAAGATAATTATACCTCATTATTTACAGAAACACTTCTCTAGCATAGACGGGAATCGAACACACTCCTCTCACGGCAGGAAGATGCTCAACTGCTTGTGGTGCTACAAAATAAAAAACAAATTCTTTAGACAAACTCACGACAAACGTAATTTCACAATTATTCAGTGATAATGTGTTGCACTCACATGACTCTCTCTACTCTTGTACTAACCATTCTTAAAAACTCTTATTCCTATACCTTCTTCGTGTTAGTTGAGATAATCATTTGTACAAATTATCTTATTGCTTATTTCGTTGTAGGTGCAAGGGGAATATTAGAATACCTACAATAGGCTTTGAGCGATAGTAAAATATTTTAAAGCTTTGAGATTCCGTTCTCTTTCAACGCTTAACATATAAAAAATGAACAACAATATATATTCCATTTCACGATAGTTTCAGGTTTTACGAAACTGATATAAATAACAAGGAATATCTCCGAAATGGTTCATTCTGCAAAAAGTTTTTTAAGACATAAATGATGCGTTTTAGCGAGATTTACATTTTTTGTATAGTAAGATTTGTTCTATCTCTTCCGGTTTACGAGTTATTCAAAAGTCATCCAGAGTAAATACGACTACACAGGCTATAGTCAGAAAATTCAAAATATACATTTCATTTGTCATACAGATATCTTAAACATATGGCATTTTAATGAAAATCGTTGGAACCATTTTCAAGAAAATTAAAGTTTGCGAAAAAGTTTACATGTAAAGGGTAGTTTAGGTTGGGAATATTTTCTTCAAAATCTTCGCGTCGTATCCTTGAAAGACATTAACCTTAAATACCAACTTTGGTTTTTAACTGACTTTTCGTTTTTGAGTTATGCTTTTCACAGACTGACAGACACACTCGGACCTTTTGGTAAAAATACATTTTTTGGATTCAAGGAGTGTCAAAACATATATTTCCGGTGAAATCTCGACATAGATTTTTTTGGGTGGAATACAATACTTCCTCTACTTACCAATAGAGAAGGTAAAAAAGGAAGCATTTCAAGCAAAACATCATTAATGTTTTTTTTTCTAGAGAAATAACTTCACAGTTTTAGAGCCAAATGAGTTTTCGAAACATTATAGCATGTTACGCGAGCTTCTTCATTTAACAAAGTATTTGTTTGAAATTATAAGATTGATCAAACTGTCCCTGTGCCGACAAGGGCTTCTATTAAGCGCTCGTGTTTTGTTTCGTTCACTTTTCTGCCGCTACACGGTGAGCATGTTCTTCTTTCCCTTAAGTGACTTCAGCTTTTTCTTGCTTCTCGGCCGGTTCTATTGGAACCAAGCTGGTTTACAGTCTGGCTGCGCCACTTTTACATCTGTGATGGCCTCACATTACGAATTATCACGAATATACTGAAAAACTCTTTTTACTACAGGATTCAAAAACTGCTAAAAGTTACTCAGCCTCCTAGTAACATGACGTTAGCCACGGAACATCAAACACTATACAGGTGAATAACTCTTAAGCAATTATAAAGAAACCCAAATGCGTTTTGACTGCAGGGGTGAATGGTGGATGAGACGTGTGCCTAATTTTTGGCAGCCAACCCTGCTCTAAGCACTAGAATCCGCCGTTTTTTTATTTGGTGTTGTTAGTGTACTCATATGATAGGTCCATTTTATCAGTGGAATTTACTGAATTAATAAAAGGTTAGTAAAATAGGCCGGTATTCAGTGTCAGTAAACGAGTCGTACGTTTTTGAGGTGTACTTTAGCGAGGAGTACGTTCTGCCCCTTAAACCGCGGTTCCTCTTAATTTTGCACAGTTCTCTCTCTGAGAACGTCAAGCCATACGTTTTAGTAAGCGCAAAGCTGAACTAAAGCGTACATGCCGTTTGATGGGTCACCTACCTTCCAAAACAATAAGGGGTGGCTGACTCGCCTGGTATATATAGGGGATGCCTTGTGCAGTGCGTTCTCCACACAGATCTATTGCGGCTAAAACCCGACAAGAGGCAGGAATGAAGTGACGGAACCCCAGGGTGCCCCAGGGTGCCCCAGGGTCGCATACAGACGGGCCACAGAGACGCGTGCTGAGATCTCTTCATACCTACACCAGGCTCCGTCGAACAGTCACCATCTTGCGGGTTCGGTGTCGCACAACGGTCCCATCCACGAGAGGACAACGCCACAAAACGCACCTAGCGCTGAGAACAGCAGTTACAATGCACAAGCATCCACCTCATCTGTCCGGAGCCGTCATACACCACGTGCCTCAAAGATCGGGGAATGGAATGAAGGAAATTATGGAAAGCAAACGTGATATGAAATGAAGGACCCCAGCGTTAGTCTTAGAGACAAGGGGAAACGACGAATAAAAATCAGAGTGCGTGGTCGCCGGAGATCGAACCAAGGACCTCCCGAAAGCGAGTTGCACACGTAACGGGCCACTTCGCTTGGTACTGTGGGACCTAGGTCTAAATATGTATTCTTAACAGGCTGTTGTTGTTGTTATTATTGTTGTTGAGTAGTCCAGTTTCTTAAACCTGCAGTCGCCATGTTGCCACTTGAACGTTAACACACAAATATTGATACAATGGACTAAGGGCTCTTTTGCGCTACTACTCTTCTATCGTCAGAAAATAACTTGGCAATTGGTGGGACAAGATAGTTTACCTTTATTTGACATGAAGACGGCTGCCTGTACAACGCCTGCCGCACCCATGAAGATACCTGTCAGTAAAAGAGACACAGATGCTAATGCCTTCCTTCCCACACGATCGTGCATTAGAACTACGACGATACACGATGGCAGAACCATAGCACCACTGGCTGAGAACAGGCTAAATGGACTCAAACCTGGCACATGCTCCACGTTGCGTGCGATGGCATCATACCCTAGAGTCATTACCATCCTGAAACAAAAGCCAACAGCATGAAGAATTTCTGAATTTCTCATTTGTTTGGCGCTCGCTAGATATGGTTGCTTCACGCTGTAAACTGTTCATGTGAAGCACTGTTTTGGGTACAGACTCAATTAATAGCGATAAGCGATCCTACCAAATTATTGGTCAAGACTATTACAGCATATGTTCCCTTACCTAGAGTGAGACGTAAGATTACTTTGATCAATCAGTCGAGTGTAATGCTACAATCCTGGAATAACCTGACAGCATAATAATGGTCATGTATGTGCTCTCAAGTGGTAGCAATGCAATTACTCAGCTTTATCATACACCGCTCCACTGATTGCACGCATTTTGGCCGATATATACCCAATACAATGTCATTCAGGGTGGATGATATTACTAGGCTGTTCGCCCACACCACTGAGACTAGATCAACAAGATACTTATTATCTACGTCTTAGAATAAGTGGTACTTATAGTCAGGTTCAAAGCATTATAAAGTTTCTTATATTTCATGTGGCATACGTCGGCTTTTTTAATACCTATTTGATGTTTGGCGATAGATTCTTTCTCTTTTGTGGTCTAAACAGGTAAATACATCTTTTGTGATTTTGATATGAGATCTCAAAATAAACATTTATTTGTAATTAACAATATTAAGAAACAAGCCTTTTTAAATTAAATAACTTTTGGAGTTGACTTCAGTACATACACGTGGAAATATATTATTTTTGTATAATCATGTCCAGATACGTCTGTCTATATTAGTTGCTCTAAAAGCTGTAATTGTATAGCTACTGGAGGCATAGTAATTTTTAATAAGCTTTCCTAGTTTTGTTTTCTTCTGGTTAGGTTGAAGCAGATTCTTTTCCAAGCCCTCAAAATTACATAGAAAAAGAGGCATTGGGAGGTCTTGCATCACTTCTCATAAAACAGCAACGATTTTTCTCCAAGAGTTGCATAGAATATAAAAACGACTTTGTGATCTACATCTATTGTAATCTACAATGATATAAATAGCAACAATTACTGAAGATAGTTTCATCGAAAATGTAATTAGCTAACTTAATTATAAAGACAGCAACGGACAAGGAAAATTGTATACGAAATTGTGATAAGTGTTATGTTTGAGTGTCAGAGGGAATAAAGCTCATTACGAACGATTTAAGGAGAAAAATTTAGTCAAGAATTAGCATGGATCCGATATTGCAACCAGAGATATAAGAAAGAGTCTTACGGATTTGCAAGTAAAGTGATTCAAATGTCACCTCAACGTGTGGCTAGCTCAACACCTTTGTGTAAATAAATAAAACCCACCTCAGGGTAAACTGCTGAACTGAGACTGTTTACATTGACATTAGTTATTAATGTACACCATGTAACCTCTCTGTATTTTGTGATTATGTATATTTTGAGGTTATTTTTACGGACATATGCTTCATGACAGAAATACAATCATCAGTGCGTAACAAGTTACAGAACTTAAATAATAACTAATACATTTAAGTATAATAACATTCATACTAACGGACCCTGGGACTGAAAGATGGCTGAAAAATAACTGAAAAATGAACATGGCTTTAAATGCCACGTGAGCTACATTTAAACGCCCCTTTTCTGCTTAAAATGTTGGCAGTATTTGAATAAAATATGACCAAAAAGGACAAAAACAACCAAATTCAGAAGAAAGGAGTGATTAAACTATGAATCTGAGGCGAGAGACTACTGGACAAAAGAGGGAAGTTATGAAACACAGGTAATCTGACTGTAGAAAAATTGGTTTTTCATCGACTTTACCTGTTTAATACACTATCTGTTCCAAGTAAATTAAATTTTGTGCTATGCTCATACAATGTGCTTCATTTATGTGACTTAAACTTCAGTCATTCGTTCCAAAATTTTCGTTTGAAAATAGCTTTAAAAAATTAAATACACAAAGAAGTTAAAAGTGTTTTCAATGTCCATCAAAGCAAAGAATTTAATTACTTCAAAGGTAATTATTTTTACTTCCTGCCAGAAATTGATGTTTGTTGGGTAATTAAAGTTTATAAAATAGTTGTCATATTCCAGTTTTTGATGTGCATGGAGTGTTTTGAATATTAAGGTATTTTCACATTGTGGATAAATAGAATAATTAATTCCCTCAAAACGATTACATGTACTGGAGCTTTGTGCGGTAGTTCATAACATAAAAACCCTTAAATGTCCAAAGTATTGATTTTATACCTATAAAATGCAGAAAATTCAAATTTCAGTCCCATTTCCTTAATTAGCTATCAAAATGATGCATGGAAGCAAAGGTGGATGACATAAAATTATTACAGGAAAATAAAAAGGAATCCTTATTTTTGTTGGGAAAACAGTGAGATTTGGTTTTCAAAAAATGGCGGATAATATTTCCAGCCTATTTTATCCTGAGTGTACGCGACACAGCAATCTGCCAGAAGCTTAAATGTCGCAAAGTTCTTGTATAATTAAATACTTATTGCAGAATAAGTTAAAATAATCTGTTCTTAAAAATCCAAAGTTTATAATTTGCAACGCAAGGTTGGTAATGATTGCCAAAACATAAACAATTATTTTGAAAGACCGATGATTGCAATTGGAATATGAACTACTTACTACCAACAATAGGGAAAAGCTCATATGCTTTCTAATGCACCTTGTTAAGAAGTTGCTTAACATTTAATGAGAAGCATGCTTGCATCTTAAAATTTCATATTTTAAGAAATTATATAAAACTTAAAGTTTGAAGTGACATTTTAAAACGCTGTTTATTAGTATCTAAATAAATTTTGCTTTGATTATGGAAATCAATTTAAAAATCTACCAAGCAATGCATTTCTACAATATCAAAATGCTTTTTTACAAATGTCCTTAACTATGTACTGGACTAATTCCTTACTCACGATTTGAAAATGAGGATACTAGTTTTTCGCCGAAGTCTTGGGGTGCGAAACAGACCCAGCAAACTTGAAGTGCTTTCCGTTCGCATTTTCGCAGCTGAAGCCTTGAAGAAAACAACAATTCATTTAGAATGGTTTGCTTAATATGGCACTGTCTTAAATTTTAGAAAAGAGGAAAACATGTATTTTATAAAAGAAACTTGAATTTGTGATATATTTTAGTTATGTATTTTGGAAGATCAAGGAAACGCTAGACTTTGTTCCAAAGTAATATTATCCATGTGCATAAAATTGAACATTATTTAAACATTGTCTTACTTCATGTAGTTCTAGGGCACTCTTAGAATGTCATGCCTTTGCATTTTCACAAATAAACCATAAAATAAAATGACAGATCTTACATTGCTGTTCAACTTCAGGTGGGTAGTAGTACGCTTAAGACCACTGAGCGAGACGCCGCGCAATTGGGTCTCAGGTTCAAATCGCGTCGATGGCACCCTCTGACTTTGGGCTTTTTGTGATTTTGTGGCTGTAGAAACGCGCGACCACTATAATGCAATAAGTAAAGTTATTCGTCAGTGCTGCAACCTACAATAAGAAAATAATAACCACCCCTCGTAATATATAACAGTGAAGCAAAGTAATGCTTCACGTTGATGTAAACTTTGCAGCAGGGTTACACAGCGTTGTCGTTCAAACTTAACTGTTTTAAGTAACAATACTTTATGCCGCCTAATAATGTCTCAAAGTTCCTTTGAATCAGGCCTTTGCCGTCGATAGAAGCTATGAATGAGTGGTATGCGTGAGTGGTTTTGAAAGGATGACACAAATTCCGATTTTAACGTATTTTAATAAAGTATTAATCTTTCACTTTCTTCACTTGAAACGTTGCCGATCAGTGTACGTGTATAATTCACCAACCAAGTATCACTATTTACATAATTATACACAAAAATAAGTTTTACGACGATCACTTTGTGTCCGTTGATTTTCACATACTTCGATGCTCAACAAATTTTGGTTTCTTCCCTTCGACAGATTAGCAACAAGTGTCCACGCCATAAAAACAGTTGAACATTACTCCATTCTAACTCGCGAGGCTACCCCTTTGTTTTCGTTTTCTCTGTTCATTATTATTTATTTAAAATTATTACTCTAACAACAAAAACAATATTATTTTTAAATGCTTAATTTTCTTAATGATATATTTCTTTTAAGTATTTATAATTTGGGTATCAACAGGAAGATGAAAACAAAGGTGCATTCACAGTAAGATGGTAGGGATCCTAGTAAAAATGGTTTTTTTTTATGGAGTTTAACGCCCGCTTTTACTACATACGGCACCGCAGGCGGTGACATGGTACATGGAATGAAGATGGAGCACCCGTGGAATGAGATGGCGGGGTAAACCGGATAACCCGGAGGAAACCCACCCCAGCGCCTCTTCGTCCACATGCGGTTGCCTGGGATCGAACCCGGACTGCTTTGGTGAGAAGCGAATGATCTAACCACTCGGCTACGGCGGAGCCCGTAACGATTGTAATAACCAGATAAAAGAAAGAGAAATCCAGCAAGAGTAGTAAAAAGGTGTGATAGAACGGTAAGGTGCCGCAAAGGAAGAACAAGGAAATAATACCGCTTAGTATTAATATTTTTCCATAGTTTGATGTTATCGTTTTATTTATGGCCTACTAGTTACGACCTGCAGCATTTTTCAAGAAGTTCATTGACTCCTTTAATTGAAAACCTTACACTGAATTTGTATGTGCTGCAGAAGTAAGTTGCTACACAGCGAAAGAAGTTAATGTATTTGTACCTTGAAATTATCAATATCTTCCGTGGATATGGTACGGCCGTTGAAGCGTGCAACTCTTTGAAAGCAGGCAACAGCTTCAGCCACACGACCTCTGTTGATGAGCCACCGGGCGGATTCAGGCAGAAGAAAGTAGTAGAAAGGTACCACAAGAATGGGGGTTGACACTACTAGTAAAAATGTGCGCCAGGATTTCAGTAGTACTGCCAGCCAAGGTAGTGCAACGCAGCCTATTGTGTAGAACACGCCAATACATATGTTCAGGCCCGATGTTCTCATTGTGGGACGTAGATATTCCATCACTGAAAAAAGAAGACGTTCTAGTCTATTGTAGCTTGAAATATGAAACGAAATATATGGGTGATATCAGAACGATCTATGCATTTTGCGATTAAATAGCCAAAGACAGCAAGAAGACTCATGCTAGTATGTTAAGTAATATGATAAATACACATAATAATACAATTCAGTTACAGATTTGTATTCCCATAACAGTTACAGAATAAACAGTGGATTAATAAAATTAAGCAACTGTTTTCCGCAAACCTCAATAAAGATTGTGTCTAGCTCCATGTGGAACACATTTTCATCGAGCACAATTAAAAAATCTTTAGCTTGGGAGCTATTAGGTTTCGTGCTGATTCATTACCGTTTGGGCAACAGGTCGAGCCGTATCCAAATTACCTATGCCATATTTTCTTTGACCTTATTGGCTGCCTCTTTTGATAGGATTATAGCTCAACACTAATCGTGTTTGTTATCTTTAGCGCTTGTATTATTTTTCTTTCTGTGGTTACCCTCTTCGTATGGAGAACTTACACTCTCCAGGATTTACAAGTGGGGCCCCTGGAATCAAATCCCTGTCGAGGAACAGACAAACTGTGCATCAAAGAAAGCAGCAAGTGAGTGATCAGCGTGGTATGAGAATGAGGAAGATGATGTGAATTGAGGATGAAATGTATCCAAGGAAAGATAATGGACTTGTTGGTGGAAATAAGAACCGGTTCTTCGAGAGGAACCGGAGAACCTGGAGAAAATCCACCCAATCGCCGCTTCATCCATCACAAGTCTCACATACAGTTCCCTAGGTTGGCCTAACTGCTGGCCATGTCACCGCAGCGCTTGTGTCGCTGCAACCCAAACAAAATGCTCCTATGGATCTGTTCATAGGCAGCTCCAAATCACCTTAAGTAAGCTGGATATCCATTCCCTGAATGAAGAAACTATACCAGCAAGAAGTGCATATCTTCATTGTGTAGCGATACCGCTATTTTAGAGTTTTGGAGACTGGTGTAGTAGTTTCCTCATGCTGGAAGAGATAGGTTGGAGGTGTTCATGAGCACTGCTAAGGAGCTCAGCTAATGAAGATTTAATGGCTTATCTATGTTTAGAAAATCGCCTTTATACATCGGCAGGATTGGATAAAACTAATCAAATACCTAAAGCCATAGACTTCGATAAGCGTAGAGGTAGAGGAAATAGCGATAGGTCAGAAGTTAGCCGATTTTTATATCATCCATACCTGGTATTTAAATGAATCAATATATTTGGCTATGGGTTGGGAGGCTGACCAGAGTATATTAAATATAAGGTAGTAGTGACAACAAAACACTGTTTAACTGTGTACTAATGACATTCGCCTTCATAACGTTATAACTGCAACTCCGTTTATTGCAGGTTTAAAGCCGCGTCCTCAGAATCTGCGGTGTCACTGATACACCTAAAGAATGCAAGATCACAGATCATGACACCAGTAGAGGCATATATATCGCAAGATCAGGGATTTCTTAAAAATAAATAATCCTGGTCGAATAACGTCATGTCTTCAGATATTAATAAAAGTTGAAATATAAGTTTGATTTTCTTCAGAATTCGGGCCAATTATTGGTTGAGCGAAATATTCGGGGATGGTAATGTTTATGACGTATAAAACTGGACCAAAGATCATTGTGACTTGACAGATTGCAAGACCTGAGAACACACTTGTCTTAAACATGAGTGTATCATATGCAGTAGGATAGAATGTATTAATTCAATGCTTGAAATCACTGAAAAATCAGCTTGAGAACTAAAAGTACTTATGTAACTTGGTACGAGCGTAATCCGGAAAGTGAGGTTCGAGTAGTTCATTGAATTTCGCGCGAACATTGAAACGTGTACACGCACCAACTTCCGGCATGCCTTGCACGTAAAATGACTCCATTTGCCTTGGTAGTGCTGCAGTGTGCTATTCACAGTGTCGGTTCAAAATGTCTAAACAGTCGATAGACCCGCTGACTGTGAAATAGGATCTGTAACTCGATTTTTGATAGCAAGAAACGTTTCGGCAACGGACATTCAACGACAGATCATTGAAGTGTGTTACTTCAATGCCATAGCAAAGTGCCTAAGTGGGTGAAAGCTTTTAAGGCCAGACGGGACAATGTCCACAATGAACCGTAATCAAACCAACCATCTGTGATTACAGAAGATTTGGTCAATACCGTGGACCATGAAGAGCGGCGATTGACAACTTCCACTGGTTAGCCAAGGAATGGGCATCCTTACAGGCGGCAGATTTCTATGACGTCGGCATACAAAAGCTTGTAGAACATTATGACAGTTTAAACAAACATGACAACTATGTAAAAAATAGAGAAGAATGTATGGAATTAAATAAAACAACCGTTTTGCAACTATGATAGTTTAATGTGTATAAAACATCGGACCTTACTTTACGAGTTGTCCTCATATTTATCCAAGTGACTGAGAAGAGAATATTTTCTAGACAGTGTAACTTTACCAGGTCCGAATTTGGATTTGTTAAAATCAATAATACTTTTAGCCAAATATTTCCAACAAGAGAAAATTGATAGTGTTTTAAAGATATAAATATGGACTCACCTAAGATGTACATCATGTAGAAGCAGGTGTCCACTGGAAGGCCAGCTACAAAGCGGCTACCGGCAAATTCGGGTAATCCCCAAGTGAATGCCGTGGCCACATTTCCTATAAGTGCCAACATATTGGCCAGTATGAGCACAGGAAGGCGGCCAATGTGATCTGACATGACACCCAGAAGCAAGGAACCCACGACAGAGCCCACAAAGAACATTGACTGACCAACCGCTGGCTTCCAGTCGCTATCACATACCCAGTCTAGCTGTGACACAAGTACAAAAACGCATTTATGACTTATCTTTCCAACTGTGGGTTTCCTATAACACTACTCTGCATTTTGAAAAAAGAATTCTTTTGATGTTTTGGTTTTAAATGCCATCCCTAATTTTGGCATCCCTGATTTCAAATATTAGTTTTCTTCTTCTATCACGTCCAGATTTTTTAAAAAATGAAAGTGACATTTTCATATTAGCTTACTACTGACACACACACACACACACACACACACATACACACACAAACACACACAAACACACACACATGCTCGTATATATGGGGAGGAAGGTACTGCTTCGGCCAGAATAACCTAGCTAATAGATGCAGGTGTAAGAAATATAAAATACCAAGTTTCGTTTCGCAGTTTTCATCGTTTTGTAAAAACGTTCATTTTTCGGTAATATAAATGGCAACGTTGAGATCCCTTGCACGTGCTAGTGGCATGGCTTCGAGATGTAAACATAGCACCGGCATGTGCTTCTGGGTGCTTCTGCTAAACAATGACTTTTCCATAGTTAAGGAAGCACAAAACTGAAACAATCGGAACTACCTACTTTAGGGTTAAACGATGCTGGCATAAAGGGAAATAGATTTTCCAACAATGCACATTATTGTCGTCCACTACGAGATAAAAATATAGTAATTGCTTTTAATAAACAAATAACTAAAGAACTTGCTTTTCATTTTCCTAAAATAATTGCGCTCATTTGTAGATTACCGGACTGAAATAAAACGAATGATTCCCCAGAACCACCAATGCTTATACCTGGTGCATGCATTTGTCGTCTGAACTTCCCTTCATCCTCACTTTTATTAATCTCAGGCGATACCTCCACTAATCTCTCCTCCATCCGAAAGCACTCGCCGTCAACCATCAATGATGGAGTACGTGACATGACGTTGCCAGATTTCTCTTAGAATTTATGTTTTGCATGACATTTTAATATTGAATTGTGACTACATTTATTTGTATGAGAGTGGGAAAGCATTACACCAGTGTTCACGTAACGTTGGTGCGATAGTTAGTGAAATAATAAACCAGTTAATTCCATTCATTAAGAAGCTAGATTGCTCCAAATATTTGACACAAATTATGTCTTTTTTCGGGGAAACGGCTATTTATTGACAATAATTTATTGGACATATTTGTTACACTCATCATATAGAATTCCTGGTTAACGTACGGCTGAAGAAGTGCCTTCCACCCCTCTAAAAGATAATTATCATGCTTAAGAACTTATTGTATTTAGGATTATGTACATTTCACAAGAAATACCACAAATTGATATAATTAACATTATTTTACAGGAAGAAATTTTATTTTTTACGCACTTTTTCCCTAAGCATGAGTAATACTTTACGTTTTCAAGTACCAACAGTTGACTGCCATCATGTTAACTGTTCAACTATCGTAGTATCTTCTTTCAATGTCTTTAAAACCTTAGTGTAAACGTTCACGTTATTCCTCGCTATAAAACCCAAGAAAACAATCTGGAAAATGGTCGATGTGAGCATTAGGAAGTGTAACTAGAAACTCATGTTGCAACCTAATTCTGTCAAACTTTCCAACATGGTGTTCACAATGATTTTGTAATCTGTAGTCTTTCTGTTTCTTAAGAAGCTTTTTTTTGCAACATTTTTGTAGCTGTGCCAAACTTGCTTTTGTTTCATTCATTGTATCCTCAAAATTGGTGTCACACATTAATTTCCTGATCTCAGATCCACTAAAAACACTTGCTTTTGGCTCATTTAGTAGCATTTGGTGATAAAAGCTACAGAATATGCACTTAAAATACTCACTGTCCTTGTCTAGTGCACATGCAAACTGATTCATGATACCCAATTTTATGAAATACAAATTGATTTTCTCGAAAATCTGACGTGATAGAAAAAAAAAAAAAAAAAAAAAAAAAAAAAAAAAAAAAAAAAAAGGATTGCACCGTTAAACTCAGAGCAAAAACTCTAGCATATGCATTCATTTGAAAACATCATTTCTGATGTAGAGCAGTGCAAACAATGCATAAATACACAATCTAATTTTCATAATTATCAATGGGTCTAAATATTAACATGCAGGATTCATTTTAAACATTCGAATGCTACATATTTTAAAATATTCAATTCATATTTAATGGCGGCGGCGTGGCCAAGCGGTTAGACCGTTCGCCTACCACTTAGGCAGCCCGTGTTCGATCCCAGGTACCCGCATGAGGTATTTGTGATGGACGAAGCGGCGTCTGGGTGAGGTTTCTCTAGATTCTCCCGCCACTCCTTACACCAATTGTTCCATCATCACCTTTCCATTCACCGATTTCGCCTGCATTTCGTATCATCCTCTTTCTCACACTCATACCTGGTGCTGGGCTGACATTTGCTTTCGGTTCTTCACTCTGTCCGGTCCATAGATTCTTCTACTCTCCGACAGGCGTCTGGCGCATGCACTGGCTTTAAGTCCTAGGAAGTGTGCGTCACATAAGTGGAGGGTAAACAGGTAAATAATAATAATAATAATAATAATAATAATAATAATAATAATAATAATAATAATAATAATAATAATAATAATAATAATAATAATAATAATAATAATAATAATAATAATAATAATAATAATAATAATAATAATAATAATAATAATAATAATAATAATAATAATAATAATAATAATAATAATTCATATTTAACGGGTGATATCTTACCTATTTTTTGTTAATATAAATAAGATATTGTCTACAATGAATGTAATAGTTATAAGACATACCTCGCTAACAATGGAGTTAAAACCTTCCGTGAGATTGTATGTTGGCCAAGATTGATTAAGAGTGGTGCAGTTGACACAATTGCTAGGACATTCATGTGAAGGGACGATGCTGATGAAGGTTTGAGCGAAGTAGTGGAAGGCTGCAATGATGTTAATATTGGAGTAAAGCACCATCATCAGCCATTGGTAGCGATCAAAATCACCAGCCTTCTCCAGCATATCGTCCACATCCATTTCGATTGCTTTCATTCCTCTTGAACACATAAGAGTGAAAATAACTCCTATGTGTGGCAAACCAATCTACAGCTATAAATAAATAAGTAAATAAGCATAATATCAGTAGAATCATTAGCTTCAAGGTGTAATTTAAATATGGAAGAAAAGCAATTAAGTATGCAACTGAAATAACAGTTCATGATATTGACTTCGTTATCCAATCTTGGTGGACAACACTCCATTATCAACTTTGGACATATTAATGCGTTCAGCGATAGAAAATGTATCACATTATTTACAAGACTACTCTAATATGTTGTAACACAAAGTTGGGCGCAAAAAAGATGGTCTCCATAAGTTCATGCACTTGGAAAATAATAAGCTTCGCATACTATTTTTCACGAAAATAAATACCCAATTTCAGTGATACCAGCACTAATTCTCAGGCATTCTCGCATACATGGTATGAAAATGAAATTTTCTCTTTAGAGGACATGGCAGCCATCGACTCACCTCGCAATTTTGAAAAAGCAATATTTCAGCAATCATTCTACATTAACAGGAAAATATTGCAAATTCAACTTCAGTGTACCTGTAGAAAATGTATTCTATAGTGTTACTTTTAAGTTGTGGTCTAAACGATTCCATTGTTGGGTGCTTTTCTCACAGACGTACGTAAGCTTAAGCAGCAATGCCTGGTTTCCGTGCGGTATAGTTGAACTCGCTAAAGCATGTTAGTGCAAATTAAACCTAGATCGAATGCAATTTAACGCGTTCTTTGTTGTTTTTTCTCTTAACGGGAACATAATCATTTATATGACATATGAGAAATAGAAACATGTCAATTAATGGAGTCTTTCTGATATAGCTCCTTTAGAGAAGGGAAATAAATTCGCCTTTTTATTCTTCATATCCTTGTACATAATATTTGATTTATCACAATTTGGGATAAGCATTGGTTAGCTAGATCAATCATACACACTGCAGATTTTTTACTTTTGGAAATAATTGCAATATCACCTGCAAATCCGAAGATAACTTCATTTTCTAAATTTTCAAACAAGATTGAAGCAATTTCTTTGTCACCTACTTCTTTGAAAATGAAGTTAATTGCTATATTAAAGAGTAAGGGCAATAAGCTGCTACTCTGAGAATTTTTACTTCTTTGGTGTGATTTGGAGAATTAGTTTCAATAGTTACAGGATGTTTTTTCAACAGATTTAGAATCAGATTTTTCAAACATTCTGGCATTGATATAGTATCTAAAGTGCAGAAAGAATATGCAGAAATCTTTGTGTTTTAGCAACCTGCAAACAGCTGTTAATGAGGGATGTATTAATAAACGCACCAGGCGTTAGAACAAAATCTCTTTGCAGCTCAGATAATGCAACAATATATTTAAGTTCTTTTTCTAATGCTCACTCAATAATTCTTCGGACCATTGAGAATGTAGGCATAGGCCGCCAATGTCCTAGAACGTTAGGAGCTCCAGATTTATAAAGGAACATAACCCTATAGCAGAATTGCAATAGTTATAATTATTATATTAATTATATAGTTACGTGTTCACTTTTTTATATGGAGATTCATTATTTCCTAAAAACTGTATAAATGAATGAATGAATGGAAAAATGAATGAGTAAATAACAAATAAATGAAGTAAATGTAATAAATGAAAGAATAAACTAACAAGCGCCTACTAATCCATACATTTTACTACCTATTGTTTGCACATATTTTATCTGACGAGTTGATTTTCCAACGTAAGTCCTTAATATCATGCTGCTCATGCTACGAATTGGAAAATAACAGCTACTAATACTGCTTGCGGTTATTGCTAATTATTGGTGTGGACGATAAAGCTTTTAGTATCAGTAACACTGCTGAACTAGTTAACCTTCATCAGTAATGCATCACTAAACCTGGTTTAATAGGTTGAAATTAGCTGGTAAAAAGCACATTTTGTTACATTTTGTCTGAAGCGTTATCGTGGCGGGGATTATATACCTAATAGTGTGTTAAATTCGTGTATTCATACATTGAGCTATGCATTGTGCTTCACTTCAGTGTGATTAATAAGTTGACGATATAAGCATGGAGCTTATTCTAATGTCAGTGCATGATACTGAATAATCCAATAATTCTATGTGATTTTGTGAACGTCTTTTATGTATTGTAATTTTTACATCAGGTTTATCAAACCAACTGCTTTTCCCTTAAGAATTAGTTTTCAAACACACTGTGTATTTATTTAGTTATTAATTTATTCATACACACATGCAGCTTTTATGTATGTGATGTATATTATACCGATATTATATATACATATAAATACATATTGATACCGAAATAATATATTATAAGAATGAGACATTTAAAAAGAATTAGAAAAATAATAACCAGAATAATAATTTCTATTGAAGAAATGAATAGAGAAAACAAATGTAAAAAAGTAGTCTTATAAAACTGGATGGAGTGTAACGACGTGGAAGCGTCACTTTAGTTCACACGAAACAGATACTTTAGTCGAAGTGAACGCATCGTAATTCTTTGGCACATTTTTAGGTTTCTAAATACGAGCACAGTTTTGAATTGTTTTATACTCTACATGGATTATTAACGCCTCAGTGCAGATAGTGAAAAGGTTGGAAACCGTTATTAAAAAACGTTATCATCATAATTAACGTCATCCTTTCTAAAAAGATCCAGGTGTACCCAGGGAGAGAAATCTTAGTACTCTATCTGTGGCAAGGGATTAAATCAAAGGAATTTGAGGCATCATTAGGTGGAGTAAGGCATTGTTGCTTCAAACTGTCTTATCAATGTGTGACCTACAAAACGCCAATTCGGCTTCAACACTGTTGCATCGACGACTGGCGCGTGTTGCTTCAAATGGTCTTTCCAATGTGTGGTTGAATATTGCTTCAACATATTGAATAATGAGCATAACATTTTTCCTTTCTGTACCACTTACTTAATGCAGGAAAAGAACTGTATTCGACTCAACAATTGGATATAATAATTTCACCCAAAGCCGAATAATTAGCCCCCCAAAAACTATTTTTTGAAAGTTTTCTGTTTGTGTGTGTGCGCGCGCAAGTGTGAGTTGTGTATTCTTTTATCCGTCATGTTGTACAAAATAAAACACATTTCATTCATAATGAGGATGACTGGGGATATTAATAGAAAATACATATTATATGTACATGTCTTTGGTCATGTAAATATGTAAAACTAAGTCAAAATTATTAGAGGAACTTTTGAATAAATAAAAACATGGCAACCGGGAAGATCGGGAAGATTTTCTCGAAAATATTTGTTGAAAAATGCAGGAATTAAATACTAATTAACACTTACCAGCAGGCTTAGTAGGCCAGCTGCATTAAAGAGGAATCAAGTTATCGGCGTGCGTAGTACATGCGGCGGCACAGTGTGGGGAACCGGTTCTGTCCGTCTGCTGTACAGAAAAAAACGTGCACAACTTCATTATTTTGGTAACTCACCTACTAGGCTTACTTATCAACGACTTATACGGTATAAACCCATAGAAGGAAAAAAGAGGCACAGATTCCTTATTTGGGAACGAAGGAAGAGGAAGAAGAAGAAAAATGTTGTTAACTCCAAAACTTCGCATTCCACGTTTTAATGTCGTATGAACAAGGCAGAGATTCGGGGACTTAACCTACCATGCTCAGATGAAATGTCAGAGACGACACTTCATGCACTCTTGGGGACATGCTGAAGCGTCATTTTTTGCCGACAGACTCGTTTTCATTTCCTAAATTGTTCTTTTTCTTGCTAAAATGGGATTGGCGCGAACTCTTATGATAAAGGCCGTGATGTTTCCCCTCTTGTTTTCATCCCAGATGTACGGCATCGCTCAACTGGCCTGTAAAACAAGCAGCAGTCGTTTCCGGGAGCTGGGAATAAATCTGTTCCTCGTGGAAAGATGATGAAAAAAATGCTGTATGAAGTGAGCACCTATATGAAGTGCTCAAAAATAAAAGGTTATTGCATATGTTCGGATTGCTATATTCCCTGAGATACTCGTAGCTTCAAAGGGTGATACAGTCACTGAGACGAAGTTTCTATCAGTGTAATCGAGAATCAGTTAGTTCTGAGGAACTATATCAAAGAGAAACAGCAGAAGTGATTCAGAGGAAGGAGAGAGAGAGAAAGAGAGAGAGAGAGAGAGAGAGAGAGAGAGAAACTGACAAATTGAGAGGAGGAAGAAATCCTCGGTACCTCATAACTAGAGACAAGCAAAGTATAAAACTTTTGCCTATATATGAAAATATATTGAATAATATCCGAAAATATTATGAAATACAGTATAACTAGATTAGTTAAATTCAGTTACGCGCTTATTTTCACATGAAAATGGAGAATCTATTGTTAAAAATCTGATGTGTTACACTCACATGACTTTCTCTACTCTTGTACTAACCATTCTTACAAACTCTTATTCCTGTATGTTCTTCGTGTTAGTTAAGATAAACATTTGTACAACTCATTGCTTATTTCCTTGTAGGTGCAAGGGGAATGTTAGAATACAGTAGGCTTTGTACGATAGTCAAATGTTTTAAAGCTTTGAGATTCTGTTGTCTTTGCACACTTAACATATAAAAATATGAACAACGATGACCCATTTCCGAAACTCACACACATATCAAGGAATATCTCCGAAATGGTTCACCCTACAAGAAAATTTATTTAGACATAAATTGTGTATTTTAGCAAGTTCTACATTTTTTGTATAGTATGATTTGGTCTATCTCTTAACGGTTTACCAGTTATGCAAAAGTCGTCCAGAGTAAATACGACTACAGGACAGGGGCTATAGCCAGAAAATTCAAGATATACATTTCATTTGTCATAAAAATATCTCAAACATATGGCATTTTAATCAAAATCGTTAGTCATTTTCAAGAAAATCAAAATTTTCGAAAAATGTTCCATGTAAGGAGTAGTTTAGGGTGGGGCTGTTTTCTTCAAAATCTTCGTGTCGCATCCTTGAATGACATTAAACTTAAATACCAACTTTGGTTTTTAACCGAGTTTTCGTTTTTGAGCTATGCTATCCACAGACTGACAAACACACAGACACACACACGGACCTTTTTCTAAAAATGCTTTTTTTTTTATTCAGGGGGCCTCAAAACATATTTCCGGTGAAATCTCGACATTGAATTTTTGGGTGGAATACAATACTTCCCCTACTTACCAGTAGAGAAAGTAAAAATGAGGCTCTTGAATTCTTCGGAGAATTTTTTGGACGCCATCCCAAATATTGAGAAAAACACAAAAATGTAAAACTCAAACTACTACATCCCCAAAAGGCTTCGAACAACTAAGTCCTCTTCAAACAACTTCTCTGGATATTAAAAGTAAACCAGGAACCAAAAGGAAATACAGAAATTCTGAGGTTATACAAGCCCAGAGTTCGTAAATCATCTGAAAGATAGGAAAATTGCCCGCGCTGAAAAGGAAAAGGCGGCAGCAGCAGCGAGAATCCCCAGGAAGAGGATATCTGCAAATAATGCCAACAGTGTTACAAGAAAGGGAATAAATTGTGCCTCAGTTGTGAAACTGAGGGACTGTATAGGGACGTTATAGTCCCGTTATTGGGACTGTAAAGGATCCATATTTCGCGTGCCAATTGCATGAGTGATGAAAGTGACCAAAAATGTTGGTATCATTGTAACATTCTGTAATTAATTGTTTCTGCTCTTACTTCAAATGATTTAATTGTAAATTATCTTAAAGGAATGTTCAGTGCTTCTATTACAAATCTGATGTGTTGCACTCACATGACGTTCTCTACACTTGTACTGACCATTCTTACAAACTCTTATTCTTCTATCTTCTTCGTGTTAGTTGAGACAATTTTTTGCAGAAATTATCTTATTGCTCATTTCTTTGTAGGTGCAAGGGGAATATGGGAATACAGTAAACTTTGAGCGATAGTCAAATCATTTAAAGCTTTCAAATTCCTTTCTCTTTGGACGGTTAACAAAAGAAATGAGTAGCGATGTTAAGTTCTCCAAAACTTACACAAATAACGAGGAATATCTCCGAAATAGTTCTCTCTTTAAAAAAATTAGATATAAGTTGTGTGCTTTTGCTACATTTTTTGTATAGTAAGATTTCATCTATCTCTCACGGTTTACCAGTTATGCAAAATTCAACCAGAGTAAACACAACTACGGGGGCTATGGCTACAAAATTGAAGATATACATTTCATTTGTCATAAAAATATCTCAAACATAAGGCGTTTTAATTAAACCCGTTAGTCATTTTCAAGAAAATCAAAATTTTCCATGTAAAGGATAGTCTAGGGTGGGACAATTGTCTTCAAAATCTTCTTGTCGCATCCTTGAAAGACACTAAACTTAAATAGCAACTTTGGTTTTTAATCGTCTTTTTTTTGGGTTAAGCTGTCCTCAGAGTGACAAACAGACGCACAGACACATACGCGGACCTTTTTCTAAAAATGCTTTTTTTTTTTTTTTTTTTGATTCAGGGGGCCTCAAAACTTATTTCCGATGAAATCTCGACAGCAAATTTTTGGGTGGAATACAATACTTCCTCTACTAAGCGTAGTAGAGAATGTAAAATTCAGAGCCTTCACTTTGCAAAATGTCCTTAGCCTGTCCCTTTGTCCCACCTTTACCCTACGTTTTGAAATCTTAAAACCTTCATCTGCTCTGCGTAAAACTGAACTGAATGAATAAAGCCTGTTGTCTCTTTAAGGGCAAAGGCCTCCCTACAGAGGAGTAAAGCTCTTTTCACATCTCTCGCGAAGGGCTACTCCGTGAGCAGTTTCGGAACACTGTTTGCTGTTACACTGTCTGTTTACTGTTTGTCTCACTGTCTATTATGCACGGTAAGTGGCAGTAATTGAGACTAAATACTCACCCGTCCTATAGTTGACGAGAGCAGCAACTAATAAAGAATAGCTGGTGCACGTTTGTGTTGTTTAGCATGCTAACAGTCACGCATAGATAAGGATATTATTTTGTAACGATAAGAGTAAACAGGTCAAAGCCGTATAGCCCACTGCGGGACATTACTCTTATTGCTAGGTGTGAGGTCAACCTAAAGTGAGCTCCGATTTTGTTTTATTTTCTTCATTATAGTGATGCGACCTCGAATTGATAAAATTGTAATACATTTCAACTGAATTTAATGCAAGGATTGATTATGTTGACTCAAGGAGAATTTTGTGTTGTGTAGAAGATGTAAGAAGCGAATTATTATAGAAGTAGCCCATTGTTGCTCATGTTAGGTAGTACGATATACTAATCTGGGTGGTATTTTCTTCAATTTTCAATTGCTTAACCAAAATAGCATAATGGCTCTATAACTCTGTTCATCAAGAGATTAGAGGAGATATAAACAAAGCACCGGTTTGTATCACTCCGCGGCCACGTGCTTTCACAGTGACGCAACACGGTTACCTACGCTACGCGTAGGTATAATATGCATTTTACACTACTAAAAGGATATATTTACTTGATCCAAATAACATGTAGCACATGGAAATTAACTGCTACTTACGTCATCTCTGTCCACAATAATACTTTTTCATTTCCTGCTCACAATCTCGAAACCAATCTCCAGAAGCAGCTTGTGGAGGGAAGTTCGTTTTAAATCTGGAAGATCGGGTTCAGAGTTAACTGCCAACAACACTTTGTTTAAGGTGGGGGTTCATTGTTAACAAAGAACTGATGAACTTTTCGACGGATTGCAGATCTCACAAATTCGTCGCAAACTACATCCACCATTCATCTGGTACGTGGAAGCTTTTGGCTGGGATCTTCACCAACTGACGATTTTTCTTTGCGTGTGTTGTAAATACTTGCAACTGACACAGCGGTAAACTCGGATGTTAATTTCATCACATCTTCGATAGCAAGTTCGGGATATTTCTCGCAGAACTTGTTAAACACGTTCAATATTATTGTCTTTTCACCACTTCGCAACGGTTTGCCGCGCTTATGTTTTACAACATTCACTTGTTCCGCCATGTTACTTTCATACTGAATAATGCGTGCGCAGAATGAATTAGGCTGGTTACAGATTCACTTAACTGCGTACTCTTACACTTTAACTATGCTAAGTACACTTAGTTCATGCTTTAGCAAACATTAAGTGACAATTCAGACCTCAGTAACAGTATTTCTTATAGGGACTATTTACACGGCGAAAGCGTCAAGAGGGCGCGCTGTGGTCAAAACGCACGTGACTTTGTTTACGTCTCCTCTAATCTCTAGATGAACAGAGTTATATATAGGTTGGGAAATGTACACGACACACAGACCATTGCAGCACAGCGGAACCAGTTGGTTCCTGCTGGGGGCGCGTGGCTGCAAACATGCAGTGTTACCTGTGCTCATTTAGATACAAAACCAGCAGTACGACACTTACGTGATAGTGACTTTATTGTTATCATTACAATGATATTCTAAAGCTTTCTCCTATTGTCACGCAAGCATGATTTGTACATGGAAAAACTTCGTTCTACGTTACAGGATGTGACAGGTGCAAATCAAAAATACTGGACGTTATCTGCAGGAAGTAAATAAACAGTTGATGCAGGTGGTTTTCCATCTAAGGCATGTCGAATATCTTTCATGACGGAATACCCAGTATTTTTCATTAGAACAGAGTTTAACTTCTGTTTTATTTTTTCGGTGATCGATATAGATGGAACTTTAGGTTTGTTCCAACACAATCCAGTATCAGTTCTGGCATGTGCAGTACCAAAGTAGGATTGCAACATGACAAAACTTCCGGACCAATTCTTAGAGCAGGTATGTATGAAAATGTTGGTATTAGTTCGGAACGCTTTCAGAAGCACTTGTTGGAACAGACCCTACATCACTTGAACCATCATTAATCTCTTATATCAAACAACTGCGCACGCGTAGTAGGCTATTAATCTTTAAGATCTGCGCATGTGCAAAATTTGCAGTTCCTGTTTTTCACCAAGAACCGATTTCATTGGTTACGAACTAGTTCCCAAAACGTTAGAACAGCAAATAGGACAGGTCTGAAGCATTTTCTGTCATGTTTGGAACACTGCTTAGCTACTGCGCATGCTCAGATAACAGAACTGAATCTGGATCGTGTCGGAACAAACCTCGTATAGCCTACAACGCGTGCTCAGATTATTTAGAATCACAAACTAGTAATGGTTCAAGTAATGTTGCAACCGTACAAACTTCCGAACTAATTCTGAGAGCGTGCTCGATTGGGCATGTCCGTAAGAAAATGTTGGTATTAGTTCGGAAGGCGTGCAGAACGCGTTCAAAACCACTTGTTGGAACAAACCTTTTATTAACTATTTCTGAGTGTCTGAACTAGCTCAAGAGCTTTGGGATTTCTGTGTGACATGTCTGCAGATGTGTGACTGTATCAGAAATATGCCCAAAAGAGTTGTTATAAACTGGCGCTTTTCACGTAAGTGATCGGAAAGCAGTGATTTTATTGTTCCAATTGCTGAAAAGTCCGTACTGTCGAAGGTATTAGCTATTTCAGTGATTGTAGTATAGTGCGTGGCATAATAAGACACTGGATTGAGCCAGGTTCCCCACCTCGTAATTACGGGTTGCGGGGGTAAAGTACCCCTGGTGCCAGTGCTTTGGATTTCATTATTCTTGCCGGAGCCTTCCGGAATATTCTCTTCATATTTGAAATGAATTTATCTACGTCATCATAAGATGACCGAATCTCCTCGGCCAACCTGTGGCAAGCATGCGCCAAGCACGTTAAATGAATCATGTTTGTGTAAGTTTTCCGAAGCTTGTGTCTTTATGTCTGTACGCTGTTGACTCGTATGCACCACAGCTGCGCGCTGAGCCGCGCGGACGCCATATGCCGCCACATCGCATACCTCGGTTGCAGTTAAGCTGTGTTCACTGCAGAGCGCTACTATGCCAACCAAGGTACTTTCCCTGCTCATTAGATTAAAGCATTTTTGGCAGATATGTTCTTACATTAATATTAGTTTCACCTAAATTACACTAAAATCGAATACTAAATATATGTTCAAATAAACATGCCACTACTGTTACTGGAAATGAGAAGCTTATAGTTCTTTGCTGGAAATCCAGCAGTACCTCTATCCGAACCTTAATCATCTCAGGTCAACCAAACTAAATACAACAATACACATTTAACTCTATCAATCATTTAATCATGCAATTCCCATTCAGCTATTGTTAATTTCCATTTCTATTTTCAATCTGAACCACTAGTGGTACCAGTTATCCATCATCTTATACTAATTTTAATGTGTATCACATACTTTTATTTCCAACTGCATTTTAAAACAATACATCGCACGTTCACTATACAGTAGGTACTACATTCTTTAGAAAAAAAACTCTTAAGTTCATTATGATATCCGCATATTTTATTGATCCACTTGCAAATATAGAGTATAATTCACCTCATTGCTTACCAATTCTCACTGTACTACTAAATATTCTCACTAGTGTTTAATTTAAATAAAATACATTTAGATTTCATTATTTTAATTTTTTGAGTTTTATAACATGATTAATAAACTATCAGTAATAATTTAATAAAATAAAAACTGCCCTTATTTGCATATCACCTTCTGACAGTTTATAACATTTTTTTTTCACTTCGCTTTCACCGCTATTATCCTAAATATTACTTTAGTTAATGTAATTACCGCCTGCGGTGCCGTAGTAGTAAAAGCGGGCGTTAAACACTACAACAACAACAACAGTTAATGTAATTAAGGTAAGAAATCCATCGCAGGCATTTCCATTGGAACATATGTAATGGTATTAATACATCTACAGTGGGTTTTGAGTTGTACATTAAATCACAGACAGGTTTATACCCTCATTCATACTTCTATGCTCTGGGGATGATAGGGAATAATCTTGGCACTTCCCAGCCGGGAATCGATCACAGGACCCCTTGGACAGCAGGCATTTCCATTGGAACATATGCAGTGGTATTAATACATCTACAGTGGGTTTTGAGTTGTACATTAAATCACAGACAGATTTATACCCTCATTCATACTTCTATGTTCTGGGGATGATAGGGAATAATCTTGGCACTTCCCAGCCGGGAATCGATCACGGGACCCCTTGGACAGCAGGCATATGCTCTACAGACTGAACTACAAGATAAGCCACTCAAACCTTCTATTGGTGTTTGTGTGTATTCATAATCCTTATATCACTCTCTTACTTCTTCTTGGGCCGTGGAAGTGGATTCATCCATTTCCTCCTCCTCCTGGTCACATCCTCCTTCTGGTACACTCTTCCTCCGCTCCACCTCCTATTTCTCCATTTACACCGCCATCCATCGTCACCTGTCCTTATTTCGCTCGCCTCAGTTGTCCTCATAAATGATCAAATTCTCCTACTGTCCAATTTTTGTTGTATATCTGTCTGCTGCTAATTATCATTTCTTGAATTCCTAATTGCTCTCTGTCCAGTTTCATTTACCTTTATTTTCCAGCTAATTCACAATCTTGATCAATACCCCTAAAATACTTCATGGTCTTCCTGCTGCCTTAAAATGTTAAATGCAATTTTACCTTCCAATTTCTTTCCTTAATTCCAAGCTACATTTTTTCACTAATAAGTTAAATGTTCAGGGGTAACCAGAACAACGCAATGCTCACAAATCTCCTCTTTTCTCTTCCCCATAATATTTAAATAAACTCCTTAAGATGCATGACCTGAAATATAATGAACCAATCGTCTTAGAGGTTTTAAATGCTCCATTTTAATTTCTCATTAAAATTTGGTATAGCTGTGTTCCTTCTTTATTTATGTTATGTCATTCCTCCTGTCATTCTGATAATTTAAACCTTAACTGGATTTTACTACAACAATATTGCCTAATTAAACTTTTGATTTTTTTTCGGTTATCACTTTTAGCCACTATAGGGCCCTTCTCTTCTTAATAAGAAACCAACGGACCATATTCCCAAAATAACTAATAAGGCCAACTTGGGGGTTGTACTAACTGCTCCAGCGTAACTTATTAAAATTTTGCGTTGTGTTTTCCTCAGTTTCTTCTTCATTATCACTTAGTTTACTTGTCTCGCTTACACACTAACCCCATAACCCTTTATTGCCAGCAGAGTGCTCTTATGAAAATTTTAATTGCATCTAACGGGATGTTAAACTGCCTTTGTCCAATGGAAGTAATCTTCAGCTTATTTTTTCGGCTTTGTACACAATATATTCTATATGTTCTAAAAATTAACGTTTCGCCAACATGAATTCCAAACTGTTTATAATTATTTTGTATTTTTATATTTTTCTATACATTTTAACTGCTGTATTTCCTTTTAAAATTACATAAATTATTTTTCAGGTGCAATTCCTAATACTGACTTTCTACACCATGTGTAGTATAACTGATTTTTTCTCTATTACCTTTCAGCTGTTAACTTACAAGAAAATCATCAGATCATGTATAACTTCTAGTTTCTTCTGTTTTTATTACCAGTCTAAAAGTAATTCTACAATAATGTTTCAAGAAAGGACTCCCAAAACTCACCAATGTGGGCATTCTTCGGTAGTTACTAACATTTACCGTAAAGTCTTCACTGCTCGAAGTACTGAAATCGATTCAGCACGCCAAAGTACGGGTTAGTATCGGTAGACTCTGCCAGTAACTCATATTCAGTAATAAATTATGCATATGGAGTGTTAGGGGTATGGGAGCGCAAACTTTAACGCTGACTTTTTGACTGACGCTGACTTTATCGTTTACTTCTGCAATTAGCATAGAGAGACAGAACTTTAAAAGTTAAGTTATTCGTGTCTTTTCCATTTCTTGCTGAAATGAGTCGCTTAACCACAAAAGTGATATTAAATAATTGGATTTCAAGTATCTATTTGAATAAATTTATGAATATACATTTGGCAAGCGCGCAAGCGGAGGGTCAAGAATGTTGTCACTGCTCTGGTCTCGTAAATACTGCTCGTTGCTTGCAGTACCTGATAACTAGGGCTCGGAAGTTCATGCCCTAAAAACAGTGAAATATGCATGCAAATATGCTCTTAAAAACTTGAAAATATGCACTATTTAATTAAAACAATTAATGTCCCTTTGCAGTAGACAAGACGAGTTAGTACAAATAATAAATAAAGTTACCTTATTCTTTAGAGGTTGAAGCAGAAGTAGTCCCGCTGCTAGTATTAACTGCCAAATTGCAGTTCACAACCAACACTTTGCACAAATTTTCAACTGTAAAGTCTGTCTGTTGTCTCGTAAAACAATTTCGTAACGTGAAAAACTTCTCTCCACGTCACAAGGTGTTATCGGGGCATATTTAAATGATGCTAACTGCTCCACACACACACACACACACACACACACACACACACACACACACACACACACACACACACACACACACACACACACAGAGAGAGAGAGAGAGAGAGAGAGAGAGAGAGAGTCAAGTCTCTTGGTGAAGCATGGTTTTCTTTTGAGGATGTCTATAACCAGAATTTTTTGAAATTACATAATTCACTTTCTCTTTCACTTTTTGTCCTATGCTACCAGGAACCAAACTTAGATCACATATTGTTTTTTTTTTTCAGACAGTGATTCATGCAAAGGAGGTCCTACAGCTTCCAATGCCGTTATGGCTGTTGGTAAGAAAGAAAAATGGGCAGATATGAAACCAAGATCCTCTTTTAACCCAGTGCCTGATAGAATATTTTGCACAGTTTCTATTGATGAAGCATCTTTCAAGTCCAATGAATTAATAACCTTTTCGACTATTTCTGTGTGCTCAGCATAATATAAAACTGCATCGATCCATGTTCCCCATCGATTAACACTGGTGCAGGAAGAAGTCAGATATTAGGTGCTGTTGATCTGAACAACTTAACTCTTTTAGGAGATTTAACAAAAATTATCTTCGTACTGGACACAAATCTATCTACCAATGGGAGAGAACCATTGTCTCAGAAATGCTACCAATATGAAAAATATTATACAGATGAAAAAATAAGAAAAGCATAAAAATCATTAAAATGTGCAATATAGGGGCAATAATATTGAAATCTTCGTGAGTTGCGTCATCATGTGCAGTATTGCCAATATGAAAAATATTATCCAGATAGAAAAAAGTAATAAAAAGCCATAAACATTATTAAAATATGCAATATAGGGGCTATACCATTGAAATAATATGCATTTATCAAAAATCAAGAAAATATGCAGTTATATACACCATAAAATCATGTTCAAATAACTGAAAATTCCGTAATTCGTGCGCATAATGTAAAAGCATACATTTTTAACCCATATGAAAAAACATGCAAATGCATGAACTTCCTAGCCCTACTGATTACAAACACACAGTCACGTGGCCAAACCGTTGTCTAGGGCTGGCCTAGTTTAGACTTTCACCGTGAACGCTTGCTGGACAGCAGTAGCGGTGTCAGTAAACAAAACATTCGCTTCTTCAATCCTACTCTGTTACCAGACTTTGCAGATAATGTATTCAGTAATGTTAAATTACCTCAACTTTTACAATGGATGCATTTGTTGTTTGACTTTTTATTCTTAATATATGAATCTACTATCATGCGCAATCTGAACCTTGGGGTATCTCAATGCCTTCACAAAACACCGCATCAGTCAACATAACGCTAACAATTCCACTTAAATAATGTTAATAAATGCTAGGAGAATGTTTTGAATGTAATTTGTTTCGCTCGGATTAAAACTAGGTACATATCATTTATATGAGAAGCTGAGGTCACTATTAGTGGGACTTCACTGCTATTCTGTGTCGGGTCGTTCATCCGGGAAACGTGTGTTTAGCAAGCGCAACTTAGTGGTATATTACGTTAACAGAACTCAATTTAAGGAAATATCAGCACCGTTCATGAGCCTTAAGGGTGTCTCAATACTATATTAATCATACTTGGATAGAAGTGGAAGTCAGATATTAAATTTCGAGAATTTAACTTTTATTAGTATGGAAAGTGGCAGTCACATATAAATTAGAAATTCAGGACAGCGATGTTATAATTCCTTTACTTTAAATACAGGATTGGAGGGTCTCTGTCTCTCTCTCTCTCTCTGTTGCAGCCATCGACGCATACTGCTGACCTGCACAGTTTGCATGGCCTGATTACACACTGATAGGGGTGTTTAATTTCCTGTTTGCGTCCGCATTATGTAAATATCCAAAAGTTAAAAATAAAATATACACAAAAATTTGAAGTACCGGTACAACCTATGACAGTGCAAGCTAGAGAATTTTAACAAAATGCATTGTACGATCAATAGAAGCATAGTGAGAAAAGTAAGACATTTTATAAAACTATGGTAACAAAAGGATGCCCCTGAACTACGGACATTAAAATAAAGCGATTCAAGTTAAATATAAGCTCTAGGTGCATTTTCATAAGATTAGACATAGGAATCACTATGTCACTTTAAGATGTTGAATAAATAATTGGAATATGGAAGAAAACATAACAGAATAACGAAATCAATAGCAAGGGTAAATAAAAAAGTAAGTTCCCTATTGCATTACTCGATAACCAAGATCGGAGCGTGCTATAGTTAATTAAGGCAACTGGTGCTTTATTTTATTCCAAGTCTTGCTTTTCTGAGCTTCAGGAAATAAGCGTTTCAGTTGATTTTGTGCTTTGTGATGCAACTTCAATGCAACTGCTTATTAATAGAAATTCAGCATGTGCCAAGTAAATTATTAGATGTAGACTAATCTGATATCTTGAACACGGAGTAAATATTTGCAGGATAATGCAAGATCCCAATACTAGAAAACTGCACATCCAGCATTAGCAACGTGCTTCCCATTTGCTATACTTCCGCACCTTTTGACATTTTGTATCTATTTGTGAAACTAATGAGGGCTAAGGAATCACCGGTGACATGGAAATTAAACAAGACAGCAGCAATTTTTATCGCTGGAAATGTAACCCTAATCGTATACCTACTATGATAAACACAGTGCAACAAATTTGAACTTTCTGTTTTGCCTTGAGATGAAAGTAGGTAGGTCACATAAGCTGATCAGGAAAATGAAATCAGAAAAGTTCCATTTTTGTGGAAAATATATACCACATGAGCCAATTGTCCTATACAGGATGTATATTTATCGTGTCATATATTTGGGGGACGTGTTCCTGACATCAAAACAGTAAGTTCTGTGTAAATGGGTCTGGAAATCAACCATTTCTTTGTCATAGGTCAAAGATGATGTATTCCATGAGTGAACAGACAAATATGCACCACCATATGGCTGTGCAGATGGCAATGCTGCAGGAGCACGCAAACTTTATGACAGGCAGTTGCCGCGTGCAACAACATTCGAACGAATTCACCAACGCTTGAGATCTGAGAGTTGTGCTAGGGAGTTGGGAGACCAGGAGTGGTACGAGGCATTGAGCTTGAAAGAGTTCTTCGTGCTGTGGATGTAGACTCATCACAGAGCACAAGACGTAGGGCAGTAAGGGAAAGAGTCATATGACTACCTGGAGAATTCTGCATGAAAACCTTCAATACCTGCAAGGATTAAATGAGGCGGACTTTGAGCCAAGACTTTTCTGCCAAAGCATGTTACAGCAGTGCACTGTGTCCATTAATTGCCTAGCCTGTATCTTATTCACGGATGATGCTGGGTTTACTCGCGACGGCATCTTCAGTTGTCATAACACTCATAACTGGGCATTTGTAAATGCTAATGAAGTACGGCAGGACAACTGTCAACAGAGGTTCTCGCTCAACGTTTGGGGTGGAATCATTCATGATCACCTTATTCTTCCCTCCACGTCTGAATGGACAAACCTATCCCAGTTTCTCAGAAATGAGTTGCATCACTTAACTGATAATGTGCCTCTGCACATCATTCAACAAATGTGGTTTTTACACGATGGTGCTCCAGCTCATTTCAGCATGATAGTTGGTAAGATTTTGAATGATGGATTTCCGCAAAGCTAAACTGGTCGAGGATGGGGGGACCATTGCATGGCCTGCTCGATCACCTGATTTGAATCCAATGGAATTCTTCGTATGGGGAACATTTGAAATACCTGGTTTATCACTACGTGATGTTGATATTTTGATAGAACGTATCCAAACTGGATACGAAACACAAGAAATTTCCAGCAAGTACGCCAGAGCATTGAAAAAAGAGGAAACCACTTCAAGCAAATTTGATTTTGTGTTGCAACTCTGAAATAAATTATTTTCAGACCCATATACATATGAAGTTGTTTGTACTGTTTTGATACCAGAAACACGTCACCCATATATATATGATATTATATATATATTATATATTATATATATGAGACAGCAATAAAGTGGCAACATATGTTCAGTCTATAACAACAAACTGGCAACTTTACAGACACTTGGAAATAACTATTACAGGAGCCTGTTTGCTGTATGAAATACAGATCATATAATAAAATTATTTTTACATTCCGAAACACCTTGCTTCCAAAAGCAATAATGCTGAATAAAGCATACAATATAGGTAGTCATAATTTAGAAACTTTTCCTAGAAGCTTTCCTTAGAGGATGGATGGTGAAACTTCTTGTAGGGACATCCAGCAACAGTCCGTAAGCAGGTTTGGTGACCATCTTCCCTTATATCGTCTTTCCGTGGCAGCCGTGTCTTGATGAAATCTCTCACCATGTTCGTCACTCACATCTCCAAGATTAGGCGTAAAAAATCCAAATGGGAATGAAGAAAATGTAATTTCAAGGGCATGTTGCACCCCATAGCCTTGTTAGAATCCAGCATGTGTTGTGACGTTTCCTGCGATTCTCAGATCTATCATTTCCCAAGAAACTGTTGCATACATTTTAATGCAAGCCAAGCTGCGTTTTCAGTATCTGTCAACAAGCTTTTGGAGGTAATACATTTAAACTTAAATTAAACGTTTTATTTTTTGTTGGTGAGTTTTCTGTTGACCAGCCTATGATATTTTGTATTGCCTCGATTCTAAGTACTGCATTAAGATTCTCATCAGAGAGGTTACTTTGACGTCGTGTTTTCTCAATTTTAAAGCGCAGAAGAGCTGCTCACACATATAAGTAGTACCAATCGTACACAAGATTTTAGCTGCATGATTATGCAGGCGCGGAAATCGTAAACGAGGAAAAGATCAATAAAGACGAATCAAATCTATCATGTTTTTATAGTTGCATCTCAGTTCTCTGTCACATTCTAAGTCAGTAATTTTTAACTAAGTGTGCAGGGACCAAATCAACATTCACTGCAAATGGTGTAGGAAATATATCAAATTGTGTTTCTAGATCTTGAAAGTCCTGGAAATGTCTTTAAAATTGTTCAGCGTCAGCCATGTCTTCACCAAGAACGCATTGCTGTGCCAAACAAGGAAACCCCTCTGGTATTGACTGCTGTGGCGTCACCGGCCGCTGTTCAGCAAGCAAGCTCTCGGTCCCAACTACTGCCCACCGCTCTAAAGTAGTGTACCTGCCAGTATACTGCCTTGATTGTTTGTAATTCCCTTCAGAAATTACTATCTTACTTGTTTGCAGTATTTCAAGTTCTTTATGAAGATTCCAAAGATTTTAAAGTAGTCTTTTGTAGACTAAGGAGGGGGAGCGGCGTCAGGTGGTGGTCTTCGGTGTACTTTCAATCAAAAGTTGCAAAAGCTCCAGTCGAGTTAAAAATAAATAATTCATGGATAATTATTGTGTATTATTATACAATGCATATGCATAATAAGACCGCCTCCGTAGCGCAGTTGGTAGCGCGCTTGCCTCTGGCGCGGAGGACCCGGGTTCGATCCCCGGTACCAGCATGGGGATTTTATCCCCTCTGGGAGGTCTGGCACGGGGTGCACTCAGCCTCGTTAGGTCCCGGGGGGACCAATTGAGGAGCTACTTGACCAGGTCTAGAAGACCGCATAACCGGCCGGGAGGGCTCGGGGCGCTGACCACGTCCCACCCTACTGCACCTCACCAATGACGCCTGTAGTGGTGAGAGGTGGGGGACGTGAGGTGGGCAGAGGTGGGGGATGCAGCGGCTGGGCGGTAGGCCTTGGCCCCTTGTGGGCTGTTGCGCCGGGGTTTAGTTTAGTTTATATGCATAATAACGCGATTGTTTAGAACAGGCATATTCAACCTGGGGTACGCATACTCCCAGGGGCACACGACGATTTTTAGGGGTACGAAATATTTACAATATTGTTTCTTGAATGATCCCAAATAACGAAAATTAGCAACATTTAAAATACGCTTACAGTCAGTATAACGTTTCCTCAGTGGTCACAAATAACGAAAACTATTTCACCAGAGAGGTTTGAGTTGCCGCATACTTTAATCCTAAGTAAATTTAACAAGTAAAGGGAAATATGGAGGTAATACTTAAATGCTAAAATTCAGCTGTGAAATAGCTGCATGTCTGCAGCAACAAATGTACATAGTTGAAGGATTAAATACATTTTATTAACACTGTAGCAAAATGCAAACCGTAGTTGCAGCATTGTCCACTTTCCACGCGTGTTAGCATGAGCTATCGTCGAAACTGTATTTTACACCAAGAAGTGACCGTCCTAATATTGTAGGCATGTGACTTGTAAATGTGTCTAATATCTTTGTAAATATAAGCCCATAATAACAATGAAAATTGACTTGCACAGCGAAACTTTAAAATGATTTAACAAATAACTTAATAATATAGGTAGTTATAAATTAACGTATGTACTCGCACTAAAAATACAAAAGGCGCACTGTTAAGTAGAGCAGGAAAACCCTTAAGAGATCTCTGTAGAGAATCTACGATAAAATATCTTGCTCCATGTGATCAAATAAATATGCATGCATTATGTTATGAAGGAAATGACGGTTCCAACACTATTTATGATGTAATCAATAAAGCTATGAACATTGGTGGCACTAAATTAATCGTACAGCACCGTGATGTTTGCAAATGCGAAGATACTCGAGAGTATTCAACTTTAATACTGGTTATCACGATAGGCAGCGCGTTGCAACATACTGCCTGGCAAAGTCATGAAGCGTATTGGAAAGAATGTGAAACTGCCCAGATGTTTACGCGGGGTTATCGCACAAACATGGCTAGATGATGTCCGTACACTCTGTTCAGATGCAATCATATCCTCAGGACAACGTCTCATATATCGGCAGGCGCGAGACATAATCTATTTGTGTTTTATCACTGACTATACGCCAAGTTACTACTGTGCGTTCCCTGACCGACCGGACCGGTCCGCGGCGGCACAGCACTGGGCGAGGACCTGCGCACTCACTGCCAGAGTTACGCGTAAGGAACCGGCAAGTCACGGGTACTGTACCAATTGCAATAATTAACCCTATTTACAGGAACTTGTAGTTGTAAAGCATGAACTTTTAAGTTTCAGAAGTTTCGCTACCACGAAAGCTGACATCTTGGAAATGTTAATCGCTTGTGCTAAACGTCTTAGTGATTTTCATTTATGGGGAACGTTGAGTTATAGAGCGTAAGCATCAAATCCACGCACATTACAAGAATTGAAGGGCAATATTACGAGAGACATATAGGCAATCAGTCAACATGAACTTTTGCGAGCAAGCCAGAACTGTTTTCGGGCATATAGGGAATGTGTTCACGATGAAGGTAATACATTTCAGCATCTCTTGTGATTCAGGTAAGTCTAATGCAAGTTAGTACAGTAGTGTACCGTACCCGTGACTTGCCGGTTCCTAACGCGTAACTCTGGCGGAGAGCAGGCCCAGTGCGGTGCCGCCACAGAGCGGTCCGGTTGGTCAGGGAACGTACGGTATTACTTCGCTCTTCTAATAAACAAGATAAGAAGCGATCGTAGCGCTCGACAGCCAAGGTCGATACGCCTCAACGCTTTGCCAGGTAATATCTGTCCCTGGAAATCTACGTAATGTTGTCACTCTGGAGCCGTGTCTGTTGGACTGTCCTTCTTGGTGCAGCAGGCAAATTCCCAGATACCCTCGTCTTCACCGAAATGCTCTCCGTCCTCCATGGTAAGTGGAAGGTCCTTGCCCATAGTTTCGGGAAGCCAAAGGCAGAGGACAGCGCCTGTGACGCACAACAGGCATAGAAGTAGTTCTGGTAGCGCCAAGTATATATTCGCCTGTAACAGAAATTGAGATCCTGCAATATAAAAAAGGGATGTATGCTCTCACATTACGTTCTCTGTTTTCTACTCACTCTTGTACAAACTATTCTTTGAAACTGTTTTCTTCCGTCTACTTCATGTTTCTTGAGATGGGCGTTTGCAAAAATCGTTTTATTACATTTCCTTAAGGTATAATGAGGCGGAAAGAATAGAGTAGGCTTAAGCGATAGCCAACTCTTTTAGGAGCTGATCTCTATGTGATGACTTTGACATTCCATCCTCTTTGCATATCCAGAACATGAAAGTATAACCACTTCCACTTGAGGAAAGTATAATTATTGAAAAATGCATACAAATAAGGAATATATCGGAAATGGTTCACGCCACAAAAACGTATTCGGCATAAATTGTATGTTTCAATGACATCTACATTTTTTGTGCAGTAAGATTTTCTCTATCTCTTATGGTTCACCAGTTATGCAGGTCATCCAGATTTAATGGGACATTGCCGAAAATTCCAAGATAAACACTTGATTTGTTATGAAAATGTCTTAAACACGTGGCATTTTAATCAGCTTCATTAGAACCATATTAAAGAAAATAAACATTTTCGAAAAATGTAGTCAAGGGTGTAGTCTTCATGTGGATTCCTTGGATGATGCTGAACTTAAATGTTAAGATTGATATTTAATATACTTTTCATTTATGTCCTTCACACACAGAACTTTTTCTAAAATGCTTTTTCCGAACTTAGAGAGTTTGAAAACATGTTTTCCGTGAATTTCGGTATTGAATTTTTTGGATGGAATACAAAACTTTCTACGCGTAGTAGAGAAAGTAAAAGAATACAGTTTCGTCAATTACAGCATTCTCGAGGCTTGGGTGATGCGTTTATTTTATTAACTAAATGGCTATTTATGTTGCAACCTACTACCAAGACTTTGTAATGACATTAAGGATAAATAAACATCTGTTACGACTATTCAGGATAATTGGAGTAACAAGGAACTATAAAAGTATATTTATATTACTATAATAACATTTGCTATAGGTAAAACATTTCCAGGAATAGATAATCCTATTATACCTGGGTTTTATCGCATATTGATTAATTGGAGAAGTAGTTCGCAAATTGGAGCAAAGCCTTAATGACACCAATAGTCTATGAACAAAACGAAATTTAAAACATTGAGTAGGCATAGACATTCTTCAGTAGTTGGCTTCAAGTTATTCAGTTATCTATGCTCAAACCATCATGTCAATACAAAGCTTGTGAAGTATGGTAGCCAGTAGTCACTAACGAGGAGGTAAACACGGTTATGCGAGTACTGTCTGCAAAGGCCAACAGACTGTACGAGAATGGTTTGTAACCTCCGACTTTAGTACTTAGTCCAGTAACAGCTTGATTTCCTTTCGTCCCAGTTTTAATTTTTATAAAGTCCCATACTGTTAATAAATATGCGTTTGAGATGTAGGTCTACATCATATGTGCTGAAATTTTAAGGGATGATTACTACATCACATGATTAAATATTACCAGAGGAACCAGACATAAAGATTATAAGATAACGAGGTCTTTACGTAATGCGTTTTCAGTAAAGACACACATTTATAATTTATGGCATTTCTTCATTAATTAATTTATTTGTGAGTAACATTTATATTTCTTTAAATTCTGCTTTGCAGGTCAATATAATAATAGTAATAATAATAATAATAATAATAATAATAATAATAATAATAATAATAATAATAATAATAATAATAATAATAATAATAATAATAATAATAATAATAATAATAATAATAATAATAATAATAATAATAATAATAATAATAATAATAATAATAATAATAATAATAATAATAATAATTTAGGCCATTTAGAAATGAATAATTTAGATGACTGAGATGTTTTGGACTATCTAGTACATAAACATTTTCAAAATAAACAAAAGGCTTGCCGTTTGTTTCACTTAAACACTGTAACTGTGAGCACATTTAAAATACACATGATTGCAGTTTATATTTTAAATATCTTTATGTTATTGAGATAAAAACGGATGTGTGGAGAATAACGCCTCTAATGTAATAACCTATATTGAAAAACTCGACAGCTTAACCAACTGCTATTTAAAGGAATAATAGTAATAAGGTCCTTGAGGATGATTTTGGATCTAATAAACAAAAGTAGAAAACAAAACTTTATTATTAAGTTGGCATTGTGATACGCAACAAAAGCATAGAACCCAGAGATTTAGTTACTTTGGTGACCCTACTTAGAATACGAGAGTGTAAGAGACCGTGCCCAAAACAAGTAGCAGTCTTACAGTTTTCCCCAAATAGCTAATCAACATTTGATTGCTGCAATATTCTCTTTCATGCCATCATATTTTGTAGTCACCTTCAATAAATAAAGATGGTTAAAGAAACACTGAAGTACAAATTGGAACAAAGGCAATGGGCAAAATTAAAAATATGAAGATCAGAAACCAGCAAGAATAGTTGGACGAGATCTGGCTGCCATAACACTAGCCCCCCCCCCTCCTCTGCAAATTGCAAATTCAAGATACAAATGTTAAATTGAAGAACTCCAAGTATGTCTTACATCTCTAAAGAAACTACATGGTACAAATTCTATAAAATATTTCTAAAAACGCTTTGCTCTAGTTATCAGTTAAAAGTACTTACCAAGTAAAGAATATGGGGACTGAAGAAGGTAGCTGCGTACCCTGCCACGTGTACAGCTGCAACACCTTGCCCTCTGACCTCGGTAGGGATCAGCTCTGCAGCATACTGTGCTCCTGAGTTATATGCAATGTTGATTCCAAACCTGCCAATCACTCCCAGTGTGGCCGTGAGTACAGCTGCAATACCAACATTACACCAATGATAGTTTGATAAACTACATCTTCAATTGCGTTATATTTGAGCTTTATATTTGCCATAATTCATAAGGATAGACTTGCACGAAAATTAAATTCCATCCCGCCAGTTACAATTACAAAATACTGTAGGAAACGGGTTTAGAGCTGTAACGTAATTGGTTACATTTGTAATGTGAACGTGCTGGATTTAGGATCTTGGAAAGAAAAAGGGACACTGGGAGTGAAATTTGAAAGTTCCACATTTTTGATAGATTTTCTGAAATTTTTACTGTGTTTGCATTTATATGAGAATAGGCGGTACACCAAATTTCATTAAAATTGGATAATTCGTTTGGGATATATAAATTATTTTATGAATTTAATAGGCACATTTTCAAAATAGAGCTCGCGTCTATTGACTTTTCAAAATTCGTTTATATTGGCAGAACTGATACTCTAAAACATGGGTAACTATTGTATGAAGAGATATTTCAAATACGTTTGCTGATTATGCTGTACATATTTTTTTAATAACAAAGAAAATTTAATCTTAATTATTGATTTTTTTCATACAAAAAAAATGTTTTTGGAATTCATGTTAATGATAACATCAATATTGAATCATAGTTTTGTTTAGCTGCTATTTATGAATACTTTTGGAAATTTTCATTGAATTTGAAGCAAAACTCAGGCGGGACCTTCTTTTGGAATGTGCAGAAATGTAGTTTTAAGAAAAACAGGTTTTTATATAGGAACATACTGTGTACGTTAAGGGAAGATCACTATTTGAAAAGGTCGTAATGGCCACATGGAGTGGGGGATATGAAAAATGTTAGCTGATCCAAATGCACCGGTGTTCCAGGAACATTTTAAGGTAAAAAAAAAAAAAAAAAAAAACAATTTTCAACTTTTTGACAATTTTGACCCAGTGTCCCTTAAGAATTCAAAGTGGGCAAGATTAGCTTGCCCTTATTTAAACAACAAGGCATAAAAAATATAAATATAACAAACTTGAATTTAACTTGCCTTGAAAAACTTGCAAACTCACTTGACAGATTCACATATTAGAAATGTCACAAAGTTGTATTTTAAATGAAATGAAAGTCTTGCGAATAAACTTCTGCCATCCAAACCTTGTTAAAGCCATTATCTAAATCAAACACAAATCAAACGAAGTTAGGTGAACCAGAAAGGCATTTAGAATGAATTTAGAAAAAGTTAAAGATAACGCGAGCACATGTTAATGCCTCCCTACGAAGCCACGAAGAGCTAACTTCCTTTCACTCCGAGAACTCAATCCAGTCCAGAAGAAAAGCATTTCTCTCGTTGGTCCAAGCCTGGTTGAAAGTAGCCCTGCGCATGCGCGACTCAATTGCTCACTGTAGTCTAGGGGCGCTGAATTCGGAGTATGCGTGGGTCCCTCTCTGATGCTCTGCTTACAACATCCTCGAGTGAAGGCGGGCAGTTTAACTTACTCCAGAGGGAGCACTGGATGATTTACGTCCTCGATGAATATTGAGCGAAATATCGGCTCAGAGCATAGAAGTAACGTACAAGGCAAGTACTTTTACGCAATTCCCCCCTTCCAAAATACCCTTTATATCTTGTCTCCCATATAAACCAAGACCGTCCAAGCGGCGTGTTTACTCTCCGAAACCTAAGATGCAGTACTGGAAGTGCGTGCAAGCAGCGTGCAGGGGTTCGACCTCACAAGCGTCAGCCGCCAGTCTACATGTCAGTTGTTAACACAGTAGAGCAGTTATCGTTGCAACACCTTAGTTTCGTATCTAAAAGTTGTTTTAAGAATGTGCCGATTGGATTTGCGATACATTTGTTAGGCAATGTCACCTCGAGCACGAATTCACTAGTTATAAATAAACTAATTACTGGCTCAGCGCTCAATAAAAACATACGCGCACACAAATAGTCTTAATAGAGGAAAAGCTAGATGACATTCCTGGGAATCTACAACTGTCACCGAATAAATCACTCGCAAAATTAGCACAAGTAGGGTCTTCTATTTCTTCTGTACCTCTTTGTCCAGATCTAGCAGTGTGCGATTTTTACTTGTGGGGTACTCTGAAAGAAAAAATGCATCGAACAAATCCCCACACATTGGATGAACAGAAAGAAAACATTACGAATGAAATCGGAAACATTACAGTGGCTGAACTCACTCGCGCAGTTGGAATGTGGTTACCAGATACAATGCCTGTATAACTCAGGACTACGCTTGCAGCACCTCTTGTAAGGCAAGAATTCATGTAAGGTTGTCTATGCCTTAAAGCAGAGCGGCCGCGCGCGACATACGCTCGGCTAAGGCAACTGTCGTAGCGCAGAGTACAGACACCATCCGTACGGACTTGCTTTATGTGGGAGATCCCATATTCAGGAAAAGAACGTGTTTGTATTCTTAAAATTTATATAATGATCAAGGTGTGAAGTATATGTTGAAATTTTGGAAATACTCTGTGATGCCTTCTTTTTCAGAGAATTTTGTTAGCTGAGAAACAACGACAAAGAGATTTTCTTTCAGTTTTTATGGACACTTTTTAACTCCTGTGGTTCTATTATACATTCAGCGTGAAACACCGTTTAATTTTGCTCAGAGGCCTGTCTATCAACTTCTTTTACGTGCCGTAAATCTACGACATGGGACCACCAGCTTTACTGCCTCCCAAAGGAAGGAATACTGAGGATTTTTACACCCCCCAAAAAATCCATCGTCCTCCGCCGGATTTGAATTTGCGTCCTCGAGAACCAGAGGTTAGTATGTTACCCCTAGACCATGGAAGACGACAGAAATGGAAACGGAGACGTTATCATTTAAATGTGTGATTTCTGTGAATTTTCTGTGTCATTAGCATCTGAAATTTCGTTTGTTTGCATTTTCTAGATTTTAAGCGACAATTTCTTAAGTTTAATTAGTCGATATTTTCTCGGAAGCTCATGCAAAGAGGCTATACCGTATTGCTTCTTAATTACTTTATTGCTCTCTGCGTTTTCTTGCACCAACTACATGCTTGTTGCCACATGAAACCATTTCCTAATTGAAATAATTTATCCTAACTAGATGGACATACGAGTATATTGACAAATAAACCTTTAATGATAATTACTCGCGAGCGTCTTTCGGCCGATGTTGGCCTCAGTGATACCTTATGAGTATCACTGTTCGTATCTGGCTTCTCGATTCAGAGGTCCTAAGATCGATTTCAGGTGGGCTGAGGAATTTTTATTTAACGTTTGCTGTCTCCCACAAAATCTGGAAGTATGCATCTGAAAGTGAATGTGCTTGTATTTGAAAGTAGGAATGATTAAAACCCAACGTTAATAACGCACAACGAAACCCCGGCATGACCACACGAGTTGAAGGGAGCTGTACAGCTGGTAGAACATAATCGATAGTTTTAAAGCATGGTGCTCAAAAACTGATTACATCCACTTTATTGCAATAATTTCTGCTTCGATTTTATTAGTTCTCCTATATTTATTTTTATTTTCTCTCTTACCCAAAGTAATCCTAAGTAGGAAAGGTATTGTATTCTACTAAAAATGTGATGCAGAAATCTCACCGGAGATACAGTTTTGAGATTCCCTGAAAGTCATGTGAGTCCTCAAATTTTTTATTGCTATAATCTCGGCTTCCATTTAAATAGAAATCTAGGAAGCCTATTTTTCTGTTTACTAATTGGCGTTTGTAAAAATGGCCGCATTTATGTAAAATAGTTGGTACGAGACCTAACCTCACATAATACAAAATGAAACAATATGTGGTATGGAATCAAATTTAATAGTTCTGAGTGAATGAAATTTTGATATTAGAAATGAATCAGTTACAAAAAGTACTAAATTAAAAAGAAAGAAAAACCTAAAGGTTCAAAAAATGAATGGTTATTTTGTAATTATCTTACCGAATCCACATCTTGCATATAATTTTTCTTAGCAACTTAAATGAGGTTTCATTCTTATGCTTTGTAATCAGATAATTGTTTTCCAACTTTGGTTTCGAAACACTTATGATCAGAAGCATTTGCTAAGTGAACTAAGTCACCGAAAAACTATTGGCACTTGTGATATTACTGAAGATAGTTGGATGAAATAGTAATTAAATGAAATTGAGTAGAGAAAGTTGCTTCACAGTAGACGTTACGTAGCTTTGATTTTGTGGAGCGAGGATTTTCCTCCAGCATATGCTGATGTGTGCACATACTTCGGCAATATAGAAAAGCATAACTGGGAATCATAAGCATTTACCTTTGTTTGATATGGAAACTGTAGCTTGTACAATTCCTGCAGCGCCCATGAAAAGCCCCGTCAGTAGCAGTGATGAGGACGCCACCGCCTTTCGTCCTACACGATCCTGTATGAGGAGAATCACAATGCAGGAAGGCAGGATCGTGGCCGAACTGATCGAGAAGAGGACAAATGGACTCAGGCCCGGGGCATGCTCGACGTTGCGTGCGATGGCGTCATACCCAAGAGTCATCACCATCCTGAAGCAGTCAAGCATCATGTTAAATACCTAGATTAACATGGCAGTTCCAATTATAATCCCACTGTTTCTCCTTCGGAGAAGCACCATTTATGCTAGTACTCTGAACTAATTAACTACTTCATGCTATCAGTTTGTGTTAACATTCTATATAGAAGTGATATCTAATGTATATGGTGCTGTTAAACATATTTGAATTTCCATAAATTATGTGTTTTCATTGGCAGCTATATGAGAGATGGAAACATCCAGCAAGTAGCTTTTTCCTAAAAATAACTATTTTCACTCTGTGAGTTGGATCATGTAAAGACAAAAGGTAATTATCTTATAATCATTAACATTTGAAAAGCTGAAATTATTATGTGTCCTTTGTAATCTGATTACTTACGATTTAAAAATTAAAATACAGGTTTTCCGGCGAAGTCTAGGAGTACGAAACAGGCCCAGTAGACTCGAGGTCCTTTCTGATTGAAGTTTCCCAGCGGAGAGCTAGTGAAAAGCAATAAAATCATATCAATTTTTGTTGTAAATCATAATTAAACACTTGTAGCGTTGAATACGCAGAGCTTTCTTAGGACGCATGGTCGTATTACGAGGAATTTCTTGCCCTGCACTACGGTGTTTTTAAACTACTCTTTCCCTCCTGTGTTTGTCGACCGATTTGTTGTTGTGAAGTCTGTCTGAGATAGGTTGTGAGACTACATGTTCCAGTGTTAGTGAGTTAGTGATGTTATAATGTTGAGCAGCAGACCGAATCTGTTTGACACCTATGCCACAAAACCTTGTAGAGGCGAAGGCCGATAGATAGAATCCCTGCTATTTGTGGCCCAAAGAGGCACGGTTCGTAATCTTCTACATGTAATCAGGGAAAACAAATCTATTATATTTAAAGCAAATCGACCAGTTTTTAAGAGAAAAAGCGCTATGTCATCGCAGAAAACTTTGAACTAAGTCCAAAAATCTGAGAAAGATTGCACAGGAATCAAAATTTCGCAAACCTTGGATTGGAATGCCGAGGTTTACGAAATTAATGGGTGTTCTGTAATGTGAACGATCTTTCTATTTTTTCCTTCTTTCCCCACGTTGTTTTTCTGTATCTTTCCTGTTTTTTCCCTTTTGTCCGCTTTTTACACATATACATACAGATAGACGCAAACACCGGTGCCATAGGCGAGATTCGAATCTCGACTCTGTGAGCAACGGAGGTCCAAAGACACGCCATCAAGTCCTCTTTATCTGCTTGAATTTTATCTGTGATCTTCAGTTTACTCCCCCATTTCCTGGCGTACGTACCGAAGTGTTATTAAATGAGAATAGTAATTAAATCATGAGTGGTTTTACTATTTAAGGAGACACACCACTTAAATTTGGTATAAATCTCACAAAGGTTATTTGTATTCAAAACATGCTTTGACCTCTCATATTATTAATACCTGTTTTATGTAATGTGGGTCAAACTTCCGGAATAAAAGTTTTGCGTTTTAAAATTTGGGATTTTAAAAAAATTATTCTACACGATGCAATTTTCATTTAATTCTTCCGAAATTTATTATGTAGAACTTAAAAAAGCAATTACATCTGACATAATTGGTTTTCTTATGAACGGTTTTTGAGTTATCAATGTAAAAGATATATAAAATTTGAAAACACTAGACATTTTGAACGACAGGATTTAAAAATCATTTTCTTTTGAACTAAGACTAGTTAAACAGAAATATATCACAGATTTCTGCATTATGTATAATCAGCTAAATGACATAGATCTAATACACATGCTGAGACTTCCACGGCCGGCGTTAATCCAATAGAAGGTAGATTTCGGGCTTATAGGCCGTGGTCCAGTCGATGAATTGTCTGAATTGTCTATTTTTTATGTGGGGTGGACCAACACATTGTGTAGCCCATGGTGACACCTAAGTATTTAACATGCAGACGACAGTGCAATATTTGACCGCCGACCGTTAGGTCCATTGCCAGAGTGTGATGCCGCTTTGAGAAATGGATCTGCTGGCATCTTTTGGGGTTAATTTTGATTTTTCAATCATGGAGCCATGAGAGGAAATTATTTACATACCTTTGCGTTTCTGCTAGGCCGAAAGTAAAAAATCCTCCTCTAATAACCCTAATCCATGTTTATTATAATCACCACAAGATAGAGCAAGACAAATTAGAACAACATTTGCAACACTTTACAAATATCTAGGATACAAAAACCCCAACGCAAGCAATAAATGAGAAACATTAAGAGGTGTAGCAGCAAAAGATAAAACAACCCCTATTTCTTCTTGGAAAACAATAACAGCCGATGGATACTTGTGTGACCGCGGAGATCAATATGCAAAAAAGAAAAAGAAAAAAAAAAAAGGAAAGAAAAACGAAAAAACCAAATAAAAAACAAAACAAAAAAATAAATAAATTTAAAAAGTAAAAACAAACAAAAAAGTACATGCATATTGTAAACCTAAATAATAAAAATAACGAGCTGTAGCGCACCAACCCTAATTTCTCTGCCTAACGCAAAGATTAAAAGGTTCTACTCGACTGAAGAGGTACAGTTCCCTAAGCAGCCAGGGTATGCTTTCGCATGCTCTAAATCCCCCCTTTTTTTTTGTAAACCCAGGCTGTGTGTATACGTGTTGTTTCTTCTTTTCTACTGAAGTTGTTTTTATGTTATGGATCTCAATAGCATACTACCACGCACGGCTGTATCCAGAGGCCATTGAGAGGTGGTAATGGTGAAGCCAGCTTTCGTCACCTGTAATGACTGAATTCAGCTATGCATCTCAACTAGACGCCACAGTTCCATACACACTTCCACTCGCACCAACTTCTGTTCAGGTGGCAATAATCTTGGCACCCACCTCGCACAAACACATATCGTGATTATGCAGAATTGAAAAAATACTGACATGGGAAATCTGTAACATGTCTGCAAGTGTGTCAGTTGTTATTGGTCAGTCTTCACGAACAAAGATGCCAGCTGTGTTAATTATAGTTTCGTTTATTGCTGTTTGCTGAAGCCTTGCTTTGTTATTGAAACACGGCCCTCCTTAAGTTCCTTGAACCATCGAAGTGCTGTGGACTGCGGCAGAACATCGTCACCATATGCCTCCTGCAACACTCTGTAAGCTTCCATGTTGGATTTCTGCAAACGAAAGCAAAACTTCAGCGTATTGTTCTTCGCGTAACACCTCCATTTTTCTTTCTAGACGACTGGCGAAGTGAGCTACTTCGTCCCCTGTGTACAGACGCATGCGCAAGCGAGCGTGTCCTTTGTCCACCATAACAAATGATCCATTGGCATCATACATTGTTTCCACGATGTGCCTTTATTGTGTGCGGAAAAAAAAAAAAAGAAAAAAAAAAAAAAAACCAAACTCTCTTTATTGACTCGCCCTCGTGTAAGCCATGCTCGAAAATAAATGCTCAGATAAATTGGCTGAAAACTTTGGAAGTTTACATTTTTAGTAGTGCTTCTCCGAGTAATTGCTGGAAACCTTACACCAATTTATTCTACGCAATTATAGCAGAAAATTAAAGTTCATGCTCGTGCGTAACTATCCAAGAAAATTGCATTTCAAAAAATGAAAATTGAGTTTCATGTGGAATACCCTTCATAAAATGTTAAAGTCTAAACTTTTGAATCTTGTACGATATTATTTTTTATGATTCTTTATAATGTAGAGGCTTAAAGTTTGTGTAATTTCATAACTTTTCATAGAATTAAATAATAATAGAACTCTTTAACAGTAATTGATATGAAACACTTTTTAAATTTATAAAACATCAGTCATACAGTGGTGGTGGTGGTTGTATACCGATTTCACTGTCTTCTATTTGCTAATGTTATTTAACTCTCCATTCTTCCTCCTTCGACATTTTGGGTTTAGTTTAAACATTTTATTTCACTTCTACAGATAATTCCGGTGTGCCCCCCTTTTTTTTCTGGTGTAGTCTACTCAAATATTTGTCTTGGAATTCTTCCTTCTTCTATTCTTTATTTTGGATATCATCCAGTATGGTACCACGTAAATGAATGATTTCCCTAATTCTTTCATTCCTTATCTTATCTAAACAGGAAATGCTATCACGGCCTCGAGAAGATAGAATTTACTTTGAATATTAGCTTCTTTTCGTCCTGAATTATTCATTGTCTCTTATCTTTATTCCGATTTACACCTAAATATTTAATTCTACTCGCTTCTATAGTTACTTCTCTGTTAATTTATTATTCTCTTCTAAATGCACATGTTGTCTTGGTCACATTCGTTTCTAGTCCTCACTTTATACATTCTTCCCTCAATTTACGTGTTATATTTTCCTATTCATATAGTAACATTGACCGCCTCCATAGCACAGTGGTAGCGCGTCTGCCTCTGGCACGGAGGACCAGGGTAGAATCCCCGGTACCGACGTAGGATGTTTTCCCCACTGGGACGTCCGTCACGGGGTGCACTCAGCCTCGTTCGGACCCTGAAGGGCCAATTGAGGAGCTATTTAATAAAGAAGTACCATCCCAGTTTGCGAAGGCCGCATAACTGGCCGGGAGGGCTCGGGGGCGCTGACTCGTCCCACCCTGCAGTACTGCACCCTACTCTTGAGGCCGGTATGGGCAGAGGTGGTGCATAAACCTTGGTCCTTCAAGTCTGTCGTGCTAGGCGTTATAGTAACATATTGAAATCCAAAAGTATACTTGATACCAAAAAAAGACTTTTCAGATTTTCTTGATCAACCTTAGAAAGCGAATACTGAGAACCTGAAAGAAGTTAAACCAATGTTACTCGTACGTCATGTGGAGCAGTTCCAAATGACAAAATTACCTATACTAGAAAAGACATTTTAGATGTTGTACCTGGTCGTTTAAATGTCCAGAAAGGGAAAACCACGACTGTAATCTGAATCCAAAATTATTACGAATATTTTTCCATGAACATTTTTGAAATGTGATTTTAACTCAAAATATTGTCTAAACAAAGTTTTGACTGCACTTTAACCACTTTCTTCACACTTATTATTGATTGTTTTATGTCGTTACATAAATGTAAACTCATAGTATTGTTTCGGTATGTGTAGTTCTAGGCTAGTACGGTGCATAGGCAGGTTTGTTTACCTCGATTGAACTTTTCAAGTGAAACATTGTATTAGTTCCAACTCTTGGGAACCTTATCTACTCCGGGGTCTTTTTAAAGGAAAAAACTGTCTGTTAGCCAAACAATTATCTGCATACAATGACAAAAAGCTGAATTGGTGGCTAACAAATGGAAAATAGCTCTTTATTTTGCTATAAACGATAAGACAGTTGTGCTGTCACATTTAGTTGAACATAGTAGTACAGGCAGAAAAATTACTTCCTATTAGAGGAAATTAGTTCTGCTAGCAGCGAAGGTCATTCCTTACTGAGTCGATTCTTCATAGCATGCTACAGCACCATTCTAAAGCTAGGAGGATAGCTGAATGGGAGATAATCATGGGAAGCAACTTAAAGGAAAGAAAGTAATGCGGCGAGTACTTTTCCCTGCAGTTAAATGAATTATGCAACCAGATGCATCTTATCCAAAAACATTACCAATTTAAAATTTGGTTCAGAATTGCCAGAGCAAATTGGAGAGGATGAAGATATTCTTGAGCCACTGCAGTTGCAACATGAGTAAAATTTATTTATACACTAAAATTTTAAACCGGGCAATAATTATTCTATTTAGACATAAACAGGTTATAAAATCATTCGGAAATGCACATTTTTAGATATTTATAATTATTTTAGGCGCCAGAAAACAGTATAATTTTAAAGTAAGCATATATATATTTATTAGAAACATTGGTGATTGCACCTTAAATTTTGTGACCTTTTTAATAAACCGAGCGAAAATTTCGTAAATACTACGTAGTTATCACATAACTTCTGTAAAATATACATTGCTCTTTCCAGCTCGCCTTCAGTTTTACTTAAAATTATCTGCCCAACATGATAAATATAATTGAGAAGAATCAAGATTTGAAGCTTTCCTGGCGGCAATATGAAAATAACTCTTCTCGGGCTGTTAAGTGAATTCTGGAAGTTTCCAAGCTTTCAAGAGCTAACGTCGTTCTCATCTTCAGGGAATGTTGTGGAGTTATTTTTACAAGTTACAAGTTATTTGTTACTATATGATACCTACCTACCCTCCCACCCATCTACCCAGCCATTTACCCACACACCTACCTACCTACATACCTGCCTGCCTACCCACACACCCACCCTACATAGCTGATGCCGGTACATGGCACCTGGCTTTCAGAGGACAATTTTACATGTCCTTATTGATTGTTATTTGCAATATGATGTGGAGACTTGACTGAGTTTCTGTAGGCAGGCTGAGAGCAGCCCGAGGTGTGTCATACGCGTATCTACTCTTTTTGAGCTTAACCACTTTCATGACAGGATGCGCAGTTTTGCAGGGTGGGGGTTAAAGTGAGGTAGAAATTTATGCTCCTCAACGAGTGCCAGTCAGGGTGCAACTGTCGTTGGGTACCGCTGGTTTCTGGAACCAAATATGGGTGATTTGAATTTTGTAATCCAAGCATCTCTTGGAAGGACTGTATGGGAGCTCATCTTTTGGTGGATTAGCTCCGCTGTTACCGAATATGCCCGTAAGCCATGCGGGGAAGCTGGTGAGGCACAAGTGTGCGCTCTCTGAGGTTCTAATCCCCAAGAGGCCTAACCAGGGCAATCGGATGTTGCGGCAATGAGTCATAAAATGTTGTAGCCCGGCACCTAATTTCATCCTCTACATAGGGAAGAGATGAGGTCTCGTGCAATAATCTCGAGGGGAATCTGCACATGCAGAATAGGTTATCCGAAGACCTCTATTTAGTAGACGCTGCAGACGCAGGAGGTGGGAATCTGCGGCCATGCCCCATATCTCGCAGGAAGGGGATTACGAGGGCCCGAAAAAAGCGCAGCTTCAAGGGAACTGGCATCCTGGACCTTAACATGGGATACAACAAGACTGTTGCCCAGCTGGCCCGACGCGTTAGCCTCCGAATGTGATCCCCCAAAATCAGACATTTATCCAAATAAATTTGTTTGTAGAGTAGACCATTTCGGAGATGTTCCTTGTTACTTGTGTGGGTTTTGGAAAACAAACTTTAGTTAAATGAAGGATCACTATTCACTTTCATATCTTAGCCGTACAAAGAGAGCGGAATCTCAAAGCTATAAAAGATTTTACTGTCGCTCAAAGCCTACTATATTCCCACATTTCCTTTGTACTTAAAATAAAATAAACAATAAGATAATTTCTGAAAATGTTTATCTCAACTAACATGAAGAAGATAAAAGAATAAGTGTTTGTAAGAATGGTTAGAACAACATTAGAAAAAGTCATGCGAGTGTAACATCAAGATTTTTATAATCTAATTTCAAACTCGGCATAAAATTGAAACATATGTTTAATACCTTGATCTTAATTTGTAATCATGCTATCAGTATGGGCCAGATTGTTATGGAAATGCATGTTTTACAATAAAATATAAAGTGATACAGTAAAAACTGCCTAAAACGGAACGCGATCGTTCCAATTCCAGAAATATTTTTTCCGTTTTCACCGGTTTCCGTCTTACAAAGGGTATTTTAGTAAAAGAAAGTACAAAAAGTTTAATCCTATAGAATTAAACTGAAGAAATAATTTAAAATAAAATTCTGTAAATAAAAAATAGCTTCAATTGTATGTTTTGCTGCATTTTCAACTTGCATGTCACACATAGTTGCAGTTTCTCCATCAGTTTCTTTTCCCCCACATATCCGTCGCGACTTCTTCACAAGAGAACGCTCTATGATCCCCTTTGTATCCCGCATCAGCTCCAGGAGTTCTGGAACATTCCTGGAAGCTGCAAATTCCTGAAGGTCACTCACAACGGATAATAATTCTCTACAAGTGCGTATTAGTATCTCCCTTTCTTTGGCTTCGTCGTCGTCATAGTCGTCGTCCATTCCTTTCATGACTTCACAACTGCTGTCTCCAGCAGCAATATCTGCTGCAGCTTGAATGTCTTCAGTCATGGCAAGTTCATTATCAAAGCACGTAGCTTAAGCATAATGAAAATCCGTCTTAGGTTATTTATGCAAACGGTTCTGGAAAAATTATTCCGTTTCCGCGTCAGGTAGTTTTCCGGTTTAGAGTGTTATTTAACATAGGAAATAGCTCCGTTCCCAGATATATTTTCCGATTGAAGAGATTTCCGGCATATAGGGGGTCCGGTTTAGTCAGGTTTTACTGTATTTTGTTCTATTCACATTTGTCAATTACAAGCACATGGAACCACATGGGACGAAGGTGATATATACGAGTATTTCCGGTGAATTTCCGACACGAACATTTTGAAAGGAAATGTTTCCTCTGCCCATGATAACCAAGTAGAAGGGTATGATAAAGAAGAAGAGCAAAGAAAATAGAATATTTTGAAGCATCTAAAACTGTGTGCAGCAACTTATCTTGAAACTTCTGCAAACTTTGCTTTCAGTGAAACCAAGGCAGTCATATTCAAGAAACTAGCTGTCGGTTTCGAAATGTTAATTGTTGAAATCAGAACCCTACGCCTCAAACGAGCATCGAAGTTATGCAGAATTGAGTGCTTAAGTCTTCTTTTGCTATCACGTAAACTTTCTAGTAGTAATCAATAAAAACCATTGGATAACTCTTTGTAGATTAAATTAGTGATTTGGTTCTCTATTTCATGATCTTACAACTAAAACTATAGCTGATTTCGTGCGTGTGACCATTTTATGTCAAATTACTTTTCTAATTAAAATGTTGAGGTAAATTTTGGGAGGAAGGGTTTGATACTTGCTTTACTAATGAAATAATACGATAAAACACACTGTTTAATTAAGACAATGAAGGTGAGTGATAATGTTAGACGTGTAATACATAAAGCCATGAGCCAAATCGAGTCACCATGTCAATAAGAATTCAACATTTTAACGCATTGAAAATCACGAAATATACAACTTCAAAGCTTAGGGAATATACACAATGTATATACTCAAAGCCTTATGTACGAGTATGTAAATTCGTTTTCTGAAGAACGATTTCGAAGGGCATTTACAGTTTGTAATAGTTGAATTTCAGTGTAATGATATGCATAATCTTTCTTATTTTAATGACATGGTGGTAAATGGTAAATGCATTAAATGTTAAGCGCCTTTAGCATAAAAGCGAAGATTCCTCACACTTTAAAATATTATGTGGCAGTTTAATTCCTCTACATCCGATAATTGTGAGCTCTTATGTTAGTACACACTACGGCTGTGTATGAACGTAGGGAAAATATGGTTAACAGATTATAAAAAGATAATTAAAAAGGTTATTGTTAGAATATTCAGAATTTCTGGGAAAAAAAAATCCTCTGCTAAATACAGCTAAGTGGTAGAACAGAAAGATCACCAATTTTGAGCAAACCTGAAATACATAGAGACAAAAAGACACAAAACTACTGCTAGCAATTGTACTGTACACGTGAAAATACTTAAAATTATATAGCTACACTTAATGTGTGCTTTAATATAAGTGTTTTAAAAGTGACGGTCAGATGTAAACTGGAAGATACACATTTACCACTATCTGTTAGCCGTTAATTTAACTGCTGTTGTCTGGTGTACTGAGCAAGTCCATGATGCTTCTGAAGTTTACATCGTAACATATGTTCTAATTCAAATGTTTAAGATATAAATCTATTTATACCTTAAAGTCCTCAATGTCTTGCTGAGGTATGCAACGACCATTGAACCGTGCCACCCGTTGAAAGCAAGCAATCGCTTCAGCAACGCGACCTCTGTTGATGAGCCAGCGGGCAGATTCCGGGAGTAGAAAATAGTATGCCGGTACCAGAAGAAGTGGGGATGACACAACCAGTAGAAACAAACGCCAAGATCCGGACAGAAGTGCCACCCAAGGTACTGCTACACATGCCAGGCAATAAAACAGCCCAATGCAAAGGTTGATACCCATCGTCCTCATTGCGGGTCTCAGATATTCCATTACTGAAAAATTCAAAGTGCTTTGTTATATTTTAAGTATATGTAAATTTATTGTGGAGGCTGTTGTATATTGTCTAATTGAAGGGCATTCATGCAATTGTCTCTAAGATTTCTAAAGTTTTGCACAGTAATTCACATTCCTCAAGGTCCGATCAGTTACATGGCGAACTCTCTTCCTAAAAAGGAAATGTGACGTTAACCTTATTTCGCTAAGATTAACCACCATTAGATGAACCAAAAATAACTATGACACACAAAATTTAATAGCGGCTGATAGCTGATAACTTAATGAACAGATAAATAATCATGATCCTGATCAGATGAGATGATGCTGAAATTTTATAGTGTCTCTCCCTTCAGTGGAACTTTCGTCGCCCTCTGTTAGTCAAACGCCGCGAGTTTGTGACACTACAAAGTCATAATCAGTAATGAAGAAGGCATGACCTCACTGAACAACTGGGTGTTTTACGAAAGAGTATACTTTTCAGCTCCAATATTAATGAGCGATATAAACTATTTTGGTGGAAATGGAAATCGTTGAAAACTAAGCACTCAACAGTGACAAACGGTGATCCTTGCTGAGTGAGTCCTCACTTATTAAAATGTTTTGTTTAAGTTCCTCCAGCGCGTGAGGACTAGTGGCAGCAACTTTATTTTTCAATGTTTCCCCAGAAATAAAGGTTACAACACGCATGGGTTTGTGGCCTTCTTGATTCCCAGATCAACGTGCTGCTATTGAGGCTTAAGACATAATGCTCTCCAGCTCTCAGCGAGACCGATTTAATAGATGCGTTTCTTACGAGAGTTCTTGGCGATGTAATTCGGTCTTTGCTTCGACTACCTGGAGCATATAGTACACCACAATTGTGGTATTCGCTATCATGATGATGGTTGTGTTTTGTAAATTTACATGGACTAGTTAGCGTGACTCATGCACTTTTTAGTTATTTATACGTAAATATAGGTGAATAGACACCGAATTTATTATATTAAGGGTTACAAATAATCTAACTGTACTGGAATACCTTTAAGTGTTTATAAAGGGAATTATAAGTACAGTATGCTAATTAAGCTTCCAGTATTAAACTTGGGGATTTCTTATTTGGAATACATCCACACTAGATTTGTCAAGCTATAATATTTCTTAATTGTGTTCAAGTTCAGCACTTGGAAGTTTGTCATTAATTTAATAGTTACATTTGTCCTTTCTCTCATTTGAAGTCTGTTATTATCCTAGTTGGCGCGAACAACTGGAAAGCACTGTGCTTCACACAACAATGTCTTTCTGGGATAGCGTTTACAGGAGTTGTTTATAGTGATCAGTTTTACACAAAGTTTAAAGTAGAAAAACATTGATTGTTGAAATTCAGCATACAACTCAGTAGTCGCAAGGTATGCTGTAGCCAAACTTCGGTTTCCTAAGTTCTTCCTCGTTATTTGCTGGGTTCACGTGCTTCGATTTAACAACTTAAAAGAGAAAATATTGGAACAACTGGCAAAAATATTAAGCTAATCATAGATAAATGAACTGATTTTTTTTCACAGAAACGTCAGTATGAACATTTACTCAATTCATAATATTTATGCGTTTCTTAAAAGTTTATAGTGTTTCGTATCATGTTAGGCTCCTTTGACTTCTGGGTGCACTTATGGTACAAACTAGTTTCCAAACACATCGATCATAATTTTGAAGATTTTAAAACACAAATGGTATGCTGCAGGGAGATCGATCCAGCCCCATCCTGTTCAACATAGGCATAGCGGACAGCGCAAAAGCTATCGAAGACGAGGAGGCAAATATAATCACGTACGCAGAAATCCTAATTGGGGTCTTAAAAACAGGCGAACTTCAAAAGACAGTAGACAACCTGCACTCCTATGCTGAAGAAAACAAATTCAAAATCGACAGGGACGAGACCCTCCAGATGGCATTCAGAATGGGATGCAGATTAGCCTCACCCTAGAAAATAACAAACTCAAAATAGAAACAACATACGTAGGCGTAACACTGTAAACAACATGGTCGTTTAGGACACACGTAAGAGAAAGGATGACAAACAGCCACCAAAAGCATATACACCATAAAAAACCCTGATCAGACTATACATGAAACCCTCTTCCAAGCTAAAGTACGTCCAATATGGCACGTATGGCTTAGAAGTTACATGGGAAAAACTAACCACGTCGGACCTCATATGCCTAGATAAAAGCACGCTTCCGCAAAAGAATGCTAGGAGTTAACACCATAGCCCCAGACCGACTGGGCTACAAGTTAGCAAGAGAACCTTGCTTCATCGAGGAACTTTGCACCAAAATATGACTGTCATCTACCCAAGCAGAGCAGAAACATCTAGAGAACGGAAGAAAGAAGAGAAAGGAAATATAGTTAAGATTTCTACACAACAGACACCATGATGAACACTAAATGGGAACAAGGGAGGCAAGACCTAAGGCACCTATTCACAAGACTAGCCATTTATGGGTTTCAGCATAAAATTTGTAGTAATGACAAGTACCATAACCTCAGTGAGAGGCAGATTATGTGGAATCGATGCGACAGATATCACATCAACATTAGCATGAAGCGAGTTAAATCGCTTGGTTGCACGGTTATGCGTTTTATCTTCTTATAATGCCTACGTTTCGTGTTCACGATAGCTATTCTCCTGCAAAAATACAACGAAATTTTGAAGCAATGGTAAGACACATTCTTTTCACAATTTGAAGACCTAAAAATATTTGAAACCAAAATCCAATTGTTTTTCACTTTTGTAGTTTCCATTTAGTGAGGCTTCACACGAGCTACAAAATATGAAACTACTTGCATTTCAAAATTTCACGACAGTAAAATGTTCTAAGAAAGAAGGGTGCGAATTATTTAGGTCTCTGTCCTACTGTGATATCCGAGACGTTTGTTTGCGTCTAATTTAATGACAGACTTTTGCTCCACTTATATGTGCGAACAAACATTTTCAAAAATGAACTACATTAAAAGTGAGTATAGCAGCAAGATAAGTGACAATCATCCTGCTTATCTTTCGAGACTGTGTACTTGATCTTTTGTACCAAATATTGGAGACCTTCTAAAACGTAAATCGTGCCAAAAAAGTAATCCTCAGAAACATTGTGGGCTAATCAGTTCAATATGAATGTGTACTCGTTTGATTTCCTGTACGTAAGAATGACGCCGCAGTGCCGCCACTGGAACTCAGTAACCACGAATAAATGCGTCATTTTGTCCCAGCGGGTAGGAGGAGGTGATTTCAACCTCACATTACCTGCCTGCAGTTGAACATCGTAGAGTTGGACTACAAAATTAGAGAAGTAGTTAATAGCGTAATTATTTCATTTTGTCATTCCAGGATCTCAGTATTTTACCTCTTATTGTAGTTAATGAAAAAGAAAGGACAAAAGAGACGGAAAGAACATGATTCACACCTTCGCTTTTTCGAAATTCCATCTCTTTATTTTTTGACCCTAGTGTTATTATTATGTTTTATTGGTTGCCTTTCTTATGAATTTTTGAAGGAAATATGTCGGGACTGTTTTTACGTTAACAAAATTGTGCATGCTCAAGTTTGTCAGGTGTTAAAAAGAACTGAATATGTAATACCTACCAGTTTTACACTTTGAGACTACACAATCCAAAAATGTACTAGAATAACAATCTATAAACATAAATATATTAATATTCAATGTTGGTCCATATTAAATACTTAAATAGCTTCTATGAAAGTATTATAAAGATAGTTTTGACTAAAACGGTTGACTCACCAATGATATACATCATGTAGAAGTTGGTATCCGTGGCGAGGCCTGCTACGAAGCGACTAGCAGCGAATTCGGGGAGTCCCCAAGTAAACGCCGTAGCTACATTCCCTAGGAATGCTATGAGATTCGACAGCACCAGCATAGGAAGACGACCAATGTGATCTGCCATAACTCCCAGTCCAAGAGAGCCCAGTACAGAACCCACGAAGTACATGGACTGACCCATTGCTGGCTTCCAGCCATCTTCGCATACCCAGTCTAGCTGTGGCACAAATGATTGTAGAAGTTAAAGAATGGATTGCAGCATTCACTCAATAAAACCATTGCATTATACATTCATCAAATTCGACAAATCCCACTTCTGACACCAGTGTGAGAAAAGCACAAAATCCAGCCCAGTTACCTTTTCCCTCACTTTATTCTCCTTCAACATTGTTGCACAAATACACATTTCTCTTTTACTGATTTTAACACAGTCTACAATCTTTCGTGAAATTACAACTTACAACTGTTAGGGCTGGTTCTATGGAGGGGCTATGGGTTAGATGTTCTTGTACAGCCGGCCCCAAGTTTTCCGATGGACGAAAGGATGTAGGGGAAAGATGAAACATTTTCTTATGAATAATGTGCGCCTGGTTCGTCGGCCCAGCGATGGCTTCACCAGAGTTATTTACTTTTGTGCGTTCCTCAGCAGATGTGAGATCAGCGGGGAGCAAGCAAGAGTTAAATAATCAACTTTATTCAATTAAAAAAAGAATAAAGAGAAAAGAAAGTCAGCACATTCTTTTCTGCACGTATTTCAACAAGTAACATTGCTTTTTCGTGGTAGCATTAACGGCGTTTAAGAAATACGTTTAAACAATTCGTTAAACAAAGATGATGCATCGATGTATTCCTCGTTAATAATAAAAATAATGATAATATAATAATTATACTAATAATTATAATAATTATAATTAAAACAATTATAATAATAATTAAAATTAAAATAATAATTATAATAATTAAAATTAAAATAATAATAGTATTAATAATAGTAACAATAATAGTAATAATAATAGTAATAATAATGATGATAATAATGATAATGATAGATAAACCAGTTCATCAGATTTAAGCGGTGATAGGAAGGAAGCCTATATCACAAGCTATAGAGCAGGCATGTCAAACAGCACTCGCCAAGTGTGAAAATATTCCCCTATTTTCCCTCCCTTCAAATCGGAGAGCGAGAAAAACAAAGCAAAAACCGGTTCTACTAGCGCGTGCTACTGCAGTTAAGAAGGGGTGGAATCCTCTCTTCACACCCTCGGAGTGATGTTTGACATGCCTGCTATAGAGGTTGATGCTGATGTTTTATAGTTTTTTGAAACATGCTCTTTTGTGATTTGCAGTAGTTCTATTACTTGTGTAAACATTCATTTTCCTTTGAAGTTCTGTTTTCCTGCTATTTCCGAAAAACAGTCATTCAATATATTAAACTTCAGGTTTTAAGCTTTGAAATTTTAGGTCAAATACACAACTTCATGTTCGCTGAATAAAAACAATTTATACATTTTATAGCGCGTATGCGTGTGTCTCGATGAGTGGCTTAAAAACGTGGTATATTAAAATTATTTAAAAGTTTTAAATTTAATTTTATTCTAGAGGGATATGACGCCTCCAATGCCGAATATTTAGTTTCCATCCTCGCTGCGAGTTCGTTCTGAATTTATAACGTTAATGTTGTTTTCTTTACACGGAGATTACTCTCTTACGACTAAATCCAAGAAAAATGTTGGAAGGATATTCTCTTTGGACTAACAAACACATTACGCCTTTCATCCCTGTGGACAGGTACGAGCTGTCAAGTCGACCTTTGGGACCACCTGTCATAACTAATAGATAAGCCATCCTAGCTTCCCGCCGCGGCTAGGAACATGTGACTCGCAAACATTTAGAGTCGACTGTACATATGCGCAGGAGAGCTATTTTCCTCTGGTACAAAACTTGAGTGTTAGAAATGTTAATAGACAGGAATGAGAAAGAGAAACACTTGTTCAGATGCACCCTGTCAACTTTTTGTAACCTGACAGGGTTGCTGATGCAAGCTGCAGTCAGCAAGCATCGATATTGAACAACTGTGCTCGTTTTTCGGATAATTGGTCTACACGATCGCAAGAAATAAATGAAGGGGAAAATTAAGAGCTGTTCATGTGCAACAGGTGGTTGATTGAACAAATGCCACTCACCAGCCAACCCAGGTTCGATACTTGCTAGGGCAAGCTACTACGTAGTATTTTCTTTCTGTACGTTCATTCTGATTAGAAGTTCCACGTAGTGTTAGTTACCATTTGTTTGTGTGGTTGGTTTCTAAGGTATAAAATTTTAGTTTTTACTTTCTGTCACACCCAAGAGCAAATATTCATCCTCTAAAATTCAATTTACAATTTCCGGATAGCTGGAAGTTTAGGCTTACTATTGCGAACATCATGAAGCATTACAACTTTACAGTTCTAAGGGAATGAATAATTTCCTAGAATACAGAGAGCATAAGTAAATTAATACAATCGTCATTTGAGACCTTAAAAAAGCAGAAGAAGAACCGGAAACGCAGTATAGGCTTGTGAATTATTCTGTAATACTTAAGAACCGGTAAATTAGTTTAAATACGTAGCAAAATGAAATGCTATTACACAGCAAACAAAGTTATCAAATACAATACAGTAACCGTACAAATTATAAGGTATCCAGGAAAGTCATCTAGGAAAGAAGGCAAACCAAGCTTAGAAATGTTATATCGCTTCCATAGGGCAGTTGTTGTAGTGTTTAACGCCCGCTTTTACTACTACGGCACCGCAGGCGGTGACACTGATGATACATGAAGATGGAGCACCGGTGGAATGAGATGGCGGGGGAAACCGGAGTACCCGGAGAAAACCCGCCCTGACGCCGCTTCGTCCACCACGAATACCACATGCGGGTCCCTGGGATCGAACCCGGGCCGCCTAGGTGGTAGGCGAGCGCGCTAACCGCCCCATAGGGCAGTGAAGGTTGGGTGGTAAAACACTCATTCCAAAGGGCTACCGGAATTGAGGTTTTCTAAATCACTTCTAGAATTTACACTGTAGGGCAGAATAAGGAGGGAGAATATAAACCGCTCAATAGTAGAGAAAGCGATTACATATCAGAATAAAGAGCGCAATCAGCTTATACTGCTGCTTATCTGTTAAGCACTGTTTTAGATATAAGCTTATCCGCAACTGGAATATTGGAACGCTAGTAAACAGATAAAAACAGGAATTGCATCACGTTTGGTTTTGGAAGAAGATAAATACAATATTTCGGAACGCGCGCGCGCTTGTGTGTATGCGTGTGTGTGTAAAAAGAAACTTGGATTAAATATTTCTCATAGACGCGACAAAAATGTTTTCAAGAAAATCCCTTCACCTATACTGCCGTATAGAAACATTTTCGAAATTTTATATTTTCTCAAAGATGATTTTGATTAAAATACCACATAATTTAACACAGCTACATGTTAAACAAAACTTACACAAACATATGTCGAACTTGTCGGGATAGCCTCTGAAGTCTTCTCTATTTTGATAACTTTTACACGACTGGTAAACCGTAAGGAATATCCAAAACCTTAATACACAAAACGTGTGGAACTCGCTAAAATAGACTATTTAATTATATTTTTCATTTATTTCTTTATTAATTTTTGGAGTTAAACATTTTGGAAATGTATGCGTTGTCATTGCTGTCAATTTTAAAATACTTCTCTAAAATGGGAAATCGTTATTTGTTTTTCTCCTGTCATGCAAAGAAACCGAAATTTCAAAACCACCACTTAGGGACACGAATGCATTAATACTGTACCATGTGACAGTTGTAAATTTTTCCGGGGTTATTTTATTATGGGGACTATATATCAAACTACATTCAAATCAACAATAGTTATTCAAATATGATTTTGTAATCTAGAGGGCTTGCAGAAGGAAGTATTTAAGTATGATCTAAATTTCACAAGTACTTGTTTTCAAGGCTGTTATTCATTGTAAGTTATACCTGCTATTAAAATAGCAAGCCATTATATACAGGGTTCTTCATTTAAAACCTAACAGGCGCATGGCATTACGCCTGTGCGCGATTGAGTGTGCTACAGCCACATGATGATGGAGCATTTGGTTGAATGATGGCGGGGGAAACCGGAAAACCCGGTTTAATATAAATTCAATAGAGCACATATTAAGTATATGCCACTACACTTTAATTTGGTTCCGAGAATTCCTTCTTCATCTATAAAATTCTCCGATATCCGCGACACTGTCCGATCTGTGCACACTAATGCATCTGGCAACCTGGTTTTACCCCAGGAGATCGTCGAGCTGCGGCCGAGGCGAAAACTGACTAGGCAAACACGCCCAAAGGCTAGGGATTTTGTTAATATATCGTCCATGTGGGCCAGTGATTGCCCAAATGTGACTTCAACTTTCCTCACAGCGTACCCTAAGAGCCATCCTCATACCGTGAAAGAAAGTGCGAACAGTTAAGACAGGGATTCACAAATGTGATGCAAATTATTTATTGCGTGGTGTTGCTAACAACAGAGTCCCAACTGCCTCATTGTCACATGCTACTTGAAATATTCTATTTCTAAATTAAATATAAATATGAAACGAATTAAATAAAACTATATTTATAAAATATACATTTAGAACAAGCAAATATTCAGCATGATTGGCAAACTGCTAGGATTCTTATTAACAAAAAGGCATAGTATGCATAAAATTTGTTACTGTTGGAAATTTAGTAACTAAATCGCATACCAAATGAGGATACTTTCTAACATCATGTAATGCATTTGCCTTAAAATGCTTTCCCTAGCAATCACTTCGACCTAGAAGTGAAAGCGATGTTACACAGAGCTCCTGCCCAAAATGAAAACACTTGTAGCAAATATTCAAGTACCAAATTGTAACACGGGAAAACAAACATTAGGACGCCTTACTGTACGCAATATGTTCCCTTCTTTTAGAAGAAGCAGCATTAGATGAGACATACCTCGCTAACTATGGAATTATAGCCATTGGTGAGGTTGTAGTTTGGCCGGAGTTGTGGTGGAGTGGGGCACTCGTGCGGAGGGACTATGCTGATGAAGGTTTGAGCGAAGTAATGGAAGGCTGACAGGATGTTGATGAGTGAGAACAATAACATGAGCAGCAGTTGGTAGCGCCCAAAGTCACCAGCCTTCTCCAGCATGTCATCCACATTCATCTCCTCTTCTGAAACAGACGAATTAAATACCTGTCAGTCCACACAATTCGTTAATACTAACAATTTAACTATACACTCTTCATTTATGAATTAATAACCCAAGAAAAACTAAATCAACAATAGAGATAAGAAAATAAAAGCTTGCATGAATTTAAATAAAACAAAAAAGCGAGGAGGGAACCCAGGAAATATTGACAAAGGGGTAAAGATATTAGCACCTGCAATACAAAACTAACATTAACTCCCTGCTCTCCCAAATGTGGTTTATATTGAATAACCAGCATTTTAAGTTCAGTTCAACATACAAGTAATAGTTGCTCACTACTTTTGATATTTTAAAATGTTTGGAACAAAGTTGTAGTTGATCTTAGTGCTGAAATAAATGGAGAAAATAGGCTTTAAGCCACTAAAATAACTGAAAAACCAATTTTAAAGTTAAGCCGATTGATTCTAGGCTGATGTACGATATGTAAGGAAAGTGTAACAATTCCAATTGTATTAATTTATGTATGCTGCTTCTAATTTCATAAAACGCTGAGAACTTTACAAACACATGATAAATTCGTAGCGAATATTATAGCAATACAGGAACTTTTCTAAACCTTAACATTTTAGAGGTATCGTTTATCTGTTATATATTCATTTACAAAAGGCAACTTTTCTGTTCGCTTTACCTTAATTGAAGTGCACATTTTAGCTTGATAATGATTTCAAATAAAGCAATATCTACTTGGTTATAGACTATATGCTGAAGCAACAGTTAGCTCTCAAATCGCAATTCGATTTGTGTACACCATCAGCTCGTGTGGAAAAAGAAGAAATGTCTATAGATGGTGACCATTAGAAAACTTGAACATACAACAATAACAATTTTGAAAACTGCTGGAGGTACCAAACAATTATTTTACATAAATTGTTAGTTTTAGTGATTCCTATATTTTTCATTCAGTAAGCTCTTATTTCCAATGGTTTTATAGTGCTATGATATTAATAAAAACTTTCCATGGAATAGTTACAGAAAATTCGAGAAATATAGTTTCGTTTGACTAGCCAATATCTTTAGAAAATAAAGAACAACGAACATTTCGTATTGGATATGCTATGTGTGAACACACATACACACATAAAGAGAGAGAGAGAGAGAGAGTATAGAGAGTATAGAGAAATATCGACTTATCGTTAAAAACAACTTTTATGTTCTTTTTTATCTGATTATTCTCCCCTTATGTAGGACTTACGCCCCGCAGGACTTCAAATGTTGTATTGTTAAATTGCTTGATACACAAACCTTATTACGGCTCCAGCACAAAATTTATCTTTCAGAATTTAATTGTATTTGTATAATGCAGTCTTCGTGTGCGAGGTTCCCTTTTGGTGCTGCATTTTATTTTGAACATTATGCAAAGACTTGAATTGGTTTGGTGACAACACTCCAGGTGTTCCAAATTGACCTAGTATGTAGAATTTAGTGATTTATAAGTATAAGTTATGATAGGTAAGTATGATTGTGCATCCCTTGTCTTGAATGCTGGACAACCCTTTGCTCACAAGCTGGTTGTTCACCGCTTTGTCATTTTAGACTACCTTGTAGTGGTTCGATGGCAATGATCTCAGAGCATTTACAATGTTTTATTTTGTAGCAGTGGAGTGACAGGGTGGGATTTTTCCATTAACTATACACTTACTGAAATTGTATTTCCACTCCTCCCTACATTCCAGCCCTTGACAACTCTTTCGCTCAGTCTGAAGTTGACAGTGTGCTGTGCTCGTGATAAAATGTTAGATTTATTTTTCCTTTCTCTCTTTAGTTTATTTCATTCGATGGCAGTAAGTGCAAGTTGCTAGAACTTCACATGGAAAAGAAAAACGAAATTCTTTTTCATCTATGGGATACTGTTTACAACAAAGTTGCAAAATATGGCGGTTTAGAGTGTACTACATCGAACTTGTGCAACGTCAGATTTGCTACAGTAAAACAATGATACCTGAAGAAAACGAGATCGAAACTTTTCCAGATATGATACCTCGTTTACTTCAAACTATGTGCAGAGTCGGTATCATGAAATGTAATGAAAATTATTACTAAAAGTCGAGCAAGACTTACCTGTAGCTGCCTTTCAGTTGAGTAAACGACCAAAAAGAGTTTTAACCCTGCAAGTTGAGCAGACATATGCGTATGCATATTTTCTCAACAAATGCAAAAGTGTTAGAGGACTTCATGATATAGTGCAGTGTTTTTTTTTTTTTTTAATTTTAGTTCCTTTTAAGCAAGAGAAGATTTTAAGTAAAGCAATGTTCAACCTTGCCTCTTTGGAGGCGCTTACGTAAGCTGCTATTCCCTATCTCCTTTTTCAGTCGGAGGGTGAATCACGCCTATGGCGTGTAGACTCGAAATCAGTCAGTATCCAGTGATGGACATAAACAGGCGATTCCATGGCAGTTTCTAACTCATAACTTGAATTCTCTGGAAAAGTCCTCAGAAAACCTCTTCATTTCGGATGATTTTTGCATAAATGGTAAACAGTAGGAGACACACAAAAGTCTACTAAATGAAGAATGTGAGTCTCGTTAAAACACAATTTAAGTCAAATACTTTTTTCTTTTAAGTGGATCATTTCCGAGATATTCCTTATTATTTGCCTGAGTTTTCCAATACTTACACTTCTCTCAAATAGGAATGTTATTCAACTTTTTTTTTGTCTTGACCTTAAAAAGAGAACGTAATTTCAAAGGCATTGCATAGCATTAACATCAAAATATTTCACTGTCGCTAAAAACTTACTCTATTCCCATATTCACTTTGCACCCACAAGAAAATTAACAAGATAATTTTGGCAAAAGCTTATGTGGATTAAAATGTACTAGATAGAGAAATTAGCATTTGCAAGAATAGTTTGTATAAGAGTGAGTATAGCTCTACATATATTTGCGAACAGAGTTTCTTCAAATTGAACTATATCAAAAGTCTGTATGCTAGTAGGTTACATAAGATATTTGAATAAATAATAAATATTTTACATGACGATCACTTGGTGAAGGCTATGCACTTCGACTTAGTCGCCAATGCTGATCAGCCACGTTCCAGTTCCTTAAAAGGTTCTCAGCCTGACAATTAGCAAGTGTGACATCTATGTTCACTGTCACCCCTATCCTCCCCACATAAGTTTATGGGTTGAGATTGGTTGGCAATCCGCAATCCCAGACTCATTAGGGTTTCCTGCAGTCTACTGCCTCGTTCATCCCGACAGTGGCTATACCACCGGGGCATGATTCCTATCCTACACTTCACCCGCAGTTCATTCTCTGATAGTTGTGATCTGTGCACCTTGTGCCTGTGAACTCGCGATACCTGTCTTACTCTTCGCCCGTGATTAATTCTTTGATAGTACATAAATATGGTCCCTTTATAAAACCCTTGGCAATCCCTGGTTTAGACTATTTAAATTTAAGCTCTGATCATTTTATTTCATGACAAATATCTATGCATCATGTCTTCTTGTCTGTCAAGGTGAGGATTCCGGCACGTCAGCTAATGGCTTATTGTGCGTAGGACCCCGGGAGAAAGGATAAGAGGGTATCCTACAGGCGGCCAGAATGCATCACAGACAGAGCTACTTCGGTGGGTCCCTAACAGCGGCAGTTCTTCAGATTAATGGAGTTCAAGGTCGCCACAGAGGGCGCGCTCTCAGCCAGGTCCAGCTGATTAATCAGTCCTCTGGCAGGCGGCCAGCTGACCACAGCGCCTCCCCTCAGCCGAACACGGTATTTCTAAAACGCAAGATCCACCGCAGTGCATCATACCGACAAACCTGCTGACTCTTATAACCTGGAAAGATAAGATACAGAGAGAATGAAATGAAAGGAAGTGCTTCGGTGATGTATCCTTCCCAGCATTCACCTGAGTAACTCGTGAAAAAAACTCCCGAAAAAATCCAAAGTCAGGAAGGTGGGCCGCGGGAACCGAACCCGGGACCTCCTGAAAGGCGGTAACATCTGTGGCCCCCAGAGTCATCCAGCTCGGTTATATCTATAAACAATAAATAATATAGTTCTTACGGCGGCGCCGTAGCCGAGCGATTAGAGCGTTCGCCTACCACCTAGGATCTCAGGGACCCGCATGTGTTATTCTTGGTGGACAATTAAAACGAAAATGTTACTTACCAGAGGTCAATTTTGAAACCTATATACACCAAGCCCACCTGAAAAGTGCCAAAGATTTTAACTTCATAACACTGAAGAAACATTAGTCTTTAAAGTTCTAAAATCACTGCAAAAACAACTGTGGCATACTGCGCATATATCCAGTATTTAAGTAGCAGGAAGGCATAAGATAGCTAGATTTTTAATTATTGCCTTTTGTAAAGTGCGTTAAGCAATTTTGTTGAAAGATAACATTCGCGTGTTAAGCGCTTCGGTGATAAAGAGTTTCACAACATCGTATATCTTCCAGTTTTTTCAAATTTTCTTTAAACTTCATGCAGTAATGACACTATAATTAGGATGATATAACCTAGGAATGGGAAGGCATTTTTCTGTTGCTTAGGCCGGTAATTAGTTACACAATGCACCTCTCACGAAAACAAGGAAATAAACGATAAAAGAGGAAATGGTCTTGTGCGAATATTTCTCTTGGAAGCTTAACGGCCAGTAGCACTATAATAGGTAATATGCCTTTTTGCCTGTAGTAACACAGATGATACTGCTACTGCTTTTTTATTTCGCGTAAATTAGGGGTGAGCAACTGGTGCTTAGAGAGCAAAGAGTGCTCACGATCTTGAGTGATAATGTATGTTTAGGAGGCAAACAAATGAAGGTTGCTCAAAAGTATCACGCGAGTCGCCCAGGCCTGGCGTAAAAAGAGATTTATTATCATCAGTGAAATCTGCTTCACTCAAGGATAGGACTGTTTACTTTTTCCATAACCACGATGATCCAGTTCTTTCTTGGTGCATTCACTCCTATCTTTTCTCCCTCTTTTTCTCTCTCCCTTTCTCTCTGTCTCTGCTCCTCCTCAACATGATCATACTGTGACGCCGGCCGGCACCCGCACCCTTAAAAAGAGGCTCGGTGATAACTACCTCACACCACTACTTGCAAACACGCGGCCCGAAGACAATGGAGCGGTCAGAACAAAGACAGCCATGAGCCGGGCTTCTATTCTAGAAGCTGTTCATGTGCAGGGCTCGTTTACGAGAAGCTTCGAAAAAAAGTTAATTTTCCAGAGAATTTGGCGGTAATTCACCTGGCCTATATAAGTGACTCGGGATAGTGAGAGAGCCAGTGTTTTTAAGTGTTGAGCACTTTTCGAGTTGAGTGTTGAGAATGCACTTAGTGAATGTATCGTCGAAACTAGTTCTTTGTGAGACTGAGAGATAGAGATATATAGATAGAGGCAGGCAGACAGGCAGACAGACAGACAGACAGACAGACAGACAGACAGACAGACAGACAGACAGGCAGGCAGACAGACAGGCAGGCAGACACACAGACAGATAGACAGACAGAAAGTAGTGGAACTGTGAACAGTATGAATGAGGTGTGTGTCAGGGTTACGATAAGACGAACTATAAATTGCGTTAACGATAATACAGAGAACCGTGTTTTTGTGATTGAGGTTTAGAAAATAAATAGTGACAGCAAAAGTAACTGGCCTTATCATTTATCAAATCCTTAAATGTAATTTTTTTTTATTCTTCATTCTTTCATCCCTAGGACGTATTCATATTGTTTAGCTTTATATCTTCCCTTAATTGATTAGTTCACGTGAAATTTTATTATTATCATTATCATTATTATTATCATTATTATTAGTATTATTATTGTTATTATTATTATTATTATTATTATTATTATTATTATTATTATTATTATTATTATTATTATTATTATTATTATTATTATTATTATTATTATTATTATTATTATTATTATTATTATTATTATTATTATCTATTATTATTATTATTATTATTATTATTATTATTATTATTATTATTATTATTATTATTATTATTATTATTATTATTATTATTATTATTATTATTATTATTATATTAAATTCATAATTGATATGGATTCAACCGCCATTGAATCCATATATTCCCGTTCTATTGCATTTAAACGTATCTGTGTGTGTTTACTGACGAGATGTCTATTATCCGATTAAAAGAATTTTTGGTGTTTTACATTCTGTTGGCTTTCCCTATATATTGTGTTTTATTTTATACAGCTTCTAAAATCTATCCTTACTATCTACTTCATGTTAATTAGGATGAACCTTTGCAGAAATAGTTCCATTACACTTTTTGTAGGCATAACTGATATGCAGGAAACCGAATTGATAGATGTTTAAAATCAGTGTTTACGTCTAGGAATTACAAATTTCATATTCTTTGCATGATATCGCGAGAAAAGCTTGATAAACACAACATTTCAATTGACAAAAGCACAGAACAATTTTAAACCAGTAATAATAGACAACTCGCAAACAGTATGATATACTGAAATGTGTTTTTCAAGTAGTCTATATTTTTGTATGGTGTATTTTTGTTATTTCCCTTCCTGATGAACACGACTTTATAGGCTATTTCTGGAAAATTCAATATTTATATGTTGTTTGTCATATAAATATCAATACATGGTAATTTAATCCAAATCCAAATTCTAAGATTTTCCACGTTTCGGAAATGTATTCCGGATGAAATATCGATAATAAATTTTTGTTGGAGTGCAATGTCTTTTTTTTCTACTAGGCAGATGATGCAGAAACTATAGATATAAATATAAGTTTGTGCCCAAAACACATTTTTTCCGAATAATATTGATTACCTATGCCAAAGATGTACAGCTTCTCTTCAGTCTAATGAAAAGAGCCCATCAATATCAGTTAACAATAAGATATTTATTAAAGCTGTGGTTTTAATTGTATATTTGTTATCTAAATACTTAAAACGTGGTAAGTAATCCAAACAGAACGCCCTAAAGATTGCATGTACCTTTTTCTGTTTGAAATGCTAAAAGGTCTGCAATTAAAGGCTGATAAACAATTGCTCTAGTAGAAAAGGCGAGAAAATGACGTTACAGATAAGTGTTTGCGAAAGGAAATTTTTGCTCTGTGATAAGCTTTCATGCACGTTCAAGCTTAAGATAACAAGTGAAGCAAATGGTAAGTCGAGGGACAGTTGGAAGTCATCACCTTTTTTAATATGGGTAGGATAACAGCAATGAAACACCATTATTATTGGTTATTAGATCTAGTTTCGCAACTTCTAATATAAATAATAATCAGATTAACATCACAATGCATCGCTATTAGTAAGTCTAACCACACGGCTGCAGCTGAGAGCAGAAAAGCACTACAACTTTTATGTCATTCCAGATCAACTTTAGGGAAATAATTCCATTGCACATTTCATTTAGGTAAAAATCTGATGTGTTGCCCTCGCATGACTTTGTTTACTCTTCAACTATTCTTATAATCCCTTGCTCCTCCATCTTCTTCACGTTAGTCAAGATAAACATTTGCAGAAACTATCTTATTGCTTATTTCCTTGTCCAAGGGGAATTCAGTAAGCTTCAGGCAATACTCAAACGTTTTAAGTGGTCGCAATATGAAGGATTTGAAGTTTGGTTCTCTTTGCACGTTCAAAAGCATAAACAACTGAATAGCGACCTTCCATTTGAGCAAAGTACAAGTATGGCAAAACTCACACAAATAACAAGGAATATCTCCGAAATGGTCCACTCCATAAAAAAATTCATTTGGGCATAAATGATGTATTTTAACGAGATCTAAATTTTGTACAGTAACATTTGGTCTATCTCTTACGATTACAAGTTATGCAAGTCATTAAGACTAAGCAGACTACATGGGCTCTAGCCAGGAAATTCGAAATATACATTTTATTTGTCATAAAAAAAGTATCTTAAACACATGGAATTTTAATCTAAATTCTCAGCCATTTTTGAGTAAACCAACATTTTCGAAAACTTTTCCACGTAAAGGATAGCTTAGCGTAGTATCCTTGAAAGATATTAAGCTCAAATACCAACTTTGGTTTTTAACAGATTTCTCCTTTTTGAGTTATACTGTTCATAAACACACACACGCACACGCACATACACACGAGCGCGCGCGGACCTTTTTCTGAGAACGATATTTTTTTTTTGGATTTAAGGGGCCTCCAAACATACATTTCCGGTGCAAGGGAAATATAGCAATACAGTAGGCTTTAAGTGAGTCACATGTTTTAAAGATGGCCGCTATGTGATACTTTGATATTCCATTTTCTGTGCATGTCCGGGACATAAAGAAAGAGAAAAACAGGCAAAGAAAGAGAGAAAGACAGAGAAAGAAAGAGTGAGAGAAAGAGAGAAAGAGTGAGAGAAAGAGCGAGTAAGGAGAGAAAGGATAGAAATAAGGAGAGGAAGGAGAAAAAGGAGAGAAAGAAGGAGAAAGAAAGAGAAAGAAGAACAAGGAGAGAAAGGAGAACGAGAAGGACAGAAAGAAGGAGAGGAATGAGGGAAAGGAGGAGGGAAAGGAGAATGGAAAGGAGGAGGGAAAGAAAGAAAGAAAGAAACCACTTTCCATTTGAGAATAACATGCTCGAATGTACTGGAAAATTCAAACAGATAACAAGGAATATCTCGGAAAAAATATATTTGTCAAACTGCGTATTTTGAAGATATCTACATATTCTGTACAGCAAGAATTTGTCTCTTTTACGGTTACCAGTCATGCAAAAATTATTCAGAATGAAGGGGATTTCCAAGGACATTCTAGAAAATTGAAGATATAGGATTTTTTTTGTCATGAAAATGTCTTAAACATGAATTATTTGAATCAAAATCCTTTGAGGCACTTTTTAAAATGAAAGTTTCGAAAACTGTTCTATATAAAGGTACCCTGGGTGGAGGTGACGTTTCTGAAAATCTTCGTGTCGCATCCTTAGAAGATGCTAAAATTAATTAGTAAGTTTGGTGTTTAGCTGTAGTTTCATTTTTCAGTTATCCTGTTCATACGTACAGACCGTCTAAATGCTTTTTTTTTTTTTTTTATTCAGAGAGTCTCAAAACATGCATTTCCAGTGTACTTGGCTGGGGTATAATATGTACTTCCCCTACTACACTTAATAAAGAATATAAATATTTAAGGATCATCATTTAGAAGCTGCGTATAGGTGAGGTTCTAGTACAGGCGTGTCAAACAGCACTCGCCAAGTGTGAAAATATTCCCCTATTTCCCTCCCTTCAAATCGGAAAACGAGAAAAACAAAGCGAAAACCGGTTCTACTAGCGCGTGCTACTGCAGTTAAGGAGGGGTGGACTCCTCTCTTCACACCCTCGGAGTGATGTTTGACAGGCCTGTTCTAGTAGGACCTATTTTAATGCCCATCAGTAAACTGAGCCTCCTATACATTGCACTCTTACCAATCTTACCATCAATCTTTTCATTTACCCTTCTTACGTTTCTCTGCGTAAGTACAAATTCTCTGAAACAACTAAAGTACGAACACGTTGCCAAAGCAATCTTAAAAAAGAATAAATTCAATTGTAACTTACGATAGACATTTTACTTATTGATCACCCATCAATATCCATAGTTCATTCCTAACCGGTAAATATGATATTGGTATATCAGTTTTAAAACTTCCTCTTAGCCAACTCGATTACTGCAAGTTCTGTCTCAAGGTAATAAAATTCATTAAAAAGTTAGCAAAGTAAGTTAAGACGGGTAGCGTGATAATAGCCAAACACCGCGTGACATGAAACGCTCATTTGTTTAGAAATAATGTAAAGGATGTTTAAATTTTAACAGTAATATCAGTGCTGACAGAATATTTCACGGTCGTAGGAAGCAGATCAATACAATTCGCGGTAACGGCTATTTAAAGGAGAGGTAAAAATAGCAATAGAAAACTCTCTATGACGCACCTTTGTAACAAAGCCGTGACGCATTTTACATAATTTATTTTCCATTTTTAAACAATGGAACCTGCAATTAGTCGCGTTATTGCTTTGACTATGCAGGCCAGGAATGGAAGCTGCACCTTAATTACTGTAGGGGCATACGACAATTTTACGATAGTAGGACTAACGATACAAGATGGCTCCACGGCCACGTGTGAGGTTTCGACCGTCAACCGTCCACTCTGATCTTGGGTTTTTCGGGGGTTTCCTGGTTGCAGGCGAATGCTGATGTGGTTTCTCTTCTACCATTATTTCCTTTCATTTTGTTTTTTTATTTCATCTTTCAGCTGTATTGCGAGAAAATGACAAACGTCCGTTTAGTTACTTTTTTTTACTTTATTTTCTTCTATCTGAATTAAAACCCAATTCTTTTTTACTGACGTTACACAGTCTTCAGTGCTTCGTGATATTACAACCCACGGTTGTTATCTTCTCGTACGATTAACACAATTTTCTGTCCTTCAGTTCTCTCTCTCTGTCTGACAAAAGCTAACACGGACGATACGACCACTCAACACTCATTAACTACTTCACTAATTTCTTTTCGTTCCGACAGTACACACGTAGCTATCTCGTTCCGCACTCGCTGACAAATTGCTGCGACGACTTATGTCTGTAATTAAGTATTCTCGTCGACTCGCCTCCTTATATAGCGAGGATGACGTAACACGAACGTCACTTTTTCTAGAGCCTCTGCAAACACTCCGAACGCTTCGCGAATAGTCTCAAAAATCCCTTTTGGTTCTGCCGGTCTGAATGTTGCCACGCGCTATCTCGTGTGAGTAGTATGGGGTAGCTTGAGCTTGAGCGCCTTTTATACGCGCCGCGCCTGTCTGTTATGCACCGCGGGCGGCGTCAAAATATTATCAGCTTTAAAATATTTTATGACTATAAAACAGTCTTCTGTTACTTACAACGAATTATATTGTACATTATTCTACGTCTATTCTTATTTGTTAATAAACAATTATCATATTTGGGGTTTAACGTTTTGTAACCTAATGAATAAGTGAAATGGTGCTCAAAAGAGCTCGGGTTCCTTGTAGTTTAAATTTACCCGACGTTTTCCTTCTCAGGATAACGGGAAACCCCGGGAATAAACCTTATCGACGACTTGCAAAGCCCTGTGTATCATAGTGAGTACTAAAATAATTATTTTCAATATACCGTAATTCTGTAAGAAGTCCACAATTTTGAAATTTTGGTATGGCACTTCCCTATTTTAAGATTGGCAATCCTGATGCATATTCTTCTCCCTCACTCTCCGTCTAGCTCCTCTTTCTCCTCTTCTTTCCCAGAGACAATCTTATAGTGTATAGCGTAAACACGGAGAGAGACGCCTCGCGCACATCCACGACCAAGCGTGCGCAAGCATCCGCGCTATCTCTCCGGTACCGTTAACACCACTCGCCTGAAAGCATACTGAAGGATGACAAGAAAATGAAGGGATATGATGAAAAGGAAACCGTGGTATAAAGAATGCACGCCGGTATTCACCTAAGTGATACAGGGAAGCCACGGAAAAATACGTGTCAGAGTGCGCGGTCACGGGGATCGAACCGGCGACCTCCAGAATGCGACCACAGACGTTACCGCCTGAACCATCCCGCTCGGTAGAAACAATCTTAATGCCCTCTCTTCAGCGTGGTCACCAGAATACAACAGACTATTGTTAGCTTGCGTAGCACGAACGCTTGGGAGCAGGAAAGGTGACCTATTCCCCCAAATTGCATTAAGTGTTTTTCTTCCGTAAGATTTCTAGTTATCTAACTAACATAAGTTTACACCCGGCCTTTGTGACGTATACGTAACGACTTGAAACAAATGGCAGGAAATAAACATAAACCAATGAACATATTATGATACTCTCATAAAACAAAGAAGAGGTTTGAAATAATCTCTCTTATAATACTCAACTCAGTTTGGCCTAGATTAAATTAGACAACTGGGGAAGGAAGCTGTTGTAGTTCTATTGATCTCTCGTATGTCAGCCTAAAAGGCTAATGTGCAACCCCATTGGAAAAGTTGCTTTTATTGTTTCCCTGAAGAAATTCCAGTATTTTGGTTCAAATATCCTGGAACTTTATTAGTTAGAGAAAGAATGCATCTTTTCTTGCCAGGAATGAGCTACCAAACAGGATATGTGTCAGTTTATCTCAAAACGGCCTCTAAAAATAGAAATAAACTGCCTCAAATTTTTTTTTAAAACAGCGATATTTTCTGTGTCGAAACATATGACAACCATCTATTATCTAATACATTTAAATGAGCAATTCTTTATGTGTGTGTGTGTGTCTGTGTGTGCGTGCGCGCACGTGCGTGCATGCTTGTGTGTGTGTGTGTGTGTGTGTGTGTGTGTGTGTGTGTGTGTGTGTGTGTGTGCGTTCCGCACATCTTGGAAATGGCTCTAACGATTTTGATCAAATTTTATATTCAGATAAGGTTTTGCTTTTTAAGTTTATCTATATAGGTGTCATTCCTGAAAAAAATGCTATTTTACACAAAAAATAACATTTTTTATTGCCTCTTATACAGAGCAATTCTTGCATATATTATGTGTATCTCGGAAACGGTTCCATAGATTTTGATGAAAATTTGTGTTCAGATAAGGTTTTGCTTTTCACGTTCATCTACTTTGGTGTCTTGCCTGAAAAAATGCGATTTTATATTAAAAAAACATTTTTATTCCCTCTTCAAGAAATAATTTATACAATTTTCTGCAGGTCTGAAATAGAAAGGCTACTTATACATTCACACTATTTTCTCTATTCAAATTCACACAACACATTCAGATCTGCTTCTCTACTCACTCTTCTATACAACATTTTCCATAAAAAACGTGATTTTACAAAAAAAAAAAAAAAAAAATAAAAAACATTTTACCCTCTTTTAAAATAAGTCATACAATTTTTGTGTGTTTGAAATGGAAAAGCTACATATCACAATTACACTGTCTTCTCTACTCACTCTTCTACAAACAATTCATATTATCTATGTGTACAAAGTGGATGTTTGTATATAATATGTAACAGGTAATCTCGGAAACCACTTAACCGATCACCGTGAAATTCGATACATATACTATTTTTTTTCATGGAGAAAACTTTTATGGTAACCATTGTGCTACACAATATATTACTGTCAAATGGCTTCCTACTCGTTTTTATTTTACGTAGCACATTCATGTCCTCTGCTTACCGTTCAACATACAATTCATACAATTTTCTGTGATTGAAATATAAATGCAACGTATTTGCTTACGTTATGTAATATTTGCGTAGAATTAATGTAACAAATATTTTATCAACTTGTGTTCTGTTGAAAGAATAATGCAAAATTTAGAAATATAATTAAATAGTTAGTCAATATAGTTAAATATTAAACATTTAATAATTTAACGTACGCAATTCCTATCATTTGATTCCAGGCTCTGAAATGTTGAAATAATTTAATTACACAATCATATGATTGGATATCCGAGATATCTAAGACGCCAATAAATATTATGATCCTATCTTTCCTCTAACAATGTTGATTAGGCTATTAACGGTTTCGATACCGCATATCAGAGGCAGCGAAGTATTTGACATGTTTTGGACATATCCGTAATAATTAAATGTTTGTTTTTAATTGGTCTATCTAAATTCCGTCTTTAGCTCCAAAGGTCATATTTGTGGTCTATTCAAAAACGCGTAATAAACCATGTCCTCCCAACGGAAGTAAAACTTCGGCCAAAATTGTAGATCCTGAAACAGCGGCCTCTACATGTGCTTTATGTAATCACAAATGACCAACTATATCGGCATTTTAACTAAAAATGCCAAGATTTATTCTAAGATATAAATAAAGGTTTATAAAGTCTTTTATATAAATTAAATAAAAAGCTGAATATTTTAAGTTGTTATAAAGGGTGAGTGAGTGGGTAGGGTTTAAGGGCCCGTCGACAGCTAGGTCATTAGAGCCCCGACCTGTTATAAAGATGTGTAATTCCTAAGAATAATAAAGGAGCAAATGAAGTATAAAAAAAGTAAATAAATTCCAGCTTGCAATCGTTCTGGTTGATATCCTTGACTTCAATAATAAATTTGGTCGGAGCGTATTGCCAATCGGCAAGGTGTTAATCCGTTTTGAGTCTTTATGATTTATAATTTCAAACACACACATTCACACTCCCATTCATGCACCCAGACTCTGGGGAAGAAGATAAGGAATAATCTTGGTTATCCATTTCAGCCGGGAATCGAACGCAGGACCCCTTGCACAGCAGAGCTACGTGAGTAACCGATAAAGTGTTGTTTATTAGAGCACTGCCAATTGTTATCATATCAGCGCTGCAGGAGCTATTTTACATGTCAGTAAATTTGATATGGGCCTTTCGCTTTTAAGCACACTCATCGTTCGGCAGGGTTTGAACACTAAACCTTGGAATCGTTAGGCCAGCACCTAAACACAGTACCCCAGATCAAATTTTTGGTCATTCGTCTTCTGCACTTATACTAACGTTAACGACTGTATATTGTTGTTGTTGTTATTATTATTATTATTATTATTATTATTATTATTATTATTATTATTATTATTATTATTATTATTATTATTATTATTATTATTATTATTATTACTATTATTATTATTGTTGTTGTTATTATTACTATTATTATTGTTGTCGTTGTTGTTGTCATTGTAGTCGTTATCGTCATCGTTGTCGTCATCTTTATCATTATTATTATCATCATTATTGTTATTGTTATTTGTTATTATTATTGTTAATTGTGATTTGTGATTTGTTATTGTTATTATTATTATTATTATTATTATTATTATTATTATTATTATTATTATTATTATTATTATTATTGTTGTTGTTATAAAGTAAATGATCCATTGCACTTACATAGAACTAATACAGCCTTTAGAGACAATCTGAACCCAAGCTAATATTTTTAGGATAGTGCACACGCGTGTGTTGTGAGAACCAAACGATAAAGAAATATTGAATGAATGCCAATATCTACATTAGGGATGACGGAATAAGATTTTCAAGGAATCTCCTCATTCAAAATTAAATTGACATAAAGGAAATTCTGTAGTCTTTCCCGTTGTTTTAACGTTTTTAAATCAAACATCAAACTTTTGAGATATTGCCATGCCTAATACCTGTATAATGCATGTCTTGAGATTTCTGAAAACTGTTTATTCCAACTAAATTTTATGTCTTGAAAAAATTAAGATTATAGCCCAAGAGAAAAATGTAACTTGTTAAATTATATGTTGTACAAATTCTGATTTTTTTGTGGCACTAACGATATCCAAAGCACTCTTAGGTTATCTATGTTTGAAGTAATGGGCTTTAGTGTTAGACAACCGCTCTTTGTTTCTCAACATGGGCGTCGCGAAGGGGGGGGGGGCAAGGGAGGGCCCCGGCCCCCCCTTGGAAGTTGGTGAACTTAATGTGCAATCAATTACTATTAAATTATTATTTTAATTTTGATGTAAAGAACAATGTTTATTTGGCACAAATTAATACGGTTATCTGCAACAAATAGGTATTACACATTTTGACAATAAATAAATGAATTAATATTATCTGATTGCAAACTTCCAACATGTGCCCCCCCCCCCCTTGGAAAAAAGTCTGCCGACACTCATGTTTCTCAGGCGTTTGTGGAAATGAATTTAGGCTTGCTGTTTGACTGTTGACAGTCGTTTCAACATCCTGTTTATTGGTGTGATATTACCCAACTAAAACAATCCTTTGTAAATATATATCCTAATTAAAAGGTAACTGTAATAAAAATCTGATATATAATACAGATGTCGAAGAACCTTTAACATCATAGTTTTTCCTTATATAATATCCACTAATCCATTAAAAAAATTTGCTCTCCCTTTACTTTTAGCTAATTGTGATATTCTCTAGATGGTTCCAAATTAAGCAATACCGGCTTGTTTGCAAGTGGGATGTATTAATGAAACCCAACTGCTTATATCATAAGTTAGCTCCTGTAAACAATAAATTGTACGAAAAAAAGACGATTCATTTAGATTCAGAGACATTCGGAGCCGCATCAAAGTCGAAAAATCCAAAAGTAAATCATTTTTCGAAACGATTGGTTACTAAAAATGCGTACGTACTTTAGTGAATTCTGCATCTTCCCTCCATTTCTAATACTTCACCAGTTATGTATGATTCAACAGGAATGAGGAAAACTTGACAAATTATGTACAGAAGTTTCAGGATAGGAATTTTTTGCTCATGCTAATGTTGTCAAACAATAGCTCATATTTTGATCAAAATAATATGCGCTCCAGGAAATAACCCAAAAAATATATGAAAATTGTGGGTGTATTCTTTTGGTGTAAGAGGAATTTCCTAAAAATCTTCGGGTTCAATATTAACATTTATATTCACTCTATATTATACATACACACATCCTACAACTTAAATGTGGACATTGCACTTTTGAGTTTCACTGTTTACACACACACACACACACACACACACACACACACACACACACACACACACACACACACACACACACACACACACACACACACATAGCCAGACGAAGAGGGAGAGATGCCAACTAATCTGGAACTAACAAGTTCGATTCAGGTTGGGATCAGTTACCTAGAATACGGTTTTAATTGATCGTCTTTTGAAAAGTGCTGAGCAACTAACTCTACAGTTTCTTAAGCCGAGAGGTCAAAAGGAGCCGCTAAACGCTTACAAAAATGTTTTAAAATAACCGAAATAAATAAAGAGACCAACAGAAGTACATGTACTTTCTGTTTCCAAAAATGATACGTTTTTGGCCCAGAGAGATGTACTTATTTAGAGTAAAACAACTTCTCAGTTTTTAGGACAAAGCAACAAATCCTCTCTTAGTATGACGGAAGGGAAGTCATTAATTTAAACCAGTGATAGATCTCGGTATTTGGAACACATTTTGTATCTTACGTTTTTGTCTCTGACCATTTCCTACGGATATATTTTTGTTTTATCGAAACCAAGCTGGCAACACTGCAGGTTTCACTTTCACTAGGTCAGTACATAAACAAACACGCGTCGCGGAGCCGCGCGGCTCGTGAGTGTAAACAAAGACATACCATGCCGTGTTTGTTACGTGGTAATAAATAAATACATCTGAATTCTCCAGTAACGCATACTGTAACATAAACTCACAGTCTAAGGATATCGTTTATCATTTCCTTCAACATCAAACTTAAATTGTTTGGTAGGTGATAAGGCTATAATTTAATGAGCCAAACCATCTCTCTGACTTATATACGCAAAGGGTCTTACAAAGATATTTTTAAGATGGCAGTAAAAGAATAAGCAGTGAGCCAAATGGTTCACCCACTTCACAGGTATTATTCAAAATGTCCACCATTTGCGCACCTGCAAGCCTCACACCTTTTAAACCAATTACGTCGCACTCTAACATAAACACTCTCATTGTTACGTGTTTCTTCCGCAGCCAGATAAATGCATTCGAGGGCAGTAGTTGCTGTTTTATAGATCCTACTTTTCACGTCTCCCCAGAAGAAAAAATCCAGAGGATTCATAGCGTGTGGAAGGGAAGTCATTACATTAATTTAAACCAGTGGTAGATCTCGGTATTTGGAGCACATTTTGTATCTTACATTTTTGTCTCTGACCATTTCCTACGGAGATCGTTTTGTGGAAATAAGCTGCCGACACTACCGATTGTGTGTGTCAGTTTCACTGTTCAGTACATAAACAAACACACAATTGTTACCTGCCAAAACATTAAAGTGAAAGGAAAAGTGCTCGACCTGTTTACATGCTGAAATCAGGTCAATTCCCTGACCAACCTCAACGCAACGTTGTCGCCATGCCTCGCGTCTGAAAAAGACGCTCGGAGCATTCTTTTACATCTTTTAAGTGATTAATTATTTCGAAACCTGTGTTATGTTGTATAATTACTACCGAAGCTATGACAGAAATAGTTACTCTACACATCTTACAAGTAACAAACTGTTATCTTTATACATTCTTGTGGAAAAGCGCATCCAATTTGGAACAAAAACAATTTATTTTTTCGAAATAGGCTGATCCAAGAACAAAATGCCATTAGACTTTTTTGTTTGTAATGCTTCTATGAAGCACATATTAGAAGGAATGTAATGACTTTCCTTCCACCCTGTATTGAATTCTTTAAGTAATAATGGGTGTATCTAATCCTATATCTGTTACATATTGTACCTCTACTCCGAAGCTAGTTTTTATAAAATTGTGGTACTTTATTTTCAGTAGAAGTTAGACTTTAATTTCTCGAAGTATTCTGTCAATTCAGGTATTGCGTATGTTCCTAGAAAACAAACGAATCAATGATGGTCCTAATGAGCTAAGATTCATCAATCTTCAAAGTACTTACCCAAATATAGAAATAAAAGAAACTATTATTTGAAGCAGGTGCAGGTTTAACAAAGAGGCGCAATGTGATAGTTGAAGGTTTGATTCACACGAGAGTAACAAAATAAAGGACTAGCCGTTTCGACGCCGAACACGCTATTGGACTCGACAAGTACTCACACTGCAAAGAGTAAGGTCGTTTGGCGATGCCTCCCGTTTCCAACATGCCAGCAAACTACCGGAGCAGCTAACGCTACGCCACTTTTTACGTAACCGTGGGACAATTTGTCTACATACGTCAACCAATCCAGACGCATTTAACCCAAAACTTTGCCTGTCCATCACATATAACGTATTACGCCTACTGCAATGCGTTCCTCGGGGACAAAGTACTTTACGTTTTTATTTCTCAACACGAAACCACTTCAATTCCATTTATGTAAATTACTCGAATGTGACACTTCGTGCATTCTAAACAGACAAAGCAGAACAAACTCATGGTTTATTTGTACTGGAATAATCATGTCCTTACACCGCGGCAGTTTCAACCCTTGTGAAGTCACGGCTCAGCAATTTTTGGGTTAATTGGATAGTTTATTTAATAAGCATTTAATAAGCATTACAGTTATATAATAAATACACAACCACACCAACAGGTTTTCGATTCTTCTTCAAACAAATTAAGGGAGAAAAAAATCATGTTTTAGTATGGAGAAAAAGAAAGGAAAGAATCTGTGTTGCACACACAAAACTTCCTCTCTCTTGTACTAACTATTGTTACAAACTCTTATTCCTCTATCTTCCCCATGTTAGTCGAGATAAACATTTAAGGTACAGGGGAAATATTGGAGTACAGTAGACATTGAGAGATAATCAAATCTTTAAAAGCTGGTCGCTATATGAAGGCCTCGAAATTCCGTTCTCTTTGCATGGCTAAGATATGAAAATGTTTTAAATTATTTTGTTGTTTAACGACGCTGTCAATTGCCAGAATCACATCAGTGAATTTTGTTCTTTTGTTCTTTTACATGCCAGTAAATCTACTGACATGGAGCTGTCGTTTTTAAGCACAATTAAAAAGCATTGGCCTGCGCCGGATTTGAACCCGCGACCAGGCCAGTGTCTAACCAGCTGAACCACCCAGACCGACATATACGAAAATTTAATTAACGACTTTCCATTTCAGAAAAGTGTAAATATTAAAAAGCTCACCCAAATAACAAGGAATATCTCCGAAATGGTTCACTCCACAAAAAGTTCGCTTGTACATAACAAGATCTACGTTCTTGTATAGTAAGATTTGGTCTCTCTTACGATTTATCAGTTATACAAAAGTCATCAAGAGTAAACAGGACTATGTGGGCTATAGCTAGAAAATTAAAAATATACATTTCATTTGTGATAAAAAATTCTTAAACATATGGCATTTTAATGAAAGTGAGTAGAACGTAGGAGAAAATGACAATTTTCGAAAAAGGGTAGTTTAGGGCGGAGTAACTTTCTTCAAAATCTTTGTGTGGCATCCTTGAAAGATCTTAAATACCAACTTTGGTTTAAAACCTACGTTTCGTTTTTGAATTATCTGTTCACAGACAGACAGATAGACAGACAGACACACACACACACACACACACACACACACACACACACACACAAACACGCACACACACAGATCTTTCTCTAAAAATGTCTTTTTGGATTCAAGGAATCTCGAAACATATATTTACGGAGAAATCTCGACATCGAATTTTTCAATGGAATACAATACTTCCCCTACTTACTAGCGTAGCAGAGAAAGTGTAAATGATATTGCAGTTTTTCTAAATTTTTTCTAAATTGCTTTTATATTGAGCCGGGTTTATTTTAATGTCTGCGTATGGATTCTCGTTGCAGCACCACTTGAAGCGTTTTCTTTAACTGCGATTTCGATCCCTTTGGATCCTTTATTCCCAATTATGTTGGTGTTTGTCATGTAGGTATATCTGTTTGTGAGTTCTGAATTATTTTGCTGCCTTTGACTCAATGACAACTTGAGAAGGGGGACCTCGACCGAAAGGTGATCTTTTCTGCCTATGCGCCTGACGGGACACCCTCCGGGAGATTGGATGAGGCGAATGGATCTGAAGGACCGCCGGAACTAATTACATCATATTCTCTAAAACTTCTAGATGAAATTTAACATTGTAATATAAACATTAAATAAGAATTAAAAATCCCCAGAAAGAAGAATTAAATTTTAACATCCTTTAATTATTAACAAATTATAAATTCATAAAATCCCTATACTTATCATTCAGAAGGTTGGGTCCCTATATTTTTCCAGTTAGAAGCACCCCGGCGGAGGCATCTCAGGCCGGTTCCTCTTCCATCCCTTCGGGTTCGTACTCCCAAGCGGACGTGGGACTCGGAAACCGGCTGCCTCCCCGCCCCTCCCCCTCGGACTTGTATCATTCCATGGGGGGCCCAGAAACCAGTAGGCTCACATTCCAATCCGGGAGACGGGATTCCAGAGCACATTTGCCCCTCCCCAGCTGTGCTGGTGCCTCGCGCGTCCCTTCCAACCCTGTTTGTAGTGTTTAACGCCCGCTTTTACTACTATGGCACCGCAGGAGGTGACACTGATGATACATGGAATGAAGATGGAGCACCGGTGGAATGAGATGACGGGTGCTCCACCCGGAGAAAACCCGCCCTGACGCCGCTTCGTCCACCATGAATATCACATACGGGTCCCTGGGATCGAACCCGGCCGTCTAGGTGGTAGTCAAGCGGGCTAACCGCTCGGCCACGGCGCCGCCCTTCTAACCCTGAAAGAAACCTAATGTTATGAAGAGTGAAATGAAGTGATTAATGTAACGAAATCGAGAGACAGGAAATTCGGTGGATATGGAAATCGTTCCAGCATTCACCTGGCTACTCGGGGAAACCTCCAGAAAAACCCAAGGTCAGGAAGGTCCGCCTGGGTATCAAAGCCGCGAACTCCCGAATGTGGGCTACAGACGATATCAGTTGAGCCATCCCGCTCGGCTTTGCTACCTTTCATCGGCTATTTGATGTTTCGTATCTGCTCAGTGGCGGAATGAAGATTTGACTCTGCAGGGCTGTGATGGTTTAAGGAATTTACTGAATACTTCGTAGAAATAAAATGTATTATTCATAAATAGAACAGTGTAACGATAGTATCGTTACGTCCAACGAGCGAGATATCGATAGCCTCGTAGCGAGGAAATTTGGCATGCTGAAGTTGCTGCTCGGCCATCCATTCCAGCCTGGAAGGAGTATATAAAGGCTGAACATCAGGCTGGATTAAGGAGCATGTATTGCTACCTCCCTTCAACGCCCAACCTCATTTTCATCCGTCACCCTGCAAAATCCCACATCCTGTCATGAAAGTGGTTAAGCCCTAAAAGGGCAGGCACACGAATGACACACTTCGGGCTGCTCTCATCCTGCCAACAGATTGATGATAACTCAGTCGTTGAGAGTGGAAAACCACTCTAGTCAGTCGCTAGCGGGAATCCACAAACCTTAATCGAGAGTGGGAAGCCACTGTAGTCAGTCGTCAGTAGGAAACAGTAGAGTATACCTCAGTCGAGAGTGATTAGAGTGGCATTACTCTAGTCAATCGCCAGTGGCAGTCCCTCCCAGTCATTCGCCGACGGGCAGTTGCCCATACCCCGTATTCATGCAGTTACCGTCAAGCTGACAGCATGTAAACGACCTGGAGACCATCGACAGAAAACCTTTCTTCGTATAGTCCATGGAGAACGAATCTGCATCCTGTTAGCTGGGTGCTTCCATGAATGAACATTTCCGAGGAAGGATCAAGGCACAAGGAAGACGACTCTGACATGACTTAAGTCATGTGAGAGCGTTCTAATTCTAATTATATTAAAAAGAACCCTTTTAATGAATTCAAGTATTAAATTTGCATGTAACTTTTGCATACATTGAATGATTTACCTAGGTCATTTCGAAACTGTACTGTTTGATGGCAAGGCCTAGTATATTGGGATACACGGGATATAATTGGTTCTGGGCGGAGCAACCTGTGTCAGTGCCGATTCTGTGAGTTGAACAGTTAAATGGGGCACGCCGAGAAAGTTAAATGGGGCTGTCATTTATTATGTCTTCTTGTAAATTATGTTGTTTAAACTTTTAAGTAGTATCCAGTTTACGGATTTTGTTTTAGTTTTGTATATGCATCCTGTTATTTCATCTATGAACATATTTTCAATGTACTCAAGGTAAGTATTCTGTGTGTACGTAATTGTAAGTTCATTCCTCAACAGCCTGTCCTGAATCTAAGCTTTCACGTTTCCATAATAGTAAAACTGCTTGCTTGCCCATCTATGTAGGTAGTGGGGAAGTTAAAAGAATTAAACGGGCTACATAGCAGTTAGTTGGAACTAACTTGAGTAACTAACTTGTGTCATTGAATGATTACAAAGGGTCAAAGCATTTGCCTTCTGGTATGAAGTAAGGAAATAAAAAGGGGGATGGTAGCAACACTTCGAAAACTCGTTTTATTTCACTTTAAATAATCGGTATGGCTCGGACAGCAGTTTTACACAAAGGTAGCAATATTTTCAGTGAATGTTTTAGTGCGTTTTTATGGAACCAAGGCTTTTCTTTTCTCACTGTCCTTGGCAACGTGATTTTTTTATGATCGTCTTGTGTTGCGATAAGCGACTATTGCTTCACTAATTACTGTTCCTTGGGACAGCATTTTAAAAATGGTTATCTTTACAATTCTTAAAATCATTTCCTGGAGTATAATTCCATACTTAAATTGCAAATAATTTTACTTATCTCCTATCCTAGAGTGAAACATACAGAAATTAAACGAAGAACAAAACGCAATAAGAATGATTAAATAGAACGTTCCGTAGACTTGATCCATCGAGCGAAGTGGCTCAGGCGGTAACTTAAGTGCCGTGCATTCTGGAGCTCCCGGGTTCAATTTCCGTTGGTGACCTTCCTGACTATGGGGGGGGGGGGGTTTGGAAGTCTTTCCCGGGTCATTCAGACGAATGCTGGGAAGGATATTTACCTTACACTCCCCGAACTTCATTCCCTTTCATTTCATTCTATTTACGGATCTGGATGGTGACACGCATTCCGGGGCTGAAGAACTACCTGCAACTATTAGGAACCCACCGTAGTAGCTCTATCTGCGATGTACTCTGGCCATCAGTAGGGTACTCTCAGTCATCTTTCCTCCCGGAGTCTGACGCTCAATATGCCATCGGTAGACGTATCGGAATCCCCTCCGTAACAAGCCAGATAGGAAGAGAGGAAGGTTTAATGTCCTAACTGCTGCCGTAATTCAGTCGGTAAAGCACCTGCCTGTGGTGCTAGGGTTACCGGGTTCGATTCCCGGCTGGGGAGTGGGCGTTTTTCTCTACCCAACATTATTCCCTACCGTCTCCAGAGTCTGGAAGTTTGAATGACAATGTGGGTATGTGTGATCTAATGTATAAAAACCCAAAGGCCCAAGACCCATTGTACACGAGTTAACACCAATGCAATATATTCCAAGAAAAGACTCCCGATATGACCATTGGCATTAAATGTGGGATATAAATAGAACAAAAAGAAAGTTATTTAAAATATCTGTTTCTATATGCTTTCAAAAACTGCACGCTATCATCTGTTTTCAATGCATAGCTGGTAAAAGATGAAACAAGGTGGAGGCACAGGACAAATTTTAATTCCTTACTTAAACTTATGTTCTCCTTCATCAGATCAAATCCTTTTTCACTACACAAAAGCTTTTCTCTACTAAGTGCAAGTAAAGTAGCTTTGTATTGCAGAGATATAGTTAAAAACCGGTACACATTTCAGAAGTCATGAAACAAATAAAATGAAAAAATATGAGAAACACCATGTAAGATGTAATAACATTTGTTCGCTCTGTATATTAAACACTGGAATTTTTCACCTTAATTTAGCTGCAAACATGTTTTAAAAAGAGGCCCTTGGATTTAGAAATGTCTACTTCATATTCTGCTCTGTTTATTTAGCCTTAAATATTGGTATTTTCGTACTGTACATGCAGATTAGTGTCTATCCTACAATATCTTTGTGATTTCTGACAGTGGAAGTGAAAGCAGCACGAATTTTCATCTGGATTTATGGGTTTAGAAGTGCTGAATTGTGACTGTACTCTTATTCAGGTGTGGTTAAAATTGTTTGGTTATCCACGGCAAGATCACATATTTACACAATTTAAATACTTCCAACTGTACTTGTACCATAGCGGATTCTATCCGCTATGCTTGTACTGTGTTCCACTACCATTATAACACCACTAGCTTATATTTAGTGGACAGTGGCAAAATCTAGTGTATCTGTACAGAAGTTTGGTATAAATTCAGATAAAACGAGAGCCTGCAAATACTTAAGATGTCAAAGTTTATTTTTATTAGTTTATTACACTTTTTAGTGTGTTTAAGTGCTATAGTGCCCTTCTTACGACACTTTTAGTTTGTGCTAACGATAAAGTGGTGTTAATACGTACAAGTGCGATTAAATACAGCGCGAAAGATATAATTTCCACCAAATACTTTTCTAAGCCTTCTACAACGTTTTTAGCAGTTAACATGGAGAAATAGTGCTGACTACAGTTCACTGTACAATGAACTGGCTCACATCAGAGACATATAGCATTAACAGCGGTAACCACATGGCCACGCACCAACAGCTAGTGACATCAGCGCCAGTAAACAAAACAAGGAACACATCTGTTCTCAAAGGAAGTGACGACGAACAGCCAAAACAAACTAACGACATCCTAGTAACAATATCAAGAGAAATAAGAGAAATTAAATCCCAAAACGACAGTTTCAGAGAAGAAACAAAAAAACAACTAGAGGAAATTCGAAATGAAATGCGGAAAAGAGACGACAGATAGGAAAACGAAGGAGCCAATGCAGAAGGCAGACCAAAAAGTATAGAGAAAGCATTTGAAAATAAAACAAAAGCAATATAGGTTAAAATGCAAGTACTATCAGCAGAGGCAGAAAACTCATAGATAGAGGAAAAACTGTATATTATTAACAGCGCAGAAACAGAAGAGACAAGAAACCTCATCGTTCGACAAGAAGTAAACAAGATCCTGGAGACAATTGAAGTGGATATTAACTACGAACAAGCCAGACATACTGGGAAAGACTGGAAAGGACGCAATATGACTACAGTCAACCTCAAAATTTCGAAGACAAACTAAAAACGCTGACACATAAAAGAAAATTAATAGGAAAGGATTGCTATATAGAAAGCGACATGACCAGAGAAGAAAGTCAAATCCAGGCTGCCCTCCGACATCGAGCCAACGATGAAACAAAGGTCACGTCGTACGATTAGAGTACCACAAAACACAATCGATGGCCGATGGGAGTACTATAGCACTGCCTCCAAAAAGCTTGCCCGAGAATCAAGGAGCAACAACCGACAACCAAAAAAGGACCATATAAAACATAGATTCCTCCTAGGTACCTTAAATGTCAGAACGCTGAGAACCCCTGAAAGAGAAACCGAACTAGACAACGCTCTGAACGAAATTAAACTTAAAGTACTAGGCTTAAGCGAGACAAGGAAACTTGGAGAGAATATCATAGAAAAAAAAACAGAAATGTTCTTTATTATATTGGAAAAGCAAAAGGCCACAAGAATGTCTTTTAGTGCACAACAATTTCAAACAAAATATCGAAGAATTCATAGGAATAAACAAAAGATAGCTGTACTCAGAATGAAACTCAACACAATAACAATCACAAATGTGCAAGTTTGTGCACCGACAGAATCCAGCACGGAAGAAGGAATTTAAGCATTCTATGGAGACCTGGACAGGACACTAAATGAACACATAGCGCAACGAATATTCGTAACGGGAGACTTTAATAGAGAACTTGGGCAACGAGAGGGGAAGCACCTCTGTTAGGCCCCTATGGTGCAGGAAAAAGAAATAGTAGAGGAGAAAGATTCATACAGCTCTCCCAAGAACACAGTGTGTATATACCTTGAACTCACTCTACAAGAAACACCCATCTGCAAAATGGACCTGGTAATCACCGGATTGGGAAACAAGAAATGAAATAGATTTCATCCTAAGCAACAGCCGAGGCAACGTCATGGATGTTCACGTATTAAATAGATTAAAGTTTGATAGAGATCATAGGATAGGAAAAAAGTCCCTCAAACTAAACAAGACTAGGAGATACACCAACAGGTCCTACAAACCCAAAGCTGGAAAAATCAATGTGGACGAGTACAAGGGTGCACTGTACAACAAAAAGCCCTATCTGCAAGAGGGACCTAGCACTGATGTGCAAGAAATTTACAACCGCCTTCAAGACAGTACTCTTCAAGCCTCAGAAATAGCGAGCCAAAAGACGCTGGCATAAGAAACATTATTGCTTATTTCCTTGTAGGTAAAGGTAAATGTGGGAATACATAGATTTTGGGCGATAGTCAAATCTTTTAAAGCTTTGAGATTCTGTTTTCTTTGCATGACCGAGATATAAAAATGAATAATGATCTTCCATTTGCTGATAGTGTAAGTATTGCAGAACTCACACAAACAGCAAGGAATATCTCCGAAATGGTACACCCCACAAACTTAGGGGGCCCTTGCCCTTCAAAAGGAAACTACGGATTATCTTTATCTTTTATCTTTCTATGTTTTAAGGTGGATAACATTTTAAAGTCATTGTGTAATATTATGCTCGCATATACGAGGTGTGAGGTATACGGCACTTCTTGACATTAAGCTGAAGCATAAGTTCCTCCATCATTTTCCTCAATGGTACGTAGAGTTGTATGCGATCCAAAAGCCAACAAGTACTCCAAGAACAGTACAATATATTATAAAGTTGCAATGGAAATTGTAGAAATAAATAAATAATGCATATTTCAGTGTATTCTTATAGCTAAAAGTCTTCAGCGTAGGAGTAAAAGCTAGACAAAAAACTATAACATAGTCTAGAATTGTTAAAAGTAAAATTTCGTTTCAACTTTGGGGTTCATAAATTTTCTTGGGTCACATTAATTGATTGGTTAAAGCTCTTAAATTAACTGATTACTATAAATGATACACGACTAGTTAGATTTCCTGTATGTGCTCATGACACATTATTTTGTGTTTCCTGTAAACGATTTCTAGTCAATGGTTTAAAAATTTGCTCCTGTTCTGTATGTAGGTATCTCGAAAATAACCTTCACTTTTGTACTCAAGTAGCGTTCACGGAGGCCAAGGTAAATCCCCATTTCTGGAGATGATTTGGTTGGAGGGAAACGTGTATCCAAGAGCTCAGGGGCAACGTCAAGGTTGATCCCTTATTTCCTTGAAGTGCACTATAGGATAAAAACAAGAACAGCATTTTCGCTGGCTTTCTTCTCTACCAAATATCGTAAACACGCTGCTGCATCTAATAGACATTACTTTAAAGTGGGGGCAGATTTCCCCTTTCTGTTTAACAAATGCAGTGTGTAAACGATATACCAAAGTAAATGGAGTGCACAAGAAAGAGCTTCACAAAATAGCAATGAACTCTACTGAAAGTACTTCTAGCGAGATGGCTCCGCGGTAACGTGTGGGGCTCCCATTAAGGAGATCGTGGGTTCGATTCTAGTAGCCGACTTTCCTGACCAATGGCTTTTTCGGGGTTTCCCGGGTCGTTAGGTGAGTGCTGGGAAGAACATTTACATCCCCCGAATCATCTGTCCTTCTATTTCATTTCTTTAATCATCTCATTCATCGTTAATCCTGTTGGAACTTTCAGGGTCGCATGTAACAGCGAAGGCGTTAGTTCCAAATTTGACAGGGATGATATGCGTAAAGGAGTTGTTTCTGTATGGGGAGGCATAGGGGGCATTGCACCCTGTCGGTGTCCTCCTGGAAGGCCCCGGAAGACCTAAGCTTCGAGGTGTCGTCAAACTTGGTGAACCTAGGGACCTCTGTCAATGTGTCATTAGACTGGATGCGGCCACCCGCTGTCTCTTCTCACCTCATCCTCCCTCCAGAGGGTGCTCCCTTGGGCACAATAAGCCTGACTTCACTGCCGAGCCCCCTCCGTATGTATTTTATTCCTATTCGTAGAACAATATTATACATTGCAACTAAAAATTCGATATCAATATTTCATGGAAAGTACATTTTGGAGTCGCCCAGAACCCAGATGAACGAATTTTAGTCAACAGTGTACTCGCGCGCACGTGACTCTCTCTCTGTGTGTGTGTGTGTGTGTGTGTGTGTGTGTGTGTGTGTATGTGTGTGTGTGTGTGAATGTGAGTGAGAGTGTGTGTGTATGCGTGTGTGTATGTGTGTGTATGCGTGTGTGTGTGAGTGTGTGTGTGTGTGTGTGTGTGTGTGTGTGTGTGTGTGTGTGTGTGTGTGTGTGTGTGTGTGTGTGTGATGTGTCTACCTGTATAACTCAAAAAAAAAAGATCGGTGAAACACCTATCTATTATTTTACTTCAGTATTTTACGAGGATACAACACGAAGATTTTAGATACAATCTCCACACCGCGAGCTATCACTTACATGGAATATTTTTCTGACATTTTTAATTTCTCAAAATTGGCTCTAGCCTGTTTGATTAAAATACCATAATGTTTAACATTTTTATAATAAATGTGTATCTTAATCTTTCTGGGAATAACCCCTGAGATCCTGTTCATTCTGAATTACTTTTGTATAATTGGTCAACTGTAAGAGATAAAGTCCTAATATACAATGAACGTGCCCAGATCTCGTTTAAGCACACAGTTTATGCGAAATACCTACATTCCATTTCCGAAATATTCTTTGTTGCTGATTTGAATTTTCAAATACTTCTATTTTTCCCAGATGGGAAGTTATTCGTTTTCTTATTCGAGATCAACATTTTTGTGTATAGCAAGATTTTGTCTATCTCTTACTGTTTACGAGTTATTCAAAAGTCATTCAGTAAACAGAACTACATGGGCTATAGCCAGGAAATTTAAAATATAATTTTCATTTGTCATAAAAATATTCTAAGCAAGTCATTTTAATCAAAATTGTTAGAGCCATCTTCAAGAGAATACAGATTTTCGAAAAATTTTCCTTGTAAAGGATAGTTTAGAATGGAGCAATTTCCTTCAAAATCTTTGTGTCGCATCCTTGAAAGACAAACTTAAATACCAACTTTGGTTTTTAAACGACTTATCGTTTTTGAGTTATGCTACCCACAAACTGACACATACAAACACACGCACACACACACATGCGCGCGCGCGGACCTTTTTCTAATACTGCTTTTTTCGGATCAGGGGCCATCGAAAGATATATTTCCGGTAAAATCTCTAGTTACTACACGGAGTAGAGAAAGTAAAAAGAAAGTGCAAGGATAGTGTTCGAAAATAATGATGTATTTAACATAGTCTTGTAAAATTTCAAATGTGTTGGATGAGCAACATGAAGATGTTGTGAATGTGAGTGACATTCCATGTTATAATTTTGTTAGAGTTACTTCTTGTGATGAGGAACGATCAGTTTCGAAATTCAAGGCATTTCTTCAAGACATTCTTTCAGGTTGGAACATTTGAGGAAGTATTCTGTAACTCGACAGCACTTGATGATCCCTTCCAAGAGTAATGTTCGGTGAGTACCATGTACATTTATGTTATTTCGATCATTCAGATCTTAAAAATATTTTATTTGCTTATTTTTGACATTTTAGCACATAAAAAATAAATATTTTCCAAGTTTTTTGCACCTAAAAATCTGAGCACTAATCAGGTAATAGACACAACAAGTTTTTGTTTAATTTAATTGAAGGGACGTGAAAACAAATAACTGGCGTCCGATAAGACCTTTTATTTTCTCTACTTCGGATAGTAATTAGAGAAAGTAGGTATTGTATTCTACCCAAAATTTCGATGTCGAGATTTTACCGCAAATATATGTTCTGAGGACCCCTAAATAATAAAAAGAAAAAAAAAATACCGCGCACCTGTGGGTATGTACGTATCGGTGTGTCTTGTCTGTGAACAGTATAACTCAACTAGAAGTCGGTTACAAATCAAAATTGCCATTTAAGTTTAATATCTCTCAAGGAAGTGACACGAAAATTGTGAAGGAAATTCCTCTACCTCAAACTACCTTTTATATGGAAGATGTTTACAAAGCTTTATTTTTATAGAAAATGGCTTTAACAATTTTGATTAAAATGCCATATGTTTAAGATATTTTATTGCAATATTCACTTCCAAGTTCTTGTACAAGTTCAGCAATATGTGAATATTTAATTTCCGCGAATGTCTATCTTTATTAACATGAAGACAGAGGAATAGGGGTTTGTAAGAATAGTATGTACAAGAGTAGAGAAGGTCATGCGAGTGCAACACATCAAATTTTTACTATAGTTTCTATTTTCTTATGAACTTTCTTTTCAGTAATTTCTGGTATCCCCCCTTTCTTTATTTTCGTTACTCCAGTCTGGTTATTTCCCCCCCCCCCTTTTTTCTGTGCCAAACACGAGTACTACAAACATGCTTAGTGTTAGTTCTCTTTGAACGTAGCAGTGACGATAGACTTCTTCACAGTTGTGACAAGAGTTCGATTTTTTCACTTGAGAATTAAAAATTGGAATTATTGTAGTGAATGTTGATGTTGTGATGTGATGAAATAAACTAAAACATGTTTTAAGCTTACAGAATAGTAAAATAGAAGAAACCTCTATCAGCAGTAATTTTCCAAAGGTTCTAATATGACTTTTGAAGATTATAGTAATCTTGGAATAGGAAAAATCAAATCACCAATAACTCTTGGCCCTTCTCTGAGTTTATTGTTAGCTTCCTGATACTGGAGTGAATGGATAGCAAAATCATAGAAGTGGTTCGCGGACATAGTTATGCAAAGGTGTAGTACTAGCTGGTTTGCCCCACGCCGACATAGCATAATTAGCTTTATAAACTTAATGACTAAATTTATTTATTTAATTTACCTCCACTTTTGTTCATCACATTTTTGTATATAACGATGAAGAGGGTTGTTTATGGTGAATTATTCTTTACCCTTTAAAGTGTCGTAATCTCCTACAGCCCCTGGGGGACAAATGATCTTGTTGTTGCGTCCTTAAACACCACTCACTCACTCACTCAATCACTCACTCACTCACTCCCTCACTCACTCACTCCCTCAATCACTCACTCACTCACTCACCCACTCACTCATCCACCCATCCACTCACTCACTCACTCACCCACCCACTTACTCATCCACAGGGCATCCGCCATGATTTTAGACCTGCCTCCATGCACCACCCATCATAATATGCACCCACAATTTTTCGGGTTGGTTCGGCGGTACCGGACCTCATGTCACTCCTGGTTAACAAATAAATTGTATCACCACAGTATAACTTTAGTTTAGGAAAAAAAATCGTACAGGTGGAAAAAAAACCACCAACCCACCACCCACCCACCCACTCACTCACTCACCCATACACCCATTCACCCACCCACTCACTCACTCACCCATACACCCATCCACCCACCCACTCACTCACTCACCCATACACCCATCCACCCACCCACTCACTCACTCACTCACCCATACACCCATCCACCCACCCACTCACTCACTCACCCATACACCCATACACCCATTCACCCACCCACTCACTCACCCATATACCCATACACCCATTCACCCACCCACTCACTCACTCATATACCCATACATCCATCCACCCACTCACTCACTCACCCATACACCCATACATCCATCCACCCACTCACTCACTCACCCATATACCCATACACCCATTCACCCACCCACTCACTCACTCACCCATACACCCATCCACCCACCCACTCACTCACTCACCCATACACCCATCCACCCACCCACTCACTCACTCACTCACTCACTCACCCATACACCCATCCACCCACTCACTCACTCACCCATATACCCATCCACCCACCCACTCACTCACTCACCCATACACCCATCCATCCACCCACCCACTCACTCACTCACCCATACACCCATCCACCCACCCACTCACTCACCCATACACCCATCCACCCACCCACTCACTCACTCACCCATACACCCATCCACCCATCCACTCACTCACTCACTCACCCATCCACCCATCCACTCACTCACTCACTCATTCACTCACTCACCCACTTTTACAGCCCCAGCTATTCCTAATAACCCGCCTCGGTTCTGGTTCGCAGAGTTAGCAGACTGAACTTGGGAGCGCTCTGATAACTTGATCCTGGGGTGGGATAGCACTTCAGAAGTACAGGTGTTGTTTAACATTTCTACTACTGTTCTGTAAGTCATAGACTAAATACGTTTCACTTAGAAGAATGTAGTGTGGTTGCTATTGTAAAATCTCACATTACTCTCATGGAGTGTTTTATATTCATTAAAGCACTTTTGATAATTTTTCTGAAAGCATATTGCATCTGCAGGCGTCCCCAGGGGTGTTAAGTTTTGCTACTGCAAAAATGTATGAATCAGACTTGGAATCAGTCATTGCCTAACTCAACAATGTTGTGGAGAAAACCTCTGGGACCCTGGGGATGAGTATTGAATTTGCTATATTTTTATAGATATAAAATCAATACTTTCCACACCTAAGGGTGTTTATGTTATAAGCAACCACACAACGTTCCAACACATCTGTTCTATAGTTTTGAGGGAATTAATTATTCAATTTATTCACAACTCGAAAATACCCTTATAATCAAAGCACGCCATGTGCATCAAAATTGAAATATTACAACACTTATTATTTTATAAATTTTAATTGCCTAACATACACCAACAATCTCCGGAAGAAAGAAAAATAATTACTTTTAGAGTAATTAATTTCTTTGCTTTGATGGATACTGAAAATATTTTTAAAACTATTCGTGCATTTAATTTTTTAAAGCTAAGCAAATTTTCAGCTTTTGAAATTAAAGTCTGAAGTTGAAATGACATAATTGGAGCACATGCTGGAAAAATTCTAGGAGCATAGCACCAAATTTAATGCGCCTGGAGCAAATAGTGTATCAAAAATGTAAATTAGAGAAAAAAACAAATTTTCTACACATATGCATTATGATCATCAATCAGATTACCTGTTTAACCTAAATCTGCCCTGCTGCATATGCCACACCTTCCCCCTTTTGTCTAATAGTCTCTCTGCTCAGATTCATAGCTCAACCTCTTCTTTCCGCTGAATTTGGTTGCTTTTGAACCCTTTTTCTCCCATGTATAAATGTAGCGCATTTGGGGGATTTAAAACTTGCGCTAGATCTTTAAAAATGGTGGAATCTAAAAAATGTCACTGTTAACCGATGACTGAAATTTTGGGAAACAGTATGTGTAAACCTAGAAGTCGTCAATTTGATAACTTTTCGATCATTTTTCAGTCCCAGGATCCCTTAAAATACAGTTTGAAGATTTCTCTGAAGCCAGATTGCAGCTGCAGGCGTCCCCAGGGCTCTCCAGTTCGTAATTGAGTTACTGCAATAATGTATGAATCAGACTCAGAATCTGTTATTACATAATTAAATACATTAATTCTTCTACTTACTATACGCAGTAGAGAAACTAAAAATGAAAAGAAAAACTCTGTCTATGCAGATTTATTGGATTGTGACAATGAATGCAAATCTATGGTTCGTGTGATATACATACTTCCGTTATGCACCAGTCACGTCATGTAACCTGGAACGAAGCTTCTCTAGATTCAGACTTATTTTAAATGAAAATAGGTTGTTTCGATACATTACAAATGCACATTGTAAGTCACTGCCAGGATTTGTAAACAAATATATTGCATTCATTTAAAATATTTTGATTAGTAATTTATTTATCTTCAATCTGTAAGTATTTATGTATATGGTGTAATTAATTTGTGAAGAAATGTATGGTAAATTGTTATTTCGGAATGTTAAAAATTGTGCACTTCAAACATATTATCTTGGGTAATTATTTTGCGTACTGGACCTGCACTGGAAAATGGGAATACTTACATGTTAAGACAAAGCTAATTACAGGCGTGTTCAGCTATTCCCTCCCAAACTACACAACACATGTGTTCGAGCACACAGGTACCCTGGTCTGATAATGCACGAAAATCCCTGCATGTTAAAGCAAAATGCTGTCAAGCATCCGTGAAACGTCTGACTTTCTTAACTTCCCCTGACAGTCTTCCAAGTTGCGGAAGTGCTGCATGATCTTAACTACCCCTTCGTGATGGAACAACAATCAGACGAAATGGTCTTGGAATGAATTATAGTATGCTAAACTGCACCATCTCTTTGGTCCTGCAGTTGTTTAATAGCACTAGTTTTCACATAATACGCAAACCCTTAACATATATAACGAAATAAAAGCGAAACTGGTGGAGATAAATATTTCCCACCCCTAGGTGACCAAACGTATATGCATCTTAAATTGACGGATGATTCGTGAACAAAAATTTAGTGAATGAACATTTTTACCTTTTAGTGAAATTGGATTGGACTGGATTGCGTCCAGCGAGTTTACGAACAGGCATAAAGACCCATGAGCATTGAATATCTCAATGGAATTGTACATAAATATTAGATTTGAATATTGAATACAGGCAATATGAGAAAAAGACCAGGATAATTCAGAAGCAAAATAAAACTCTCATCAAGATTAAGTGATATATATATTTACAAATACAAATTCAACATGTTTTAAACCTGCACTAGGCTTTTTCTGTCACTTCTCATCTTTTGTTATCTGATTAGCAATGCAGAGCATGCCATTGCCATCTGAGAAGCTTGACAAAGGAAATACTGACAGTAAATATATCTTCAACAAAATAATGTCCTTCAGTACTGTGGAATATCAACTGAAAACTTCGATGTGAATGAACGGAAGCAATGAAATGTGAAACATAATTTTGATTTGTGCGATCTATTCCGGGTCATGTTTCCTAATTCATTCTGCCTAAAGAGAATATGCCATAAAAATAACCACTTTTTCTTCTCCCATTTTTTCCAACTATTATTTGTTTGTGTCAGTAATGGAGGAATGTAGCAGTCAAAAATTGTTTATAAAACATTAGTTGGTAGGGTTGAGAATATTGGGGTTGATTATATTGGTAGAGTGGATGAGTGGGAAACATGCGTGTTGTGCAATTACAATACTACCAGTTCACACACATACACACAGATTAACCCTAAGACTAACCTTCGGTTAGATCTAGAAAGACAGGACCCCATGGATGGTCTACGTCGGGGCCTCTCAGATTGCATACATCAGTGCATTACACGGTGCAAGGTGCAAAATATTGACCTCGACACAAACATCCATTCACTCTCTTCTTACGCTTGCCTCGCTCGGTTTGCCGTCTCCCTCTTCCACACTTTCAGCTCTGTTTCTTCCTCGCTGAGTAATATTTATTGTGGTGCGCATTGTTAAACTGCTTAATCTATTTTTTGAGTAAATTATTTTGTTTTCATGATCTGGAAAGCACTGTACAAACCACATTTTCGGGTAAAGAATGTTCTTCTGTAAGATGTTGCAGCCTCTTTAATTCCTTCTCTTTAGCGTCCCTATGATTTCACTATATGTTTCTGCGCGTACTCTGTTACAGTGTCTTTCAATAGATGGTGTTCTTACACACGTTATTATTGTACCATAGATTAGCAATTAGCTCTATCGTCACGACTTTCAAAAAATAGCAAAGTTCTCGCTCTGATTGAAATGGACTTTCCTCATTCTTTGCTGCTTTGGAGCAGGTTGCTCAATTATTAGATAGTTATATTGCACCTATGTATCTATTTCACTGATAAGCAGGCCGTCTATCAACACACGCATCCTTGATTCTTCGCTTCTTCGCTCTCCATTGCACGAGCTAAACCGAGGTTAACCGAGTCGTCACGATGCACGGTGCTAGGAACCTCTGCCTGTTGGATTGCACCTGGTGCGATTTTAAGCTTTGAGTGGCTCGGTTTACTCAACGCCTTATGCCCTCCGCTCGCCTCCTACTGGTTCCTACAAACACGAGCAAGCCTCCGCTGTTGTTGTGTTGCCGATGTGTTATGAAAAAACGCGAATTTTCCTTTTGACTAAGATACAATGTAGGCGAAAATACCATTGACGAAATGGTTATAGCGTACTGTTAAAAAGAAATGTAGATTATTGTCTGTTGGCGTACTGCTGTCTGATAATGTGCTGGATGTATACCTTTAAGTACCACAAAATTAAAACCTCAAATACTTATCAGAGTTAACCTGTTAAATGCAGTGAATTAAATTAATGATTTTTCATCTTTGTAAATGTTGAAGAATATTTGGTAATGCATGTTTATACAAGCTACTTCGGTCTAGTTTGTTCGGAGTGTGGATTTTACTCGGTCTTGAAATTAACATACAACTTGTGTGTTTTATGGGTATGACTACATACACAAAGCTTATCGGCAGAAAACATTCTGTTATCGAGTGAAAAGTTGAAAATATTCGTAATGGAAGTACCATATAGAATTATACCCAGTTAAGGTATACTGCAAAGGAATAATAAGCTGTGTTTTAGAATTTTACGTCATTATGTTAATATCCAATACCAAAATAATATGGAAAGTACCAGTTTCCATATTCGTATGCTAAAATCGAAAATTTATTAATGTACTACGTTCTCTAAACGTTTCGTATTAGTTTAGAATTAGAACACCCTACATTTGCCAAATATAGCTGAGGTTTCTATTTCTATTTTTATTTTCTATGCAGCCAGTAAGCAGTCATTGAAGTTTAAGTTAAGTGTGTTAGGTTTTCCAAGCAAAGCCAAGAAAGGAAGGAACAAAGTCCCAATGCAGACGGTAAGTCACTTTTGAATTCCGTTATTCACCCTGGGCCTGGTCCCAATTTAATAAAATGCGTATCACTTCACATGTGTGAAAGAAGCTCTAAAAATAACTAAGGTCGATATGTGTTGCACGTGTTCCCTGGATCTCGAATTTTGCACACTCCAGCGGAGAAAAACAGCGTTAGACCTAGAAGTGAATGTGAGTCACAGAAGTTGCTTGTTTCACAAGCATTAAGACTCTGAACAGTACGGTAATTCCAGTATATTCTCGTACTTTCTTATGTATAATTCAATTAATTTCAGGTGAAACTTGCAGCTTTATTATTATTATTATTATTATTATTATTATTATTATTATTATTATTATTATTATTATTATTATTATTATTATTATTATTATTGTTGTTGTTGTTGTTGTTGTTGTAATTATCATCGTCGTCATTTTGAGCTCCTTGTCCTATTTTCTTGCTTCAGTTAAAATGACTATCTTGTAACTATTTTGATTCCTTATACACCTGTCCTATCTTATTATTTATACCTTATAATTTCCATGTTCCTGTTCAGTGTACTTTTTCGTGGCTTCATTCTCCTTTTAATCCATCCGACTTTTTATTTTCGGGTCTTTAATAACTTTAATAGCTTGGAAGGATAATGTCACACAGGCAATGAAGAGATTGAATTTGGAAGATGAACATTGCAACAGCAGAGAAGAATGAAGAAGGGCTGTTGGAAGATGTGTTATACATTGAAAGTCCATTTAATAATATAATGATAATGATGATACTGATAATGATTACGGTAATGATAATATGATGATTTTGATGACGACGATTTTGATGATGATGAAGATGAAAATAATAATGATAACTAAGAATAGATGTCTGTATGAAACAAAGAACCGCTGAATACATGGTATATACGAGTTAAAGCAATATGGGTCGAGATATCCGGCCCACATAGATGGTTTTTAGTGTGCTTAAAAACAATAGCTTCATGCCAGTATACATACTTCCTGGCATGTAAAAGAATTCCTGTGACGAATTTCCGGCACATCGTCGACACTGATATGATCCTGGCAACTGACAGCGTCGTTAAAGAATAAAATAATTTTTAATGGGTTCAAATGTTTCAAATTTGTCGGAGTTACATAGTATAAAATGTGTTGCAATTTATGTGGAGAGATCCCAAGAATTTTGAAGATTACTGCTAATGGTTTTTCGGTTGATGACTATACAGAAAGATTAACTTAATAGAAACTTGACTAGCTTAGGTGAAGTCCGTGTAAAGTTGAAGGTAATTTCAGGCGTATATACTTACTCGTATATTAGATACATTAATATATATATATATATATATATATATATATATATATATATATATATATATATATATATATATCAACTGCCATGCGTTAGTCTCACAAACGCTCAAAAATGACTCGAACGATTTCTATAATTTTTATTTGTTTTGTTTGCCTCAATACTAGGATGGCGTAGAAAAAACGAACACTAAGAAAAACCCAAACGAACAGCAAAAAATATAAAACATTGAACTTGATAATTTTGTGTGGGAATTGCCACTTAGGATTAGTTTCAATATATAGCTTTTGACAGCTGCATCTATTACATTTAAATATTTTTTTTCGTAAAAAGATAGTGTATTTTGAGAACAGCTTTGGTTATATCAAATTTAATTACACTTTGTGAAGATTAATTTTGATCAGTCATTCCATTAAAGTAAATTGACTTTGAAGGCTGTGGCGGTAATTTTAGATCACACCCGAATTCACCATTTTTGTTGCATTTTACTTTTACTGTATGATAATTTATGAGTTCTTAGTTAATAATTGGTGTTAAACTATGTTAAATTATGAGTGAGGTAAAACAGCTCTCCGTTGTAAATTAATGATATTTGGTATGTTATGGATATACAGCATGGCAATGTCCTGGTATTACAGCTTCTGTGGTCCGAACAAATGATGAACACAGACTGTTAGAAAATTTTCACTTAACAACATATATTAATCATACATAAAAGAAGATGACCGTGTTGGTCAATATTTTCTGCAACGAAAATTATTAAAAGGAAATCGTATATTAGATAAACTATTATTGGAATCGACGAACATCGTATTGATTGTAAAATATACGCAATAATTATTTGAAATATAATAGTTTAACACAAAAATAATTACGGAATAACTTCAAAAAAAAATCCAGAGCTTTTATGCCTTGCTTAATTGAAATAAAACCAAATATTGTAAAGATCAGTGATTATAAAATGTAATCGACGTGAATAAAAACCACATCATTTTTTAACACTACGCGCCTCCAAGTCTCATCAGAAGGAACCGACCAAGCAGGCCGAGTGACAAGCGACCACCACAGGGCTTAGGGGAGGAAGGAAAAAAAAAAAAAAAAAAAAAAAAAAAACCAACTAATTCAATTTTGCTCTGATGAGACTCGAGGAATTAGATAGAGGATTTCAATATTGTGAAGTTCTCAACAAATAATTTAATAACCAAACAACATTCAAACCATACACGGTGCGTCTAATGTTATCTCAATGGATGCTGGTAGGTTCATTAGGATTAACAATCACTTATGAAGAGTTATAATCAAATGTATTTTGAAAGGTACAAAGTTCACCGGGTCAACTATTAATGTGTTAATTAGTTTTAGAGGAAGCATTACACATGAGGAGTTGGCGCTTTGTATAACGGAATTTCAAAACCGTTTACCAATTTATTAATATTTTGATTGAAATCGGGTAGTTTTATACGGATAAATAGCAAACAATTGGGAGCTGAAGTAATTGTAGGATTTAATTTTTCACTGTTTAATATTTCACGCACCCAGAGACTGCGTGATACTGACTCGCGAGCGCCGACCTTGTTGATCCTGTTGAATGTTTTTGCGCAGCTGTGTTCATACATTGATATGAATGGGCCCATTTGCTTCCTTTGGTATATACACTAGCTCTGCTGAACTCTTAATGCCTCTATGACGGCAATATAGAACAAACAGGATATATTAGGCAACTATTACCAACCTAGACTTTGTTCCACCCTGTAATCACCGAAACTGAATATTAAAGATTTCAATATTAACTACAGCTGGCATATTTATTGGGAAATAAACAAGCCTCGAAATATCTGTATACACCGCAAATCAACATTTTATCGGTATATAACAAAATCCAAAATTATTCGCATGCAAAATAAGAGGCAATACCTAGTCCTTAGCTACAAGCACAGGATAGGCTGTATGTATAGCCGTGGACAAGAAAAAAATAGTCATGTCTGGAACGCTTACATACTTACATACGTGCTTACATATATAGGTACATATACATAAACAATATGCCTGACAAATAGACATACTTACTAGTTGAAAACGGCAAGTTATTTGGTAATCGTAGAGCGGTTCTCTGCTGGCGTTCCAGACATGACTCATTTTTTTTGTCCACGTAAGTATATCGCAAAACACCCAGATGTCCACGATGGAAGAAACCACAATTTATCCTGATGACGCGCATAGCTTAAGACAGCGCTACAATGGATATGCATGTTGTTAGGGCTACAAGTGCAGATATTTGATAATTGGTACCATACGGTTACCGTATGTATCCGCTTGTGTATGTTATTCATTTTTCCTCCCCTCGTCTAACAGTTTTTCCACAAACCAATAACATAGTTTATTACATAATGTTTTTCGCGTGGTCGTAACTGGACCGGGAAATGAACAACGCCTGTCACACAGGCTATCTCCTTTCCTCACACCTCAATTCATGATCTACTGGCCCAAACAGTGAGAGGTCCTTGCATTAGAACTCATTTCCAGTACAGCAGTTATCGCGAGACCGGCTCGCTCTGCGTCACGCCTACTTAGACGGTACTACATAACCTAATAACATACTGTAACAAAACAGCAAAATTCGAAGTCCGGTTGCCTTTCTATCCTTTTATTGTCCTCTAAATTGGACTACAAATGCACAATTTCCTTCTCATTGTTAACATTGATTATAGTCTTCTCTGCTATCCACAGTTGTCCTCATAATTTTTCATAGTTTTTCAATGTCTTTCTCTATTTCCACAGTCTCTTATTCTTGACTATAACGATACAGTCACTTGACGATACATACATACTCGCTGATAAGCTGGCCGACTCACTCACGTAACTAAAAACTAACTCGTCTTAAACACTGAACAACTCAACTCCTAACTAACTCGAACTGACACTTACTCTATCACTCACTCAACTCACTCTAAAACTGACACCACCTGCTGTGTCTGTCCTATTTATACTGGAGCCGGCCTCACGTGACCTCCTTCGAGTTCTTTCCATACGCACGTGTGCAATGTCTCAGCGGAATTAGCTAGAAGCTTCAGGACACTACTGTGTTATCACGCTGTTCGATCACATACACACAGTCACTAGTTGCCTGTAGTCTTGGACCTTTCTTTTGTGTTTACCGCCATTATTACGGTCACATACATACACAGCCGCTCGCCGTATCCAAAGTCACCCAGTCGCCCCTCGTCCGTATGTTGTTGAACGACCCAATGTCACAATACTACTCGTAAGTAAAATTATAAGTCCTCAAAGTCCGCAATTACAGAGTGGGATGGTCCAGGCGGTAACGCATGTGACCAGCATTCTGGAGATCGCAGATTTGATCCCCATGGTCGGCCTTCCTGACCTTTGGTTTCTTTCGGAGGTTTCCCAGGGTTGCTAAACGAATGCTGGGAACGATTTCCATATCGTCTAAATTTCCTGTCCCTCCATTTCGTTACATTAATAATTTCATTTCACCCTTCATCCCGCTAGGTTTCTTTCAGGGTTGGAAGCGTCGGCGAGCGTCACGGTAGCGGGGAACAAATGTACTCTGGAACTCTCGTCTCCCACATTGGAAGGTGAGCGTACAGCGAGGTGGGAGGGGAGCCGATTTCCCAGTCCCGGGCCCCCCTTGGGAGTAGGAACCCGAAGGCGTGGGAGAGGAGTCGAGCTTAGTAGCCAGCTGGGAATGCGCAGGGACCCTGCCCTCTGCTCTGCCGTGGCAACGTTCCGGCCACCCTTCGAATCCATTCTCCTGGGGACGCCCCAGCAGGGGATCGTCTTCTGGTTGAGGTTGTTAGTCTCCCTCTGCACTTACAACCCAAACAGCCTGTGTGCCTATATTGATAACAGCGAAAGAGTTAAACAACATTTTGTAGAAGTGCATTGAAATTAGTTGAAATCTGTAGAAATGAGGAATACATTATTGGATCGCACTTAAAAGTTAATGACATTTAGGATTATTCCGCAAAATATCAGCAATCATACATTTTACCAATTTGTCACAAACGAACGCAGGTTGAACATGTTCAAATCCCGAATGGGTCCACGTTACCAAACATGGACCCATATTCCGTGGACTGAGTGAGGTTTGCTTACAGTACTACTACAACAGACAGTATCGAACTGTTTCAGAAGGCTATACAAGGTTACGAAACTTCCGTGAGATAGTCCTCAGTTCTCATGTCAAGTTCACTGCCGAGGACTGACATTACTGAGCTCTTCTGGAATATGTTATGTATGCATTACTCTAACCTATTATTTCAAGTGACACTTTCTCACGAAGTCGCCATTTCTTTTATTTAACTTCCTTAGTAACGACCTTGTAAAGTCTATCGCAAAGTGACGCATTTGAAATGAATATCGTTGGAATTTACCAAGAGAATGCTTTAGTACGTAATGACAGGAGAACTTAACAAAATCGACAAGAAGAATTTTAAATAACATCACGTCAACAGGGAGAATTATCGATTTGCAAGCAGTACAGAATTTTGATTTGCTCCCACAGAGTAATGCATGTACAACATACACAAAGCTGTCTCTCTCTCTCTCTCTCTCTCTCTCTCTCTCTCTCACACACACACACACACACACACACACACACACACACACACACCCTATAGTATCCCAAAATTAGACCGACAAACTTTGGGAGCTGATAAATAACCTTATTTTATACACTTTTTAAGGAAATTTTTAAAGTATTTACGGCAAAATCAACAATGCAAATTAGTATTGCATTTATCTTAGTAAGACACGCAATCTTAATCCAAGAAACAAACACAGAACACATAAACAAAACACAAACATCTCATTGTTTACAGTTAATTACAGCTTTACTATTCAAAATTAGACCGACAAACTTTTAAACCAGAGAAATGGCTGGAGTCTTTGCGAGAGTACGGGTGAATAGGGCAAGCCGATGGACTCTTTGTGTTAATTTCAATGGGCGTGCCTTCCAATATTTACTTTGAATATTCAAAGAATATTAACCGCAAACAATAAGAAGTTTGTGTTTTTTGCGCGTTTGTGTTTGCATCTTGGATTAAGATTGTGTACCTTACTAAGACAAGTGGAATATTAATTTGCATTGTTGATTTTGCCGTAAATACTTAAACTGAATGGCAGGCAGTAATCTATGACATTAACTATCTAGCGCTTAAATGAAAAGCTGCAGGAGAAAAAAAAAAAAAAAAAAAAACTTTCCCTAACATAAAGTGTTTAAAATAATGTTATCCATCAGCTCCCAAAGCTGATACACATGGGGTGTATTTTCCGAGTAACGCTGGATGAGATGATCAAGTAAATTGTGCATAGAAGAAAGTTTGGAAAATATTACATTTCTTAATGAGGATACTGAAAAAGGGGAGCGCAAAATCAAGGGAAATTGCCACAAGTCTAGTGCTGCCAATTATGGAATAGGGAGTAGTGTTGGGACCCATATAGAATCGGTCAATCGTTATAAAAATACAGAGAAGGGCTATATAATAATTCATAAGAAGGGGTAAATATTTTGAGCCCACAAAAGGAGAAGAGGCCAAATGGAAATCTCTTAAAGTCCGGGTTATGCGCATTATAAAGATTATGGTGGTTCAAATGCATGGGTGGGTATTAGTGAGAGGTTGAAAAATTTAACAGATTAGGGAAGAAATGATCTTTTACTTAAAATTAATGGTAGAAGGCAAGGAGCAGTCGTAGTAAAATTCTCCTTTGTTAACAGAAAAATTGAGGAATTGAATGAATTATCTGTAGTAGCCTTTTAGGGTTGTCCTATGCCCAGAAATTTAGGAACAATTTACACAGAATAAATGTTGGATAATTTATTATAAATGCTACTTAGGCGTATGTTTGACATTTTATAATTATGAATACCAGAGGTAAATTAAATGATTATATTGAGAGGATTGTAGGGGTAACTTTTTAAATCTCAAATAATGATTATTTCATTATATTTATTTCCCCTAAAGCCAGCTAGCTGGCAGACAGACACACAGACATACACACACGTGGACCTTGTTAGAATAATGCTTCTTTTTTTTTTTTTTATTCAGGGGGCCTCTAAACATATATTTCCTGTAAAATCTCGACATCCAATTTTTGGGTGGAAGATAATACTTCCTGTACTTTATTATACGTAGTAGAGAAAGTAAAAAGGCTAGTTAACAACTAGTTTGACAAGAAGGATTGAAGCAGCAGAAATGAGATTAAGACCAATGGCAGTTTTCCGATTGCAAGATCACAAGGGAGAAGAAATATCGCACGACCTAGATAGAAATGGATGGTACAGTTGTGAATTGCTTGGTTTCGTAACAGATAAGTGCTGCCTAATCGATTATTGTTGTTATTATTATTATTATTATTATTATTATTATTATTATTATTATTATTATTATTATTATTATTATTATTATTATTATTATTATTATTATTATTATTATTATTATTATTATTATTATTATTATTATTATTATTATTATTATTATTATTATTATTATTATTATTATTATTATTATTATTATTATTATTATTATTATTATTATTATTATTATTATTATTATTGTTGTTGTTGTTGTTGTTATTATTATCGTTATTATTGTTATTATTATTGGTGGTGGTATTGGTATTATTTGAATTTGTATTATTTGTATTAGTATTTGTAGTATTTGTATTTGTAGCAGTATTAGTATCAGTAGTATTAGTATTATAAGTCAGTATTTATAGGCAAAGTAATCAATTCCATACTGCGTGTGGCAGTTTATCGACTTCTATAAGCTGTTTGCCCTCGTATGTCTACTGTTTTCTTTTTACATTATCTACTTGAAAACCATCTGCAAATTTTATTAGACAGAGCAATTCTGGTGTGTTCCATTTATATTGACTTTCTCTACCCGGTCTTTCACAAATGTTCTTAATGAAGCTTACTCTTCCATATGCTTCATGTTAATCGAAATAAGAGTTTGTTATACATTTCCTTTATACAGCGTTGTTAGTTTAAGAAACGGCGCTAGTGACAAATGCCGCGCTGCGCCAAGTCACCACCCGCTCGCCGATAGACGGGATTTTACATGTCGGAAGAAACTGGAGCGCACTTTCATGCATCTGTTAGTTTCTAACAGCAAGAATAAATAAAGGATGTCTACTCTTACAGGGTCTTGTGTGTGCGTGTGCGCGTGCGTGTGGACGTTTGGATGTGTGTGTGTGTGAGTAAGTGCAAGTGCTTGTGTGTGTGTGTGTGTGTGTGTGTGTGTGTGTGTGTGTGTGTGTGTGTGTGTGTCTGTGTGTGTATGTGTGTGAGTGTTGTATATGTTGTATATATTGATCAAACATTTACGGAATGCCAAATGGATTTAAAAGAACATTTTATAGTTAACACACACAAAAACATAGTTTTTTGGTACGCATCTCTTTGCGGCTGACCACTTTGTAATATCCAGTTCTGAAAATAACGCAGGGGAGAAGTCATTCAAATTAAATAAATCATGTATAAAAAATGTTGAAATATTTCAGTTAGCAAAACAAAAGTTTTAGTATTTAGTATTTAGAGTTAGAGCAAAACTTTTCTTGGAAGGGAAAATGATAGACCAGATTAATTCATTTAATTACTCGGGCTGTAATATTTCCTTCATAAGGAATGGTGTATCCAAAACAAATAATAATAAATAATGATGATGAAGATGATAATAGTAATAGTAATAATAATAATAATAATAATAATAATAATAATAATAATAATAATAATAATAATAATAATAATAATAATAATAATAATAATAATAATAATAATAATAATAATAATAATAAAAACAACAATAATAATAAATTCAGTTATATAAGTATATGATGTTAATATATTTCTAAGAGTACTAAAAGGAAACGAAGATCAAATTTCATAAAGTAATGGCAGTACCAATACAGCTCGGTGTTTTGGGTTGTGACAACAGAAAAAGAAAGAAGAATTGAAACAGTAGAAATTAGAATTTTTAGATCTGTTGCGGAATATACCCAACTAGATAAACAAGAAGTGAAGTAATAAGAAGGAAAATAAACATCTTTAAATTAACAAACAGAATAAAGCAGGGCACAAATTATTGGAAACAAAACGTACAAAAATGAATGACAACCGTGTACTGAAACTGATTAAGAACAGCAACCCAAAAGGAAAAAGAAATGTTGGTAGATCGAAGATAAGGTGGACTCAACAGAGTTCAAAAAGTGATACCGGAACAAGGTGACGATGACAGTTCTTGTCACAGCATTTTCTTTGAAACCTTAGTACCTTATTGTCCCTTAAATATATTAAAATGTGTTGTTTTTCTGTATTTTGTTTTTCTCGTCAACTCCGTCCTTGTCATGCTGCAGATTCGTTCCCTGTTTAAGCGAATCCTAATTTCCGTTGTCATCTTTGATATACAATTGTAAGGGCGCCCGCAGGAACTTCCCCCAGAGACCTATAACATTTGAATGTAAATCTGAAAACAAGTCTTCTACAAGAATACATTCACGGCTTCATTTACCATATCTCTGATGTAAATTGCTTTTAAAAAACTAATTTTGGTGTACAAACAGGAGAGATGAATGTGAGATTATTACGTTTTACGAGCTCCAAAACGAAAACTCGTATCTTTAAAGCGGTTTGAACAACAAAAGGGTTTTTTTAAAGATTGGTTTTAAAATTGTGTGTAAGACTCAGAAGACAACTGTAATGCTTCGAAAAATGCTTATTTACCGTGAATTCCAAGATTTAAGAAGATCTACGTTTCTATCGTGGTAAGTTTTTGTCTTATAACTTGAAGGTTGAGGCAACTTATTCATGCCAGTGGTACAGAAAGGCCACTAATTAACTAACAAATCTGAAGTGATATATCCACATCGCTGTCTCAACCCATTCTTCAATAAACTATTCTTATAAAAGTTTATTCTTTTATGTATTTTATGTTAACCGGGATAAACGTTTGTAGAAATGATTTTGTTGTATATTTACTAACAGGCATAAGGGGGTTAGGGGAATACAGTAGGCTTAAGCGATAGTCAAATCATTTAAAGAGCGTGTCGCTATGTGGTGTCTTGATATTCTATACTCTTTACAATAACCGGAAGAAAAAAGATTACTTCATTTTGAAAAGTATGAACATTTGAAAATTGAAACCAATAACAAAGAATATCTTAGAGGTTCTGAGTTCCACACAGAAAATAAGTTGATATAAATTATGGGCTTTAACGACATTTATACTTTGTGTGTAGTAAGAGTTTGTGTATCTCTTACGGCTTACCAGTTATGCAAAAGTCATCCACAATGAAGGAGTTCTGAGCACATTCCCATAAAATACAAAATGCACATTTCATTTATTTTGAAAAATGTTAAAAATATGACATTTCAGACAAACTCATTAGAGGCAATTTTCAGCAAATCGAGATTTTCCGAAAATTTTCCACGTAAGGGATAGTTTGAGGTGGGGAATTTTATTGTAAATATTTATTCACATCCTTGGAAAGTGTGATATAAGTAACAAGTTTGATATTTAACCATCTCTTTGTTTAAGAGTTATGCTACGCGCGCATACACCCCCCCAACCCCCTCAACCCCCGCAAACCCCCACCCACACACACACAAAAACGCTAACACACATACACAGAGATCCTTTTCTAAAAGTATTTTTTAAATTCAATATCCTCAAACTATATATTTTGGATGGAATTTCGACATTCCATTATTGGGTGGAATAAAGTATACTCGGCGCCAAATAAGAAGGGGATTGACAGATGTGAAGCACGTGGCGGAAACGCATAAATGAACGGGAGGGGATGAATGCGTCTTAGCTGTTGCCATAGCAACGAAAAGAATAACCAATTAGAGCTAAGGCGTTATAATGGCGTTCCCATAGAAACGGTACACACAAGGACCTTGTTGCCGATATGTAACACGCACGTAACACGTGATTAGCAGGTGGCTGATGAACCCAGCAGTAACATGAAGTGCTTCTGTTATATTCTGTTATCGCTGCATATAAACAAATAGTGCTGCAGGCTGCAGCCCGAACTTGCAATGCAATGCTTGCATCAGTTAAGAGATTGCCTTTATGTTGAGAAGTTCGTTTGTGTTATTCTAATATACGGTTATTTGTCTTGTGTTTACGTGTGTCTGAGTCTGTGCATCTATGCGTGTGTTGCGAGCTTTTGCATTTGTGCTAACGCTTTTAATTATTGTTTAACAGTGTCAAAAAATAGTGACAAAGATAGTGCTGCCAAACGAAAAATTGAACGTACTCGAGAACCGAATAAAACTGTGTTTGGTAAAGGTATGCCAAATAAAGGACAAGCGCGGGAAATAATATGCTCTGTTAGAGAATATTTCGAAGAGGAGAAATTGAACGGGGGACCTCTTATTCCAGTTTCTAAGGTAATTGATAGAACCTCGCGTGCTGTAGGAATCGGTAGGAATACTATAGTTAAAATTGGGAAAGAGAAGTACGATAAAGAGGGAAATCAGGCGTCAGGATCTAAATTGCAGTAGCAGCAAATACAACAGTGATGCAAGTAATTCGGATATTAGCGGCATTTTCCCATTAGAATAAGCATCAATATTTCACAGGTATGTTTCTTTTGTTAACGCAAATATTTAGACATATAAAATTGCAATTCTGTCATTTGAATGCAGATTCAATATTTTATTGTTGTCTTTGCATACGAAAGTAAATAATATGCGCTCAACATTTCAGCCGCAGTGCAATCTACTTCGTACACATAATCATATCGCGGTCTCCACGTGGTCATGGTCGCGATAAGCGGCAACGTCGCTTCTCCCTCACTGCAAACTGTCAATCCCTTTCTTGGTTGGCGCCGACTTTATATTTCTCACTTGTTGCAGATACTGCGTGATTCGTTACACATATTGGATTTCCATCTATACCTAAAATGGAAAAAAAAAAAAAAAATATTCTGATATTCATTACTAAAACTTAAGATTGTTCGAACCTGTAAATTACGCAGTTGTCAAGTATTTACTTTTCATATTTTGTTATTTGACTCTGAAGCATTAAGCCAATTATTGTTAAATCCTTCAAAGGTATACATTTTATAATATAGTATTCAGGAGGCGCGTAGTGCTATAGAAAATAAAAATCCTTACGTTGCTGTCAAGGTGACGTCAAAGGCTGGGGGCAGAGGACAGGGCTTCATTGTTATATATCACAATTCAGAATATCTTCAGAAGTGGGAAACGTTCTGTGGGGTGGGGGAATTCAAGTAAAGCTTCCTATTAAATCTTAAAAGACACGCGTACATGATATGTACTTATTATATAATATATGGCAGCGAGCATGAATTACTTTATAACTAATTCACATTTTCTTGTTATATTCAGAAATAAATTTGGGGTTGCGAAATTATGTCATAGCAACCTTGGATAACGTTTGTCAACCGTAGTTCCATTAAGTCAGCATAAACTTACAAAGAAATGTACGGAATTATGTTTATTAGTGATTTATCAATGACATGTTTTCAAAAAGAAATCCAGTTTTGGAATTTTACTTACATCTAGTGGTGTTCAGTATATCCGGCATGAATAGTAGTCACGTCGCTATTTTTGCCATTTAAGAATTTTGAAATTGCTGTGTAATGCACGTATCGTCAGGTTTCATATTTGGGCTTAGAAATTATTATCAAATCTGACTTCAAAACTTTAGGTGATTTTTATATATTTATGGCTAAGATGTCTGTGAATTGTGTTAAGAATAACTTACAAGCAGACTAGAATTTCATTATGTATTGTTGGCTCTCCATCCGACATCTTTAGTTTTCTTTGAAGCCCCTGGTACTTTTCATCGTGGTATGCCTGGTATGTTTTTTCCTCATCTCTTACTTTCATTTTAAACATTAAACAAAGCGTTATATAAAATGTGTTTCTTTTTTGCTCATCTGCACCTGTTTTTAAGTTCAATTTAATTTGTTTTCTTTTTTAGACAGTTGAATTTAAGAGCTCACGTGCATTTTCAACAAAATCTAGATATCGAAGTTTTGGATTGAAGTAAATACTTCTTACTTTGTTACACTTACTTGTGGTAGATGGAGGGAGTGTAGTATTGCAGTTAAATGTCTATACGCGTATTTCACCGGAAATGCACGTTTTGAATCCAGTGAACCTCAAAACAGACATTTTAAAAAAACTTCCGCGTGTGCCTGTGAGCACTATAGCTCGAAAGACATTCTTTATTTAAGACTAGCATCGCTCAAGGTTGCAAATGACGTTTTCTCATACCACACTCAATTTTCAAGAAAAAATGCTTTATTTGTTAGTTTGCCAGACATGTTATAATCGTTTATATTTAAGTATCATATGACTGAGATATTGTCATGAAAAATAAAACCTGCATCTTGGACAGGCCTAACAGCCAGTGAAATTCTCTTCATTCTGAATTTTCTAAAATTCTGTACATGAGGGAAACTATACGAGATAAACAGAAAACTTGTATAGCCCAGAGCTCGTCAAAGCACACAGTGCGTTACCTGTTTTGGACATGTTCCATAATGCAAATGTCAGTTTTTCCAAGCGTGAGTAGGTAGGTCATTTAGCAGAAATGTTGGAGCTTCGCGATTCTTATTCTTTATTTTCTTTACATGAGAACTCACCACTATGACTTTTGAATTGATTCCTCCGTGTTTCCGAAATAGCATCAAGGGCTGCTTCCGCATGCAACTAAGTACTTATTCCTCAATTGGATATAGTTTCTTGAACAATGTAGAGTGAATAAGGTAACATGAATAGCAGTGTCACTTCTTATGTGAATATTCGAATATACCATAATGTATGTCTTAATTTCTGTTCCTAAAGTCTAATGATTTCTTGGTGTTGCGTGGTTTTGGGAATCAATCATTTTATTGAGTTTGCCTCTCATAAAAGGTCATGTAAGGATTTCTGTGAATCTCATCTATTTTGTAAAAAGAAACAATTGAAATTCGTTGAAGCTTTGTTTCCATTTTCTGCATTGAACCACAGGCTGCAGAGGTTCGGCATCATAAACAGGAATATGGTATGGATTTTCTTTGCTTCAGAAGCGCGTTTTGGCCCGAAACGTATTTTAGAGGTTAAACGACAAAACAAAAAAAGGATACTCCGAAATGTCACCATTTCATCCCTTTCGCTTCTTTGTAGGTAGCTTTGTTCGTATTTTTGTAGCGTTATCACAAGGCATAGGCGATACGGAATATTTCTCCCCTTGCTTTAAATCTCAGAGGGAAACTAAGTACGTATTATAAAACATTCTCGTCTCCCCCCGCCGTGCTATTGATTTTGTAGGTAGTTATTGAGGCAGAAAAATCACTGAACCTACACTGTGCCTTTCTACGGTAAACGATACGTTGTCTCTACCGGAAATTAGCCTTGTTCAGTGTTGCCAACAGCAAAAAATATTACCAACTAAATATGGTCCAAAAAAAGACCAAAAATGGCCCAAAAGAAACTAGATTTCTGTTATGCATCCTGTATCATTAAAAAAAAAAAAAAAATAAATAAATAAAAAAGCGAAGTCACGTGCATTGGATTACATTATATAAAATAACTTACTTAAAAACTGAGGAGAGCATCTAGGTCATCACCAATGATGTCCTCGTCGTCATCAAGGGAATATGTGGAAGTTGAAGTTGTAGTGACTGGTGATAATGCAGTAGATGTTGATGGTATATGTTTATATGCGTCCGCCGTGCCAATTGTTTTTAGAACGGTTGCAGGAAGTTCATAATTGTGGCAACAACGATCTTTTCTGCGAAGACCTGCACGGGTTTCCAGTATAGCGTGCACCAATTTTGTACGCATTTGATTCCTAGTTTTGGTTTTTACTAAATTTAGTTGGCTGAATATCCTTTCAACTTCAGCGTTTGACCAAGGAAGAACCAGCCTAGATAACGCAAAGTCTGCAAGTTCTTTGAAAGGGTTTTCTCCACTGGCATCACGGTATTTGAATACCTCACACCAAAAATTGACGGAATTATTGACATTTTTCCATTGTACAATGGTCAACTTTTGCCACTGCAATTCTATTTTCGCTATTGTTTCGCTATCCAAATGTGATGCTTCTAATAGGGGAATCAAGGGTTCCTTTAACACAACAAGCGCCTTTGACACAGCAAGAAGGGACAGTTTCCTCAATATTTCAATATTATTAGGCAATCTCTGCTGTAGCTGTTTGATAAGTAAAGAAACAAATGTTACACACCTATTTCTAACAGTTTGTTCTTCTTGTTCTGTTATTTTGTTTCTAATTTCTGAAAGTTTATTTTCAAACAAATAACCCAGATACGGTTTAGGGTTGAGATGTTTCTCGAAATCATCATGAAAAATTTTCCTCAGCACTGGATAGGTAGGAATGACAATTATTTTAAGAAGAGACTGAATGAGAACTACCAGGTCATCTAATAACTTGCATGGATCTGCATCCTTTGCCTCATAACTTTTGTTGACTCTCTGGACATCAGACAAAATGGGTTTCAAAAATAACAAGTATGCTAAATTGAGCTCATCACTGAACATGGAGTACAACATTTCAGCTGAGTAACATTTTTCACTGAGCCTAACGATTTCAAAATGAGTTTTTAACTCCAACCATTGATCAACTATTCTACATACTGCAGGCTGAATAGATAACCACCTCATGTCACAAGCTTGGGGGATTTTCAGTGGTTCATCCCCGTCATTTAGAGTGGAGAAAATTTGGCGGTAAAAGAGTTGCCGCGATGAAGACCGAGAGAACCAATTATAAGTTTCTCTAATAAGAAAATCCAAATTTCTTGGAAGAGAATCTGCAGTTGCTGCAGAGGTTGCCAGTTGAATCGAGTGGCACACGCACCTTATAAGTACCAAGTGTGGGACCTCCCGTTTAAGAATTTCATATACTCCATTATTAATCCCCACCATCACACTAGCATTGTCTGTTCCGATGCCTTGCAATTTTTGCAAATCTAAATTAATTGAGTTCAATGACTCTTTAACTGCCCTTGCAATAGACACTGCATCGCACTTTTCAAGTTCGACAAGTTCAAGATAAGTTGAAACAATCCTGTCAGATGTTTGGCTGTGATATATAATAGCGACTGCTAGAAGCTTAGTGACGGCAATGTCAGTTGATTCGTCCACCAAGATGCTGTACACTGAATCACCAATATCACTTCTTAAGTCACTCTCAAAATAAGGTCCAAGAACGTTCTTAATAACAGCACTACACTTTGTACGATGTAACTTAATCTGGCTTGCAGCTACGCTATCACTGAATCTGTTTTTACACATTTCGCTTAGGTGATCGCATGACATTATGGCACAATGTGCGGACACAAAAAGTGCAAGTGATGCTTCAGCACTGTTCCTTTCTAAAGAAAGCACCACTGGTTTGAAGTTAATATGTGTCTGTCTTTGGGAGGAAAATACAGAAACTGCAGATTTGTGCTTTTTTGTTTCCGCATGATTTTCCAAGTCTGCTAACCGAGCTCTTATGCTATGACACACTTTGCAGAACGCTTTTGTATTATCACCTACAGCCCGAGATAACCATTCTACAAATTTTGGATTTTTCAACCACTCTTCTCTAAACTATATATTGCGGTTTTACTTTGCCCATTTTGTTAGTTAATTAACCGTATAATTTTGTCACTATTCGCAACAGACCACTATATTGATGGATGAAGCACACGCAGCTAACCATGAACACAGTGTGAACTGAGAAGAGAAACGAGAATTTTGAATGGCACTGTGAAGTAAGCAAAGTTGTTTAATTGTTGGTATAAACAGTAGCCGAGGACTGATATAATAAACCACGTTTATCAAATAGCACGCCGCCTACTTGTATTGCCGGTAACACCGATAGCAGTACTACAGCAGCTACTGTGAAGCAAGTAGACTTTAAAATATCTCTTGTGTATTATTTTGCTGACTCCAGGGTTCGGTTTACAAGCAGTAAACATTACACCACCCAAAAGCTCATAACACGCAGATAACACGCAGGGTGTCTAATCACCAGGAATTGTAGAAGGGGATTGTTGCTAATCACAGCAAGTTTATATTACGATGACGCAATTCAAATGGTAGATATTTTCTTGTGTATACATCGGATGTGTCGAGCCTCGCAGCAGGAAAATGGTCTGTAAATCGCTTCTAAAAGAACAATATTGCATGCAACCATACATTTAAAAAACCAGATCGCAACCAGATGCATTTTGAAAAGAACCAGATTTCCCACTAGCAACTAAAAGATAAATTTTCCTACTAGACAGACGCTCAAAAAGACCAGATTTAGTTGTAAAACAACTAAATTGGCAACACTGGCCTTGTTGCTTTGAGGTAGCAAATCAAAGAGAAGTTGAAAGTATTTTCAAAGAGAAAGTGGCTGCGTAAAATAAAATAGCAGCGCCCCCCTTTAGCATTTCACATGCTTGCTTCAGAAGATTCCCTGCAACCATGACAGATGTCGCCTCGAGCTAGTTAAAGGGAAAACTCGGATAGACACAATGGCGTTCTCGGAGACCTTGCATCAAAAGTTACAAATGGAGCCTCTAAATGCCATTTCCAAAAGTGAAGACAGGGGCTTTAAACTTTATTTATATAGCCATGACAAAAAATTACACCAAATATGTTAGTATATTATGCAATGAGAGCATAATGGCAGCAATTAAGATGCGAGTATATTTTATGAAATGATTATTTATCTTAATCGCTATTATGCTCAAATTTCATACGACTATATATGCTCGATCACGAGTCAAGTTTAAAACATTTATAAAATGTGTTTAATATTCTATGCTGCATGTTATTGTCACTATTGTCCGACATTTCAATCATGTATTTGTTATTCAATTGTACGTACGAGAAATGATGGATGGCTCTCAACGTTTATTGTTATATTGGCCTTGGCACAATGTTACAGTTAAAAAAGTAGACATTAAAAAAATCGGAAGACAAATTGAATTCATTAGAATGTTTTCTACAATGTTAACACTAATCATTATATAAACATTATTTATTTCATGTACGGAAATCGGTAGTTTCGCTTTCAGCTGCGCGGGAAGGTGCTCAGACGGGGAAGTATCGATTGCTACATGCGGATCTTTTGATTGGTGATTAGCAGTGTCGTTATGGACAGGCGCACCTTTAATTGGTGGATAGCAATAACATTATGAGCCGGTGGATATAATGGATCCATTATAATAGCGCATAAGTGCTACTTTATGCCACGGTCGAGCATACAAATAATTATGGATGCGTAATATTTGGTTTAACGAAATTAAAAAAGCAATGGTATCAAATAATGAGATGGTAATTGTTTAGTTTAGCTTCGTAATTGTGTAAAATGTATGGCAGTTGTTTATCATTACAATAAGATTAACAGGATCAGAACAACAGCTTGCCTCTGTAGTTTGATGGTTAGCATACTAGTTTCCAAATCCAGTAGTTCCAGAGATCTTGGTTTCGATTCTCTCTGTTCGATAAGAATATTTATCTAACTAGGATCCTCCCTGGAGTCTGTAAGTATGAGTGGTACTAGATGTGTCTATATGAATGTTTAGGTATAAAACCCAAAATAAATAAACTTAAATATTAACACAACATTAAACACATGAGCATCATTGCCGATGAGGAATTGTTTCGAAGTGAAAGACAGCGACATGACCTAAGAAGCTAAGTTTGATAAGACCTTTTGCATTTAGGGTCTTATCAAACTAACTTAACGGTATTTTGTTCAAAATAAAAATGCAACTAATTGAACTATTTATAAAATTAAAATAGTATTATTCAACTATAACACTAGTTGTAAAGACATTTAAAAGCACAATTTAAAGTAATAAAACCATTGAATAAAAGTTAACGAAGCTTAAAGTCCAAAATTTCTTGATATCGGAAAAATAAGTTAGTAATTATTCAACAATATAAACATTATAACGCTTGAGAACGGAATGTATTCTTTCTTAATTTCATTTCTGTAAAAAATCACCATTTCTCTGTTATGGCTTTTCATTTTATATGGACAATATAACCAAACCATTTAATGTTCTTGTAGGATAGTTTTTGATCAGTTTTAATTCAGAAAATTATCCTTTCAGTTCTGGCCACTTAACAGTAACAATGAAGTACATACAGCAGGCAAGGCATACATTACGATAGGCAGAAGTCAAACATAGTTTAACAAACTGCTTCATACCAGTCATGCTTTTAAGAGGATCCGGGATAGAGTATATGATTTTGTAAAGTTTGTTTCAATCATTTTGAATTGTTTATGTTTTTTCTAAATGGCATACTTAAAGTTCAATAAAATTGATGAAGTACTTTTTTTATGCATGACCTATTTTCTATTTTTCATATTGCGATATTTGGAAAATATGAAATACTCCTTGCAGTAAAACGTAAAGTAAAGTCCAGTGGAACAGCCCATAAAGGGCCAAAGCTTCCCACCCGCCGAATTCTTTTTAATTCGTACCACTTTATCATATTAATATTTGAACTCCTAAGAAGGTACTCTGGAATGCTCTTTTCATTTTGTGCTTTGAATAACTAAATATAAATTATAATCAGTAATACACAGCCTAAAAAGTAAAACCTTTTGGATTATTTGTACCATTGAACCCAAGTTTTACATTGTAACCAAAAATGGTTTGTACAACTTCTTTAGGTAGCACTGTGCAGCAATTGTGCCAAGTTTCGTGAAAAAATAAAGAAATCTATACTGTACAGGGTATTTGTCATATCGAAAGTGTTGTTCTGAGAAAACTTTCATTTTATATTGAAAACATTAATATAGACTAATGCACCTGGTGCAAAGGATTAAAATTATTCAGCCCTTAAAAAGGTCTGGAGCACAATAAAAAGCATTTAAATGTTTTACTAAAATTTTAAAGAGTTCATTTTTGTAGAAATCCAAAAATCGTAAACATTGGCCACCTCGGCTGAACACCTATTCTAGGTCGCCTTAAGCTTATATCGTAACGAAGTTCTGACCATGTTTGTGATTTAAACAAACGTTACCTCAATTTTTTCAGCTTTTTTTCCCGGCTAGTCATCAGTAGAATAAGCCAAAAATAATGGTTAGGGTGCCCTATTTGCGTCTACTACAACCTTTCAGCTAATTGTACAAATTGTAAGTACGACAGCACACAAGAAGGTACCAAACGAGTAATATCTGTTCACCCCTAATTAGCCACATCCAAGAGTCATTCCCGTCCATTTATACATACATGCCTAATTCACTAGGGCACATCACCTTCAACATTTCCAGACTAGAGACAACATATACAGCATGTCCATAAAGTCTGGGATCATATGATATAATACACTTACGAGGGGCGTCTCGAAAGAAATCTGCACTATTTTTTTTTAAAAAATAACAAAACGTTTTAATACTTTAAAGGGGGTATGTTTTGAAAGCCACATTCAGTACCTATTTTCTCACATAATTACCTTGAACCTCAATACATTTTTGATACCGTGGTAACAGTTTTTTTTTAACCCAATGTCAAACCACTCTCCCGCCAAACTGGTTAGCCATCTTTCCATGTGGTATTCGTGGTGGACGAAGCGGCGTCAGGGCGGGTTTTCTCCGGGTGCTCCGGTTCCCCCGCCATCTCATTCCACCGGTGCTCCATCTTCATTCCGTGTGTCATCAGTGTCACCGCCTGCGGTGTCGTATGTAGTAAAAGCGGGCGTTAAACACTACAACAACAACCCATCTTTCTACTTATTGTTTCAGTTCCTCGTCATTTACGAAGCGCCTTCCCCCAAGATGTTGCTGCAGCTCTGGAAAAAGATGGTAATCACTCGGTGCAAAGTCATCCCATTATTGTTGTTATTATCATTTATTGTTGTTATTTATTATTGTTATCGTTGTTATTATTATCATCGTTGCTGATAGGGTTTTGCAATCGCTATAAATGCAGAAAATATCTAAACCTTACGTATTCACTTGAATATGCCTTATAGAGAACTTTCTTATATTATGGTCGCTTAATAAATCTAGTCGAAGTGCGAAATTCACTACTAAACATATGCACTTCGGTATACAATTATTTTTGTCTAACATTTCATAATCCTTTGCTTTCGTTAATTCTTTATGAAATGTATTGACAACTCATTGTTGCTAAAAAATTTAATTCGCTTTTAAAAGTAATTCATGTATAGTTCATTTCTCTTTCTTGTTCTATTTTCACTATTTCTAGCATTCATCTATTAGCTAGAGGAAATCTTGTAAACCCACCCAAAAGTTCGGTATCGAAATTTCACAAAAATACATATTTTGGGGTCCCCTGTTATTTTAGAAATGGTGTGTGTGTGGTGGGGTGTAGGTGTGTGGGTGTGGGTGTAAGTGTAGGTGTGTGTTACAAGATTGATGACCTCAATCAGTATTACAACTTTAGCACTTAGATTTCTCGCACTATTCATCTGAAAGTTCATCTTCTTCAACCGTTGCAGCATTACACAAACTTGTTGAAGTACCTAAACCTTATCTTCTCGGTGACTTGAGATTTTCGGACCCACCACATTCTTTCATAATAACCTGAGACGACAGAATAAGTTCATTTACCGTATCTAGCGCCAATCTGTTCTAACTTTCGTCTTTATTAAACCCAGCTTAGGGGAAAAAAAAAAAAAAAAAAAAAAAAAAAAAAGAAAACTCTTTCACAAGAAGCACTTCTGTGGGGCAACGAAATCACTCATAGTGCAACCTCCGCCAGTTCTTTAAAATCAGTATTTCCACCAAGGTGATATGTGTTTAATAGCACCCCAGAAACTGTCAGGTTCAGGCATGTTCTTTATTTCACACGGAATATCACATATTCCGAATTTTCTCCGTTGTTCATCAATTTTCTGAACAGTGCCTTCTTCATTGAGATTATCAGATCTGTGCACACTGGCAACTGGCAGGAGGCTTAATAGGATATGAAATGGTTGCCTTAGAAGGGTGGAGACAGGCCATGTGGTGTCCCTATTTGTAATTAGTTTCATTTTGCTGGTGTGACAAACCAGTGAAAATGATATTTCATACATACAAATTGTCGTACACCCCATAATTATCGTACAGTTGGCAACTATGTCACCACATCATGGTCTAAGGGGAATGAGGGGTAGGGGAAAGATATTCCACACAGTGTAACCTGAATTTTGTAAACATCCCCATAATCGTTGCTCTACTGGTCTTATTGCCAACTTACCTCCAATATTATTGCGCTATGTTTACTCGCTGCTAATTTATCTCAATTTCAGTTGTAAAACAGTATTTTTCACTAGTTTTGTATCGGAAGTAATAGTAAAAGTAAGGTAGAAGCAGATGACCCTCCGCCTAGGAGTGCTGTGATATCTTCTATGATATTGTGGTTGAAGAACGAAGAGGTTCAGAGTGACAGTTCTATACATAAAAGTGATCTTCATAGGATGCCTGAATCAAACAAACCTAAAGAGGCTCATAAAGGTATTACTGGCCTTCTTCTATTACTTTCATTACCTGTACTTGCAGGAACAATTACTGTAGTATTAACTGGCCGAAATTGTAATACTTCATTCTTGCATCCTGCAGGAGGGAATGAGAGGTTGTTAGACTGAATCCTTTTCCTCAATTGTTATGACGTTATTATTGGTTATTTTGGTTTTATTGAGCCACACTGTCATTTACTGGTCCCAATACATGTGTGATCTCAAACACTAGTTTGAGCCAAGGTCAAATGAATAGTTAAAGAAATGCAACAGCTGACGTATTCTTACAGGATTTTAACGTTTTATATCACTTAAGACCGATACAAATTGGCAGTATTTTAAAACTATAGAAAAGGCAGAAAATGATCAGTGGGAAACGGAGTAGTTGAAAACATTTTTACGCTTTATGAGCTAAATATACTGCATGAGCTGAAAATAACATTTAAATTGTGCTATTTTGAACGATTTCTTTGCTTTAATCTGGCGTAAATATGCATTCCAGGTTTGGCAACATTATCGTAAACGCGATTAGAAGCAGAACTCCTGCTTGCGATATCATTATCTAGAATTATTTACTAACATAGTAAATGGCTGCAATCCAGCCAGGAACCTTCAGCTAGTGAATAGGCTATGTAACTTATGCTCAACATGTGTGCATTTATTCGATTATTATTAAATTCCTTCAATAATTCTATGGAAATATCATCCTTATTGCCGAATAAGCCAGTATGCATTCATTTAATAAGAAACGAATAAAATAAGTGTGGTGCTGTGAACTGTGAACAATTAAGCAATGTTATCTCTGTCAGTATGAAAACATAAGGTCATTCTTTTCGGTAATAAGAAAGTGAAATGAAATTTGAATATTTACTTTTGAAATATACAATAAATGGGTAATGCTAGGAGTGTTTCTCCAGGAATTCTGTATAAATGTATATGAGTAATACAGTTATGCGTGTTTTTTAGAGACTAGTAAAAATATACAGCTCAGTTTTACCTCCAGCAAGATGCACTACTTTAGTATTTAATTACGGCATGTGCTGCCTGCTGTAATGTTTTCACTGCATAAAGAGTATTACTCATTACATAGATACGGTAAATAAATTTTCATATCCTTATGCATCCCTGCATAAAGCGTAATTTGAAAAATGTCTTACTAGTACTTTATCGCAGTTACTAACCTCGTATGTTATAACATAGATTAACTCATATTTGTGTTGAAGTTGCAGATTTCTTCATACCTTCTCTGGCTATTCCGCCGCATTGCGACATTTCTTTCCTTTTACCTTCTAGTCTTAAATATATCATACAGTCTTTTCGTTAGTACTTTTATTTTGTGGAATGTCGTGTTTACTGGTCATTAAGAAAACTGTTTCTTTGTCTGTGCTCTCCTTATGGAGACAATTCGCATTTTTCTTCATTCTTTATGATAAGTTTATTGAGAATAACTATAATTCTCTTCCTTTTTCCTCCTTCTCTCCTCCTTTACTTCTGGTATGGTCAAGGCCAGTTACTGCTTCAAAAGCACCTCCAATGTTTCATGATCGCTATTTACTGAAGACAATATTTCATAAGGTCATCTCCGAGTGCTGTGTTGCCTTTGGAGCGAGGATAGCTGGATTTAATAAAGACCAAAGTTGGAACAGATTGGCACTAGATACGGCAAATGAACTTATTCTATCGTCTCAGGTTATTATGAAAGAATGTGATGGGTCCGAAAATCTCAAGTCACCGAGAAGATAAGGTTTACCTCAACAACAAGTTCGTGTAATGCTGCAACGGTTGAAGAAGATGAACTTTCAGATGAATAGTGCGAGAAACCCAAATGCTAAAGTTGTAATACTGATTGAGATCATCAATCTTGTAACTGGATATCATAAACATCATCACTATTACATTTTCATAAGTGTTATACTGATATTTTTATTGTTTTAGCTTTTGGTTTATGATGTACGATAATTTTGAATCCAACTCTATAATTTTGAGCGGCTGGTACGGTATTTTACTTTTAAATGTTGTCAACCCTGAGTGGTGAACAGTTTTGTTCATCACACCTTGTACGTCGGACTTGATTGTTCGCATTTTTTTGTTATTTACAGAGTTCTATCAGTGATTTTACTGTTTTTTTTTATAGGTGGTCACGTGGTAACGTCACACGGTTGGTCGCACAGTTCACACGCACGGTTATTCCCGGGGTCGTGGAAACTCTTGGACTTGCATATTTTGTGATGGTATCCGTTCACTGGTACTGAGTTCAGCAGGTGTCGGAGTTCTCGGTTCGTGTTGCTCCAGGATCTGTTTATCATGGCTTCTGTTGTATAAAAGGCCAGCCATATCTCCCTTCTCTTCTTCTCTCTTTCACGTCGAAAGCCTTTTCAAACTCGTTAAATGCTGTGAAGGTTGGAATATTAAATTCTCTGTGTTTCTTTATTGTTTGTGTTGAACACAAATATGCAACCGATACATGAACCACTCCACTGATCCATTGATCCACTCCACGCCACATGATCCACCTGAATCCACTCTGGGATTCTGTTAGTCTCCTCTCTGCAATGACACCAATTCGTTTTTGAATTGTATTTGCATGGAGTGTATACTTCTTACAGAGTAGACTAGTGCCTCTATAGCTCTGTGGGTTTTATCTATCTCCTTTCCTGAATATTGGGCATATAAGTGCCCATATCCTAGTTGCCAGCAACAATTAATAAACTTTAGTAGCTTTGACACAAGTCCAGTTGACAAATATTTAAGTAGTTCTACATTTAGTCCATCACATCCAGGAGTTTTCCTTTTCTTAAGTTCTTTTACAGCATTTCTTAATTCTTCTTCAGTGATTAAATTCACATTTTGATTCATATTTGCTGTTTTTACACTAATCTCTTGTGCTTTATTGGTTCATAACTCCTTGTAGAAATTAAGTCATTCGCTTTCTGCTAGAGTTGTTATTCATTCTGCCGTTTTCCGTTTTATTCAAATCTCTACGGACCCGAAATGTTTTCTGTTGTCTACTTAAATTAGGATATATGGTAATGTATTTGTCCCAACTTTGTCGTTTAATTTTTCTCAAGGTTTTTCTTGTAATTGTATTGTTTCTTTTATACCCTATTATATTATCTGTTGCTGGTTAAGATATTTAAGATATAATTTGGTTTTCTCTGTTATCACTTTTTCCACTTCTTCATTGTGGTCTAGTGGAAAATTTCCTTCCAAACGTTTCGTTCAAATCTACGTCGAACATCCTCAGTGGTGTCATCCTTCGACCAGGTACTACGCACCGGGTCAGTGTGCCCTGAAGCTCGCGAGGAAAGGGGCGCTACTCCCTTTTGCGAGACTACCTCAAAGAGGGTTCTCACCTTATTATTTAACGCATAGATTGAAATATTTATACGCCTTACGCCTATTTACCTACGCGAATAGTGGAAAGAACTGAAAGCTCTTTAATCTTAAGATAATAGACTTGGTCTTTATTACACGCTAATCGTCAAAATGTAATAGTAATTAAGAAGAAGCGAAGTGACTGATAAATGGATTCGACATGTGTTATGCACTTTAGCACCACTCGCACTCAAAGAAAATCTTTAAAAGCTTTTAATTAACGGAACTGTTGCCATTTAGCGACTAATTATTTATTGGTAGTTAACAAGAAAAGTTGGAATATCTGCACTTAAACGCAGAAAGTTAAATGCTGTATGAAACTCTACCGAGGCGTGTGAAACATTCAACTAGGGTCTTTTTTAAGCTTAAGGGAATGGAATTCGCGTCGAATGAAGTGGGGCAGGGTAGCGAAATCGTAAAGAAGGCCGAGTCTAGGGCAGTTACTGCCCCCTCCCATTTAAAATAAGCACTTGCAAACACGCAGAGCACCTCGTTAAAACTTGATTTCTCCGCTTCTTTCTGCTCTCCAGGATGCAATGAAACTTTCACTGCTGTTATCTAAGGAAGCAGCGATATTAGTATTCAAAGGACTGGGCATTTTTCCCGTCTTTCCTCTGAACTATTTACACCAAAAACCCTATCTCTTTTTGCATAAATTAAAGATAACATTAGACAGGATGGACGCCATCAGGATCTTACAATTTATTCTGCTGTAAGACCTAGTCTATTGTCCTCGAAGCTTGTTTTTGGTTATTATTCTTCCCTGTAATTGAAAATTGATTAGTGCAAGAGCATAGCGTGTTTGAGTCGCACGCTAGATTTTTTATCCTTGTCCACAGTTCACATCCCGCAATGTTTAACTTATATTCACAGTTGTTTTGAAAGGTTTAAGCTGAACAAGTGTTTCTTTTCTACAAATGTGTTGTATTTTAAGGAAAAGAGTCGTCTCCTTAGCACAGTGGTAGCACTGCTGCTTACCAAGCGGGAGACCTAGGTTCGATTCCCGGTACCGGGGAAGGATTTTCTCTCACTGGAAGACCTGTTCCGGGGTGCACTCAGCCTCGTTATATCCCTGAGGTTCAAATTGAGGAGTACTTTCATTAAGAAGTAGCGGCCCCTCTTCGCGTTGACCACATAACTGGTCGAGAGGGATCGGGACGCTGACCACGTCCCACCCCCCAGTTCTGCACCCCACTCATGACGCCTGTATTGGGTACAGCTAGGGTCGCAGCGGCTGGGTGCTAGGTCTTGGTTGTTCCGCTGATATTTATTTATTTAATTTTTAGTTTTAACGAATACGGTTTTCAGTTACATGCGTTACAGCAAGTATTAGAGCATTATAACATGTTTTATTCTAGCACATTCTATTTACATTATATTGTGTTTTCATCCACTGACCAAAGGGGATGGCTCAGAGGATAATGTCTATGGTCCGCTTTCAGGAGGTTGCGGGTTCGATCTCCGTGGCCGACCTTCCTGACCCATGAATTTTTTTCGGAGGTTTCCCCGGGTCGCCAGTCGAATGTTGGGATACATTTATTAACGAAGGAGATGGCTCTACGGTAACTTTCGTAGTTTTCCAGGTTCAGTAAACTAATGCAGGGTTGTCAGGTATTTTTTAGGCTTCGTACAGTGAGGTGGCATGAAACAGATGGCGCGGATACTTGCTCAAAGTGGACACTAGAGGGCTGTTAATTGACGGGTCGTTTATCACCCTCATGGACAGCTCCATTTGTGGAACAGGTGTCCCAGCTAGAAACTGTTGCGACTTCCGCGTGTCTCTGTGACCTGCGGTCCTTAGCCTCCGTAGTTCCTTCCTCTTGAGAATAGATAGCCGCAATAGATCTCGTATGTAGATAGCTGTGTACGAGGTGTCCCCCTGTATTGTATATCCTATACGCTTTACTTTTATTGCATTGTACTATTCTCTACTGGATATAAACAACAGAAGAAATGTATGTGAAGCTTTTTGAAGTGAATTAAGTTTATTTAATGCTGTACTGTAGTGAATTCATCTGAGATTTTTTTTACTGTTATCTGCACTTATTGATGGAAATGCGTAGTGTTATAAGTTATAACACTTTCAAACTGTCGATGCTTATAGATGCCCGAAAATCAACAGAAGCTGAAGTTTCTGAAAATGTGGCTTCAAAACGTTAACGGCATTGTCTTTATGTTACTGTAGAATCTTACTGGTACGTGTACCAGCGAGATGACTCCGCGGTTAACGTGTGAGACTCGTATTCGGAAGGCCGTGGGTTCGAATCTGACTCATATTTTTTTTTTTGGGGGGGGGAGGGGTTGGGGAAGGGCTGGTGGTTTTCCTCGCCAGGCGAATGCTGGGTAGGTTACTTTAATTCCCCGAATTTCCTTTTCCTCCATTTCACTTTACTAATCATTTCATCTATCATTTCAACAGTTTGGTCTATTTCAGGGTAGAAAACGTTAGTGGGTGTTCGGATGCAGCATGTTGGGGAAGAATTGCCCTGAATAACTCCGTCCTCTGAGATCTTAAATAATACACTAATATGCACACACAATGCGAAAATACCGATATTCAAGACTAAATAAGCAGACCATAATATCAAGGAGATATTTTTAAGTCCAAGGCTCTCTGAAAAGTCAAACGCACACACACACTTAGACATAAATTGTGTATTTTAGCAAGATCTACATTCTGTATAGTAAGATTTGGTCTCTCTTACGGTTTACCAGTTACGCAACAGTCATCCTGAATAAACAGTACTTCATGAGCTATAGCCAGAAAATTCAAGATATACATTTCATTAGAAAAAAAAATCTCAAACGTATGGCATTTTAACCAAAACAGAGCCATTTTCAAGAAAATCAAAATTTTCGAAAACTTTTCCACCTAAAGGGTAGTTTAGGGTGGAGTAATTTTCTTCAAAATCTTCGTGTCGCGTCCATGAAAGACATTAGACTTAAATACCAACTTTGGTTTTTAACCGACTTTTCGTTTTTGAGTTATGCTGTCCACAGATAGACACAAAGACAGACAGGCAGACAGACACACAGACACACAGACACACACATGGACCTTTTTCTAAAAATGCTTGTTTTGGTTTCAGGAGGCCTCAAAACATACAATACCGGTGAAATCTCGACATGGAACTTTTGGGTGGAATGCAATACTTCCTCCCCTTTACTAAATGTAGTAAAGAAAGTAAAAATGTGGGGATCCATACACTCTGCTAAGCCTACTCTCCTGTGATCTGGCCGACTTCTGTCTCCTCTCGCTTCACTCCTCCCTTCAGGGGCGCCCCTTCGGGTCCCCTCCACGTCTGTCCTACATCTACTCCTGCTACTACTGGTACTTAAAAGTGAATTATAAAATGTTTTCAGAATCTTCATAAGAAGACACAAAATATTAAAGAACCTGATTTGCAATTCTTGCATGACTTTCTCTACAATTTTTATGTTTGTGTTCTACAATAGCATGCATATAATTAGTGGTGCTATTCAATTTAAAGTTTCTTAGAATAAAATTTTGGTTGGAAATAAATCTCAAATTAAGCAGTTGAAATTTTATTTCGTAGAGATACGGTTGTTCGTACCGTATATTATAAGTTTTACAAACCATGACAGATAAAAGAAGAATCCTGAAAGATATTTTATTGATGCTGCAAGTCAGTCCAACATAAGAAAACTTAAAAGCAGCAAAAGATAACATTTATAAAATGTATAATGCTTAAAAAATGATTAATTCAAGAAATTCTATATTGCAGTGAGAACTACTTCATTTGTGCAGTACTTTTTTCGGTATTCCTTGTTTACTAGTTACACTAAATTAACAAGCTTCATTCACAATGAAGAAGACATTATAGAATATTCATAGAAAATTCATGATACACACTGCATGCATAGACCTATAGGTATCTTAATTATTTGGTATTTTAATCAAATTATTACAGTCGCTTTTGAAAAATTCGTTTTCTATACCACCTAATTTAGCATAGAAAAATTTCCTTGAATGTCTTCGTGTTGCACATATTGAACTGAAACCAAGTTTATTATTGATCCAGCCTTTTGTTTTTGAATCAAACACACGCACAAGCGCACGCACTTGCACTCACAATTGTTTACAAACGTTTTTACGAGTTCAGTAGACGTCAAAGCGCTCTTCCGTTAAAACAGGCTATCAAATGTTTGCATGGAACGTAATACTTCCTCTGTCTGGTAGAAGGTAAAAGTAGCTGTTAAAAGTGTGTATTTGACTGGGCTGAAAAATAAACAGTCGGAAGCACCGAGTAAATAACGAGTGAAGGTGCAAAAGTGCGTACGTAGAATTCGCCATTTCGGAAACACCATAGTAAGTAGCCATTGTTAGCTGGAAGAATTTAAATGCATTGGATTTTCACTTAAACTCTCCAGCGTGGAGGCAAAATATAACTTTTATTATGTTTGTTAATATGAATATTTTCTGGTTCAAAAATATGTGACTTCGGTACTTACTGTGCATAAATTAGTCTTACTGTTTTATCATTTTATTGTAATACTTGAGGTCTTCTCTATTATTATTATTAATTAGAACTTCTCGGGTACCAAACCTGTAGATATTACAAGGGTGGTAACCCGAGAAGCTCTAATTATCCTTTTATGCTTAGTCTTCCTTATAATCATAGGAACAGCAGCAGTGCCAAGTATAAGGCTGAGCATCGAAAACTGTGCTGAAATTTGGCCAAAATGGTTTTAGGTGCTGAGAAGGGCACCCATCTAAAGAACTTCAACTGAATCTGTGAAACCCAAAGAACCCAAAGTGGTAGTTCCATGTGTCCATATTGTTTATTTTGAAATTACATTTATCTTGTAATTTATCGTGAATCGGCTTCATACATGAATAGTGGGTATAATATAATGTAAATCTCTCATTGGTAATACAAGTCAGGGGGATGTTGCACAGGTTCTCCTTTCTGCTTGAAATCTCACAAAATTAAGAAATTAAATGGAGGAGTAATAAAGTAGTGTATTCACAAACAAATAGTTTTATTGTAATAATCATTCCTAGCTTTGCTCTCATTAAATGTTATCACAACTTCGCGCAAGGGACTGATAGTAGAACCCGGATTTGTATGCAAGATGCATGTCCAAGTTATATATTCACAGATAATAATTTGAATGATGTTTAAAACTGCATGCAATAATTGTATACTCTGAGTGAAAATGCAAGTCTGAAATTATTCTTCTTCTTTATTTGATTACCCTCACCCAATGTAGGACTTACACCCCCTAGGACTTACAAGTTTGAGCCTAGGGTCAGATGCCTGTCGAGGAGCAGACGAACCTATGGGCCAGACAGAGTGAAGACCTGAAAGTGAATGGTCAGTCCAGCAACAGGTATGAGAGTGAGGAAGAGGATGATATGAAATGCAAGCGAAATGGATGAATGGAATTGTGATGATGGAACTTTTGGTGGAAGGAGTGGCGGGGGAAACCGGAGAACCTGCAGAAAACCCGCACAGACACCGCTTCTCTGTGCGTTCACTACAGGTACCACATGGGGGTCCCTGGAATCGAACCCGGGCCGCCTTGGTGATGGGCGAAGGATGAGTGTGTTTGTGGGTGTGGGTGTGTGTTCACTAAACTCAGTACACATATATAATTTGGAATCTTGAGAACACTACTGTACAGCTGGGAAGAGGGTGTGATGTAGAAATAATTGAAAACGACCAATATGAATGTTGAAACAGCAGTTTTTGGAGCCATTCAGATGAGCAGTGACATTTCCTAAGCCATTTACGTCCAAGTTCAATCTCAGCATCAAGGAATGAGAAGCAGTGGAAGATAAAATGCACAAAATGACTGAGATTAGCTTCGAAATCTATAGTTTTCGGTGCTGCTAAGCTGAATGACAGCCCGAAGTACTCAAACCCAAGTTTAGTAGAACGAATGGATAGAATGTTGTAGAACCTTCTTTGAGAAAAACAATTGGCAGTCGATTTTGTTAGTTGGGCATTAAATAAAACTCCTGCTTAAAAACAATCTGAAAAATTAGCACAACGTTATCTAGTGAAGAAGGAACTTCACTGAACCAGAGTTGTATTGTTTTTCACGTGCACATGTGATATTAAATGATGTATAAAGGGCATTTTTATTGCGTGTAGTAGTGTATCTGTCTCACATTTAAAAGGTACCAGTTTGAATCTCGGTTAGGTTGAGTTATCCGGATAAGGTTTCTTATCCGAGATTTTCCCCTTATTCTGAGAAGGCAAATGTCGGGTAGCTTTAAGCTCTAAGTACCTCCGGCTCATTTGTGCATAGTTCCACTAATTAACATTCATCCATCGTCCGCTATGACATTACGTTGGAGGACGTTAATACACACACACACACACACACACACACACACACACACACACACACACACACACACACACACACACATACACACACACACACACACACAAGGTATTCGCTGGCAGACCTTAAGAGCTCCATTAAAGGAAACCTTTGGACAACTTTCCTACTATTGTAATACCCGCGAATACTTGAAGATTGCACACAAATCAGTTTATTTGATATTGTACAGTAGTTCTTGCACCTTATGCTGCACTTTTTATATATTTCATGCATATTTGTATGTTTATTTTGCTATTATTACGCATACAAATTCGGATTCTACAGCACCTAAGAATAAAATAAAACATTGTGCGGTCTATTGAACAAAGTCATAACATACCATGGCAATTATAGTCCATTGTTGTGTGTAGCTGGTTACATGCCACCTGAAATTAGAAGGTTAAACTAAACGCTTTGTAAATTCATTGATTCGAATCTCTGGCTTCCATTTCCACACGAGAAATGAATAGATGATGCAAAAACACCAACAAAAATTCAAATAGCTATTGTCATCTTGGTGGTGGCAGTCCATCAGTCTTGGTCTAGGGTTGTGTTTATTCAGACGAGACAAAGAGGCACTGACAGTAAAATTAATAGTTTACCCTGACTTGACACCAAGCTGAATGTGCTTAGTAAGGATGCACTATGCATCTTCATAGACATTGCTTATCAAGAAATGGCTACGTATATGTTCCACATGGTATTGAGCTAGAACCTTCTGAAGCTGTGCAACCTGAAAATATTTAATGCTCTCATCCAAACCATAATCCTGTACAATCAAGGCGAGATAATCAAAGTTGAAACTCTAAAAATTGCCTTTTGTTTTAACATATGCTTCTTCCTGGATTTATTTTTCTGGGTCAATTTCAACTTTATATTTCCCTTATCTGTGGCAGAGGAAATGATTTCAACACATTTAGATTTTCCGTGAGATAAACCAATCATTTTTGTATTTGTGTATCTGTGTATATCTATCTAAAAATGAAAAATGGTATAAATAACGAGATTTTTTTGTAGAGACAATAGGATACAAAGAGAGATTTTCAGGAAATTCGTTACAGATAGTCTTCAACTTCAACATTTTCTGTTCTTTAAAATACCATGCGATCTACAGTAACATACGAATCTGAGAATTAGGATGACGGTAAGAAAAGGGCAGTAATTATCTTGAGCTTTTATAAAGTATTGTGATTAACGACAAAAATCATTCCGGTTCCTTTACTATGACTATTATCTCTTAAGATTTTACCACAAATTCAGTTTTCTTCTCGTCGTTAACACGGTCTACAGTCTTTCGGGCTATCACAACTCCTAATTTGTATTTCTCATAACCTTACTCAGTTCTTTTAGTGTCTTTCTTCACTTCTTCTGTCTCTCATCACTAATTACGAAGACTTAATCACTCGCGACGCTTGTTAAACCTTCTTACGACGTACCAACATGACGACACGCACACACACATCTGTATTGCACTCACTGACACAGTGACCAACTCGTGTCTGTAACTGTAACTGAAAACTTACTACTCTGCTTTTCTGTGGCATTCTTATATACTGCGAATGACGTAACACGAACTTTTCTTGAGTTCCACACACATACACGCGCGCGCACGCTGGCGTACCTAGAATTTCGGGTACTTTCTCGAAACCGTTTGTTGACAGTCACATAAACACGGCAGTCGCCCGAGGCATCCTGAACTTGGACTTTTTTGCCCGTAAGTCATCATGGCATGTGCTTTGAAGTACCTTGGCCCCGTCCTTCTTTGTTGTACGCCGAGCCGAACGTCACAATATTTTAAGCCATCTTTCTTTGAGGACGTTTATTTTACGCATATTTAAAATCCTAAGTGATATCGCAATGCTTATCTAACTGTAGTTCATTTATACACGGGATTTGAGAACACCATGCCTTTTTATATCATCTGTTTGAGTTTTCAAGTTTCAAGTTTTCTTTATTCCTAAGTTTTGGCCTGGTTCCAGTACAAGGGGCCCGGCTTACATTTATTTACAATTATTTTTATTTACAAGGTATAGTTTTGGGTTTCACCAAAAACCCATACGGTGACCATCTTTAGATCACCAAGAATAGGTTTTGTTTGTATTTTGGTGCCTGTTCCAATCTTTTTTTTTAAATTTCCTTTATATACAAATATACATCTATATACACACATACACGCACGCGTTCACACACTCTCTCTCTCTCTCTCTCTCTCACACACACACATACACACATCTTCACTGGGCACACCAGAAATATGCGTCCTAGCTCACGCACTGCACTATTTACACTTCACTTACAATATTTATATTTTCCCACTTGTTTTCCTGCGCGGGCAGGGTACAGCTCCTGGGTGTTTTCCGAGGCGAGGGCATCTGCCGTAACGTGTGTGTGGCCTAGGACCGAAGTTGCATGGATGCGCATTACTCGGCGAGCCATGCGGCGTCCGGAATATTTTCATTCTAGTATGTTTGCAGTGTTTCGGCTCGCCTTTGCCAATGTTGGCGATCACGTAGCTTTCGTGGTTCCTAATGCGCGTTCATGTTGCCGTTGCTCTTTTTGCTATTGCCTCTGGGATGGACGGGATCTGGGTTTCAAGGTGAAGAGTTTGGTTAGTGTTAAGGAGTGGAGCAGAGAGGATTTTTCTAAGAGAGAGGTTTTGGAGGGTTTGAATTTGTTTGAGGGCGGTTTTGGAGGCAATTGCCCAGGCCTCGCATGCGTACAGGACCACCGAGAGTATAAATGACCTGTATAAAATCAGCCTGGTTTTAAGTTGTAGCTGGTGGCTGCAGAAGATGGGGGCGAATAACTTTAACCGCTGTCTGCCTTTGTTGGCGGTATTTTTATGTGGGTGGACCAGCACATCGTGCGGTCCATGGTGACGCCGAGATATTTGACATGCTGACGACAGTGCAATACTTGACCACAGACCGTTAGGTCCATTGCCAAAGTGTTTGAGTAACTCACTGGTGCATGTCTATATACCACATTGAGCAGCCGTCTTTCGGCAATATCTGGTTTGTGGTTATTGATTTAATCAGATGGTGAAAGTTGGACAGATGATCTTAGCTGTGTAACTGACATATTCTACTCATCTAGGTATTTAATTATTTTTAATCTGTAGGTAGGGCTTTGGATTTACGGTTAAATATTTAATCCATTCCGTAAGTGAAGAATAAGGAAAACCATGCAAATCTCCAGGTATTTACCGATAGACAGGATTTGAAACTTTAGTTGCCTCTATGCGAACCAGAGATGCTACCGTCTGTTAAGAAAGGGGACTCGCTTGTTCCAAAACGATGTAAAATGTCTTTATTTTATTATTTTCTGTACTGTTTAACTCTATGCAAGGTAGAGGAAATATTGTATTCTGCCCAAAAATGGAACGTTGGGATTTCACTGGAAAAAACGTTTAGAGACTTCCTGGATAAAAGAAGCAGTTTTGGAAACAAGATGTGTGTGTTTTGAACACACACACACACACACACACACACACACACACACACACACACACACACACACACACACACACACACACACACACACACAATCTTACGAGGACACGAAGATGCAAAGATTTTGAAGGGAAACACCCCACCCCTAACTAGCCTTTGCATGCAACTTTATCATATCATTGATTCTTTCTAAAAATATATATAACAATTTTTAGTAAAATGCTACAATTTTACAATTTTTCATGTCAAATAAAATCCATATATTGAATTCTCTGGATGAAGTCACCTTCATTCTGAATTAACTTTGTATGCTGATACACCGTACGAGAAACAGAATAGTACTGTGTAAAAACCTCAATCTCCTCCAAGAACATACTTTGTCTTCGAATCCCGGTACCGGCATGGGGTTTCTCCTACTGGGAGACCTGGTCTGCTTATACTTATCAAAGTTGTTGAGAGTCACTTAGAATTACAAGTTGTATACCCAAACATCGCAATTTATTATCTTTTCAAGTAGTGTATTACAAATTATAGTGTATATTGTACTCATACATTTTATGTATCCTTGATACATCTAGTAAGATAAAGCTAAAGAAAACTGTGTATATTAAGTAAATGAAGGAAAACATGGGAACGATGGAAAAATTAAATTTAAAAAAGTAAATAGAAGCCTGTAAGCACAAAAATATAGCACGGGCCTACTATTCCCCAGGCGCCAACGATGTTCTACCAGGCGTGCGCCTAACGGAAGGTGATGGTGACGAGCGGTTCTGATGAAAAGAAAAACGAATAATCCTAAACATTCAAGTATATCTATCATATGACATACTTTGGAAATTATAAACATACTGTATGGAATATTTCGAAAGCGGCTAATGCTAACATTTTTTATGTGACCCAAGTTATTAATTTTAATGGGCTCTACATTTCTACTGTAGCAGAATAGACTTGGTGTATTTCTTATGACTTAGATTATATTACGCCCATCCTGGATATGCTACATCCATTCTAGGTCTGCTATACACACACATGGATATTCTACAACCATTCTGAATATTCTACAACCGTCCTGGATATTCTACAACCATCCTGGATATTCTACAACCATCCTGGAAGTTTTATAACCATCCTGGATATTCTACAACGATCCTGGGAGTTCTACAACCATCCTGGATGTTCTACAACCATCCGGGATATTTTACAACCATACTGGATATTCTACAACCGTCGTGGATATTCTACAACCGTTCTGGATATTCTACACCCATCCTGGATGTATTACTCACATCCTGGATATTCTACAACCATCCTGAATGTGCTACACCCATCCTGAAGGTCCTACTTTCAACCTGGAGACCCTACACCCATCCTGGATGTGCTATGCCCACCCTGGAAGTGCTACACCCATTCTGGAGATGCTTTACCCATCATGGAGGTGCTACACCCAACCTGAATATGTTACATCCATCAAGGAGGCTCTACACCCATCCTGGAGGCTCTACACCCATCCTGGAGGCTCTACACCCATCCTGGAGCTGCTACACCCATCCTGGATATCCTACACCCATCCTGAATATGTTACTCATCCTGGATATGTCATACCCAGCCTGGAGCAAGATGGCTTCGAATCTAAACCTTTTATGGTATACTATTGACGCAATTAGCTCTTTAAAAATCGAATGTGTTCCATTCAATGACTTTCTCTGCTCATTCTCATACAAACTGTTCTTACAAACGCTTATTGTTCTATCTACTTCATGTTAATCCAGATAAACGATTTTACAAATCGCTTTACTTCACATTTTCTTCTTTGATAATGAGAAATTGGAACATAGAGGCGTAAGCGATTTTCAAATCTTTAAAGAAGAGGTTCCCATGTGATGGTTTTGAAATTCCGATTTCTTGTATGAGCTGCAAGGGCAAACAACGAATAATGATTTCCCATTTGAGGATTTATACGTGAGAATTCAATTGGAATTCAACTCCGCAAAAACATTTCTTTGATATAAATCGTGTGCTTTAACAAGATCTACATTTTTATGTAGTAAAATTTTGTCTATATATTGCGGTTTACCCGTTATGCAAATATCATACAAAATGAAGAGGACTGCAGAGTCTATTTTCATAAAATTCAAAACATATATTTCATTTTTCATTTCTTAAACTGCGGCAATTGAATCAAAATCCCTCATGATTTTTGAGGAAATCAAAGGGTTTGAAAAATGTTCCATGTAAAGGATATTCTTGGGATCGGGAGAAGCTGAACTTAAGTCCCAAGTTTAGTATTTAATTACTTTTTATTTTTCAGTTATGCTGTCACGTAAAGACACAGCACTCATACAGCACACAACGGTTACTAATTTTCTTAGTTCAGTAAATCTCAAAACACGTATTTACGGTGAAATTTCGTTATCGAATTTTTGGTTGGAATACTATACTTCCACTACTTACATTAGTAGAGAAAGTATGAGTAAAAATATGGTATGAATAAAATGTTACATATATCATGGGAATTATTTAATATCTTGAGTTTCACCATTATGTGCAAGAGTATCCTTTCATACTAATTTACACTCTGGGTGTAAGATGATTAATATTGCAACTACACCGTGCTAAATGCTGATGAGAATAAACTTTATAGCACTATTAGGAAGACTCGCGAACTTTTCAAAGCAGGAATTTCTGAACGTCACAAATGGACTTCGTAAAACCCATCTCGCTCATTAACAGAAATTCCAGTTCCAAAGCTCCAAAGCTGACAGTGATAGTGAAAGGGAAGCTACCCTTGTCAGACAGGTTTTACGGTCATTTTGCCCAAGATTATGCTGTCGCATATATAACACGCTGTAACACGTTCTATGGCATACCTACTCCTAATCACTTCTTTCGATCCACTGATTGCAGTTTTAAATTTACTGACATAGGGGCATTCTTAAAAACCATCCTGAGCAGATGCATGAGTAACTATATTTTTTTTATTATTATTATTATTATTATTATTATTATTATTATTATTATTATTATTATTATTATTATTATTATTATTATTATTATTATTATTATTATTATTATTATTATTATTATTATTATTATTATTATTATTATTATTATTATTATTATTATTATTATTATTATTATTATTATTATTATTATTATTATTATTATTATTATTATTATTATTATTATTATTATTATTATTATTATTATTATTATTATTATTATTATTATTATTATTATTATTATTATTATTATTATTATTATTATTATTATTATTATTATTATTATTATTATTATTATTATTATTATTATTATTATTATTATTATTATTATTATTATTATTATTATTATTATTATTATTATTATTATTATTATTATTATGCTGATGTATCCCATGCCTGCAATAATAAATATATCAGTGCAGCGAATTTGAAATAGTTCATTCATATGCGTGCATAAAATAGGCAAAATACACACATAGGTAAGCTGAATGCAACTTTCCACCTGAAAGTATAAATGGGAATTGTATTGCCAAACATAATATCATTTTCAAAGGATTTGTATTGTCTCTTAGAGGAGAAATATAGTAATGATAAGGAGTCGGATTTTTAGGTGCTAAAGATTTGGGAAATATTTATTTTTATGTGCTTAAGATGTCCAAAATAGCGCCAGAACAAATAAAACATTTTTTTTAAGAACTGAATGGTTGAGCTAATATAAATGCACGTGGTACTCACCATGTATTATTCGTGGAAGGGATCACCAAGTACTGAGTTACACTATATGACCCGTGCTCCTTTAAATTTTCCATCCCAACAGATTGACGATTTTTCACTAAGAATTGACATTGAATTTCGAATGTTTGTTGCCATGTAACGTTATGTTACTTGTGAGCATTGGTCTGCCGTTATAGCTTTATCACATGACGACAATAGAACTGAGTCGCAATGAAAATAGTCCTAAATTGCACAGCATGTGGTTTGCACACGGTAGCTTGCACTACTTTTCACTCTGAGCATGCTTAATCCACTATAAACTCAAAATGTTTGATATGTTGTTACTTTCCAACATCACAACACGACTAGACCGTGTAATTTTGCGGATGACTAATTGACTGTACAGTTCAATGGGCACTAAAGGTATTAGTGCATAGGCTAGCGGGCTGAGAAGCGGTGGCAGATGCTTAATCAACCTCATGTCAGTGGAGGAATTCCCCGTTCTTACCTTGCGGGCTATGTAGCTTGAGAAAGTAGGATCTATATATTTTCTTCCAATTGAAAGAATACTGTAGCTGACATATCACTTCTTCCAATAATGAACAGCATATTACGACATCTGGTTAATTAATTGAGCATTAAAGAAGTTGGATGGTGATTTGTTAAAAACAATTCTGCTGCTGTTTTATGTGAATTTATATAAATATATGTAAAATGTTGATTCTTATTCAATTTCGTGTAATTTATGTGAATATCTGAATATTTTCGTTTACACAAATAAATCAGAAAATAGGTTTTTATGTGCAATAAAGATTAAAGTATTTGTCCTGAGTTTCAAATTCGTATTAGGATGCAAACAAAATTGTATTTACGAAAAATCCGAGCCTTGTTTATGACTAAAATAAGTTATATATCGCCTCTACGTTCAATGAAATAGCATAACAAGTAGTTGAAACCAAACATAACATGCAAGTGCTAGTAAAGAACGTAGGTTGTGATGGTCCGGCCAAAGAGAACCCATCAAGTGCATTAGGACGCGTATTGGCGTATCTATTTCAAAAGGACGAAATGGGGCCATTGGGAAGCATCCCAATTGTTGTTCCCGAGATACATTTGCTGCGATAAATTCCTCCTTGCCTTGCCTGCTATTTGTTTCTAGTTCATACCCCTCGCTTGCCCTCCTCCTCTGACAAGGCTAATGCACGCAATCAATCAACCAACGCCGTCGAGTCAACTTCAGCATCGTATACTTCACCGAAACGGTCTTTCGGAGCAGCGCTAGGCTCCTAGAGAGGCGACCAGCAGAGGCGATAGAGTAACAGCGTGCCACGAACCTAATGGACCGAAGATACGAATATTTATAATTATTACTGTTTTAAATCTGTATTTTTTGACAACCACGGTTTTACTCTAACGGCCAAGTTCACAAAACTCCAGTCGCTTTTAATGGCTTACTACATATTCTGGTGATTTATTAAATAGCTTTTTCAACACACCAAATATTTTTAAGTGCACTAACCCTTTGGTAGAGTTCTTATCAGCTCAGTGCTAGATTTTTATTCAAAGGTAGTAAAGGTCCATTAGCCAAAATTGACAGAACTGTTTGCTTTAGTTGGTGGAGCTCACTTTGTCTTCGTGCATTAGTCACAAGGACTTTGGAGTACGAAATATATTAACTACAATGGCTATGAATTCAGTAAAAATAGTATAAACAATTTTAAATATTTTCACACACACACGAATATTAATAATATACAAAGTTATGTGTTTTAACGATGATAGGTTTGTAAACTTTTCGTTAAGTATAAATTTATAGAATTCAGATATTTGGGACATAATTTATTATAGTCTCGACATGCCATTTACTGTCCACATATGTGAAAGTCATTTCCTATAAGATCACGTTGCATGGTTAAGTCCTACACGTGCATTCAGATTTGCTGACGCGTGCTGACAAATTATTGGCTAAGTTACTTCATAAGGAAGTTTGTTTATTTAAACTCCGGATTTAGACCAAGGTAAATTCAACTAATAACACGAACTCAAGACAGAACTTACATCGCCAGGAATCTCCGGCAGTGTAACAACCAGTTGCGCAACAATGATCACTATTTCATCTCCTATCAGTATAATGTAAATCAATAAGTTTATTTATCTAAATTAAATCTTCTGTAAACTAGAATTACATGTCGACATTTGGGATATATCCTTCACCACGTTTCCAGCCACCCTTAGGAAAAGTACCTCTGAGCTACTCTCGTGTACATCCCCTCCAGTCGTTACGATAAGACAGAACAGCTGTCAGTTGCAAAGTCACGACGAATTGCAGATTGTGTTAACGGTAAACTAGCACTGTGTTTTTGTGACTCAGTTTTAGAACGGAAATAAGTGACAGAAAAAGCAACTTGGTTTGTTATTCAGTCACAATACATTTTGATGAAACTCTAATACCAAATTTTTAGACCGAAGTCAATAAATTCTCTACCTTGCTTGTAATTTGTGATTATAAATTTCTGATTAAATGAAAAAATAGGTACTTGTAAATACAATATATTATTCAAATAGACGTACTGGCTTAACTTCGTAAGTTATACTAACGCTTACAATTTGTGATATTGTTAACGGACGGAACGAATACCCATTCTTTTAATTTATTTTCAAGGAGCTACATAAAACATCACAGCTGATTTCGTACACCTCCAGATGCAGTCTAGTAGTGGGTGAGTTTATTAATGGTTAACCGACATCATAGCCTTCTTAAAAGGTTACTCAATGGTCGATTGGAGTTCAGGATGAGAAACTCAATATGCATCTACAAGCATCTCAAGGGACAGGACTACTGAAGCTGATTCTGTGTTGCTCTCACAGGGGTATCATGTGCTGTTGTTCCATCCTGCTGGTACCACAAGCATATCCACAATTACGTGATATGGTTACACAGTCAGTCACCAGAAATGAGATTTAGATTGCGTTACAACAGATATTACGATACAAGTGCGTTAAGTGCATATTTGCAGAACGAGGAAGAATTATTACACTTTCAAATATCTGGAAAGCACTTAACACGTGTGTATTGCATTTTATTTTTCGATCATAGTAAATTATACAAATATTTAGACCAAAATGGAATTGATTACTATCAGCTGTTCAAAAACGCAACAAGCTCGCAACGCTACCTTGAGTACGAACTGGTGACCCTTGGGAGTGACCAAGCTCGTCAGCAATAAGCTGAGACGGCTACTTGGGCTAAAAAAGTTACATTTAAACGCTGCATGAAATAAGCAGTAAGTAAATGTTAAACAAAGAAAGACAAGTGGTAAGTATTAAACGTTAAATTCAACGATTATATAGGAACATTATATGTCTGCAACAACAAATATGCATGTCAATTAGTGTGGTGAATGTGTTATCGCACGGAATTGGATATGTCTTGGGTTCTACTATGTGAACCGTCCTAAAGAAACAGAGATCATGATGGGCAGCCTTCGTTACGCCACTACCTCAACAGGAATAAACTATAGAGAACGTCGTGAACAAAGTGAAGAGCAGTGATGGTGAAGTGTTGGACTGAAGTAAGGAAACTCTTACCAAATATTAAACGAGAATATGGGAGTGAAAGGAAAATTTGACTAGGTTACAATCTAGTGTAGAAAAAATGATTTTTGAATAATATATGTGGTCATCTCAAATGTTTCACGTCAAGAGGAAGCGCTCTACCCTCTCTGTTTTCGAAACCCTTCAAACCTGGGCTGACGAACCAAAATTCTCACATTGGGAATCATCCGGTGTTAAAAAGGTTACTAGTCCTTGAACACAAGCCGGTTGCAATCCCGAGAAATCGTCGTCAATATTGACGCTCTTCATCATTCCCAGAAAGAAGTTTTAGGAAACGTCTCTAAAACCTTTTCATTTTGATCGAAATGTTATCTTTCGTTTGAGAACTTCCATCGCAAAGCGCTTGAACTAGCCATTTTCAAGGACTGTCTACAATTACACGAATTTTTACATTCTCCGTCTTGGAGACTTTGTTGAGAAATATTGTTAGGACTGCAACGACTGCAACGGAATATCAAGCTTTCAACTATCCAACCTACAATAAACAGCGCTATGTAGATTTTAAAGCGAGTGATAAACTAGCCGAGTTTGTATAGAAGCCAAAGAATAAAAATCAATAGAAGAACATGCTTTCGGGCTAAGAGGCCGTGGTCCACTGGGCTCCTTCATTCCTCTCCCAGACCTTTCGCTTGCAGCTACGGTAAGCATCATCAGTGGCGATCAGGGTTGCCAACCCATACGATAATTATTGGCGCATACAATAATTTGAATGCTTGTACTCATGGTTGTCACCCCGTATGATAATTATGGGATAATTTCGATACCGGTGAAATATCATTTCCACTGGTTTGCCACACCAACGAAATGAAATTAATTACAAATAGCAACACAACTTTTGCTCTCATGGCCTGTCTTCAGCCCTCTAAGGCAAAAATGTCATATCCTACTAATCCTACCCTTTATCCTCTTGTTGCCAGTGTGCCCAGGTCTGGTATTCTCAATGAAGAAGGCACTGTTCAGAAAATTGATGAACAATGGGGAAAACTCGGAATACGTGATATTCCGTGTGAATTAAAGAACATGCATGAACCTGACAGTTTCTGGGGTGCTGTTAAACACATATCACCTTGGTGGAAATACTGATTTCAAAGAACTGACGGAGGTTGTATTATGAGTGATTTCGTTGCCCCACAGAAGCCCTTCTGGGTTTAATAAAGACCAAAGTTAGAACAGATTGGCACTAGATACGGCAAATGAACTTATTCGGTCGTCTCAGGTTATTATGAAAGAATGTGCTGGGTCCGAAAATCTCAAGTCACTGAGAAGATAAGGTTTATCTCAACAAATTTGTGTAATGCTGCAACGGTTGAAGAAGATGAACTTTCAGATGAATAGTGCGAGAGACCTAAGTGCTAAAGTTGTAATACTGATTGAGGTCATCAATCTTGTAACTGGATACCATAAACATCACATAAGTGTTATACAGATATTTTTATTGTTTTAGCATTTGGTTTATGATGTAAGATAATTTTGAATCCAAATCTATAATTTTCAGCGGCTAGCATGATATTTTAGTTTTAAATGTTGGCAAACCTGATGTCTTATAAAGTTTGAGAGCTTCTTCTTTCTTACTAAATTTGTCTTTATGCTTATAAATTTCGATTGCGTCACGGTATAGCGTGCGTGGTAATGGGAGGTAGCGAGGATATCGGTTTCATCGTAGCGGATGTGTTCACCGGGTGCTTCTAAGGCATGTTTGGCAACTGCTGATTTCTCCGGCTGTCCTAGGCGGCAATGTCTACGTGATTTTTTAACCTGGTATTGATACTGCGTTGGGTGGTGCCCACATAGACTGACTCGCAAGAGCAAGGTATTCGGTACATTCCAGCCGACGTGAATGGGTCTCTGGGATCCTTAGCTGAACGAAGAAATCCCTGAATCTTTTTGGTCGGGAGGAAAACTGTTTCTACATCATGGCCTTCAGTAATTTAGAAATCCGGTCTGTAATTTGTTGCAAATAAGGGAGGTATAATGTGCCTTTCCTGTCACTCGAGTGTTGTCCCCTTTGTGTTTGGGTTTTCTTTTTAGGGTGTAAGGCTCTTTTTATTTCTTTGTCCGTGTACCCATTATTACGGAGAGCATATTCTAGATGTTGTAATTCCTGTTGATTCGCATATTTTTAAAGCTCTGTCTACCAAATCCCGGAAGTATATTCTTCTAATTTTTGGCCGTGAAAGCCTTCGATTACTTAATAAAAATAAAGATAAATTAATAAACAACTAAATAAACGAGGACTCCACCTTCTGCGGCAAATGAACTTAATGCAAAACTTGGCATAGAAGAAAAATAAAATGACACTGATAGGTATCAGCATTTACCATGACTTTTGTTATATTATAGATCACTATATTTTCACTAGGACGGGATGAACTATTAAAATATTTAATAAAGAATGCGCCAGAAGAGAGAAACCTGAAACAGAGAGTAGATCTGCATCCCTCAGATGGTTAGGCGCTGGTCTAGTAATCCAGGGTTCAAGTCCGGTCCAGATCAATGGTTTCTAAGGGTGCTTAAAAGTGACAGCCCCATGCTAGTAGATTTACTGGCATGTAAAAGAATTCCTGCTGAACACAGTAACGCCGCTGGTATGCTTCTGGATCCTGGCAATTGACAGCGCTATTAACATAAAAAAGGCGAAGCAGAGTAAGTGAGCAAAAAAGAAAGAGAAACCTATACTAGATAGGAGTAGATAAATTTTCTTCAGATACCAGATACATTTTTACTGAAGATTGTTACGTTGAACTCCAAAGATGCATTATTAATGTATTCACTTAACAGTGGAGTAAGAAGTCTGACACCTGTTGATAGGTTAATTATCTTCGCATTTGTTAGATGGCCGTTGCCTCGCTAAAAGGAAATACAACTTTTTGCTGTTACGCTGTCGAAAATGACATTTAATGATTACCACTGTCACAAAAGCTACAGTATTTGCATCATACGTTTTATTAAAACAATCCCTTATACTATATTCCTGTATGAGAGTGTAGTACTACCAGAATAATTTATATGTGTATACTTAAATCTCTCCTGTTTTCTTTAATTAGAGCAAACATTTATGTGTATTTAGACTAAGAATGTAATTAAATGCATTACTTTTGAATATGCTTGTATAATACTCTTTTTTGTAATAAGAGTGCTGCCATACGAAGCAGAATTCAAAGCTTAGGGTCTGTAAAAATCGCCAAAAATCGTAATTTTTTGACGCTGACGTTTTACAGCCTGCTTTAAAAGCAACATCTCCTTTCTTTCCCGGTACAATAAATATTACACGAAAGAGCATCACTAATGTATTATATTACCGCATAAAGCATAGCAATTATGATTCTACTTTCAGTAATATCACTATTGAATTATGTTTATTGGAGACTCAAGAAACCATACGATATAATATTGTAGCGACACTGGCACTACTTATAGTCCAACGGCCTTATAGACAATAATTTTGAACTGTTGGTGTTACTCTGTTTACAGCGTACGAAGAAGCTCCCCACTTCACAGCGCGATTGTGCGTTCAAGGACAAAGACATTCTACCGAGTTAATGACAGTAAGATTTGTGCTTCTGTCAAGTAGTGAATCCTCATATGAGTACGTAACCCGCGTGCTTACACACTCATAAAAATACAGTGAAGTGTATAAGTGTTCGTCGTAGTATTTAGATATGCAGCGAAGTGTGAAATCAAATATTACACCTGTGTTAGAACGTGATAGAATGAGAAAAGCCAAACTTTTTGGGCAAAAGTAAAAGTCAGTTAAACATTATAAGAGAGTCGATAATTTTGCAATACAGGCTCCTTACAGGGACAGCATTTTTGAGTGTAACATTCATTACAATGAGTATAATTTGATTCGAATTTACTCTATGCTCCATTTATTGCTGATATTTGCCTAGAACGCCGTTTTAGGACCTTGCTAACATCATCAGCTTATGTCGAGTATTGGGTTTTGGTTTAGGGAACTCTGGTGACGATTGAGGCACCTCTCTCGGTGACCTAATGAACTTGAAGTTCGGGTTCTCGTCAAATGTGGTGTCGACATTGACAAGTTTTTCATTCTATCTTTCCCAACGTGGATAATATTGTTGAAATACTTATTTTAAGTCAACAAATGTAAATGCATTGTTAATATGTGTCAGTTTTTCGCTCACCTCCTGAGATCTATGCTACAGCCTATACCAAGGAGTCTCAAGTTTATTATTCTCCTGATCACCAAAACCATTACAGCCTTCTTTTATGCTTAGAACTAACTACAAATCTAGCTAGCTGTGTGTAAAGTTTAAATAGCTTTCAACACTATGCTATTATTGTACCGTATTGAGTAAGTTAGGCCACCTCTTGTAGAGTTTTTAAAATATCTGTATATTGATTATGGATTTTGGTTAACATTCGCTGGGCGAAGGCATGCTTTGGCGTTGCTGATCCGTCGAAAACTCACTTTTCCTCTTCGGTCGGAGAGTCCACGGGAGATGTCAACTTCTAACGTAACGAACCTACCGTTAATGTCATCACTGAGGAGTTGGTGACAGCACGATCTGTGCCGGCATTGCTACTGAAATATCTCGATAGTTCTCAGCGAGGATTTAGGCGGCGACATATACTGAAAGATAAGAGTCATTCATCGCTCACGTGACAAACGATAAGAAAGCGCCGATTCAGCGAGAAGTGAGCGAACATGACCACATATACTCCAACATTGCGCCGCAGTCCCAAGGAATACATCGTGCATCATGCATAGCAGGTACAGAAAGTACTTGCAATGCACCCAAAAATTAGATTTCAATGAAAATGAAGTTTTTGAGACTTCTGTATTCAAAAGTGTTTGAAAAACGTCGGCGTGTGTGAACAGCATAGCTTAAAGCATAATTTCGGATAAATACCAAACTTGATGTTCAAGTTTAGTGTCTTCCAAAGAGGCGACACGAAGATTTCTATAGAAATTACTCATTTTAAGTTACCGCTACCACATGTTTAACATATTTGAAGGGCAAATAAAATGCAAGTCTTGGCTTTTTGGAAATACCTGTAAAATGCTCTTCATACGGAATAACTTCATATTCAAATGTGGGTGCTTGATCTACCTGAGTTGCAGGACCATTTCCCTCACACGCTATTTATTCAGTGTTTGTCACTTCAAAGTTTGAACTTAGAGTGCTTCTATGTCACATAGCGCTTCAAGAAGGACATGTGGGAAACCTCAGGCTGCATAGGCAATAATAGAGTTCATTTAAATATTTTAAGTCTAGGCTTTATATTAGTATGCATTTAATAAAATTAATAATAATAATAATAATAATAATAATAATAATAATAATAAATAATAATAATTAATAATAATAATAATAATAATAATAATAATAATAATAATAATAATAATAATAATAATAATAATAATAATAATAATAATAATAATAATAATAATAATAATAATAATAATAATAATAATAATAATAATAATAATAATAATAATAATAATAATAATAATAATAATAATAATAATAATAATAATAATAATAATAATAATAATAATAATAATAACAGTAATAAATTTCAGAATTTTATGGATATTCGATCCTCTTAACATCCTACGCACGTGTCCATACTGTCTCAGGTGTATTTCTTCTACAATTTCCAAAATGTTTTTGTCAACTAATAATAACAATAACAAAAACGAGAATAATCTAGAAAATGTGCCCTAAATCTTCCATCATTTAATGCACATAAGAAACAGAGTATGTATGGATAATCATCTCCACAGCTCTAGACAATCTATGTAATAAGCTAAACAGGTATGTTTTGCACTCAGGTGCCTCAAACGATGTTTATATATTTAATAACATCTGTTTTTCGTTAGTACAGTATTTTTTATCCTGTAATATTAATTTTTGGGGGCAATGCATACAATGTTAGGCGGATATCCCTTCTATAAATACGATTGTTAACAAATTTTAATTTACAATCAGAGGTTATTCTTAGAGATATATTTAATAAATATAATTTAACATTCTTTCTCATTTTATTTATAAACCTGCTCTATTTATCAGAAAAATAAATTGTTCCTTTTAAATAATGATGAACATAGATATAAAACCAGATCCAATAATGCACTCAGTACTGTAATATTGTGAACGGATTGCCTATTGAAATAACTTTCGTTGCATAGTAAGTTTAACATACTTGTAACAAATATTTTATTATTTCCTTAACTTTTATAATACATATCAGTTAGGTTTTGTTTGTGGCCTGACAATTTATACAGGTACTGCAAGTGATTATAAAGAATGAATACTGCTCAGGAAATAAAACGAAATACACGAAATATGTTTTCCGTGAACTCTTTCACTTAATTTTATGTGTTCTATCAGTTCTTAAGAGATTTTCTAAATTTTTAGGTGCATCCTGTATTTTATATAGGTGCGACAGTGGGATATAACGGTTTTTAGAACTCTCTCCTTTCTTGCGGTTTTGAATGACGTAACCAGCAGCGTTGCTAATGAAATTCAATAATTGCAATAATTGTTTCTTTCGGTATTCTGAAAGATAACATGAATAACTGGTCTGAGGCAGAATATGTGTTTGTCGTAAGAACTTTTGAGTTGAAATCGATCTCTCATGTGGAGAGATGTTTAGAAATTAATTTAATATCACAGGGCATGGAAGGACTATGTTCCGAAACACTATCCTGAAGTAAGTGAATTAACAATTCTGACAATGCTTGTGATTAATTAGTTGGCAGTCGGCCTTTGTCACAGCCTACACTGTGACAAATTTCATCCGCATAAATTTCAGTTTGTGCATTGAGTTCAATCAACCGCCTAACTTTGCGGCCTTTCTCGGATCGCAAAATATAAAGCTGTAATTAATTAGTATTGTTGTGTATTTGTACATAAAAGAAAATGTTCTGTTATTGTGTGATCGTGTCGATTAGTGCTGGTCCTTGGTTCGTCCTCGACTATCATATTTTATTAATACCACTATCTGCAACAAGGTTTCAACTGTATCATTCGAATTTGCGAATTTGCTTCCCGAAGTGATGTGAACACAGGTGGAATGGTTCTTCCCGATTGGTAAACTAGCAGTATTTCCTTATTGTACATCTTCCCCAAGTTGGTGCGAGTTGCTTAAAGTATCATTGGCTATGGATTTCAGTGGAAGCTTTCTCGTCCTTAGATAGAAATAAATAACTTATCGTGTTACATAAAATATACATAAACTAATATGTAAGTAATATGTCTAATACACTGATTCATATACAGAATATTTATGTAGTGGCTAACTGATTATATCATTATATTTGAATAATTAATCCACGATAATTTACCTGGGTTATAACAAATAACGCCTCAACTTCCTCAAATGCAGTTGACATTTTAAATGCTAATCCAGATATTTGATCAGATTGATTACGTTGGATGAGGCAAACAAACAGAATTTCCACTTGCAGAGTTATGAACAACCCTCACAAGTGCGAGAAAAATCACTTCATAGTCGAAAAGCAATGGTCCGATGTGTCGCCTCTGTCTCATAAGTTTACGAAGTTTCGTATTGTGGCCGTACTCAGAACGGTACCAACAAATGTTCACAGTGTTGAACATTTCTGACGAAATTAATTTTGACAACGAATTATGGCTTCGCCAAGATGGCACTACAAGACACACTGCTCGTAATTCAATGAATTATCTTTCCGGAATACATCATTTCAGATTAGATGATAAGCCTGGCCACCAAGATCTGAGATCTGATTGCAGAAGATTAATTTCTATAGGTTTATTTAAAAAGTAGAATGAATTGCAGCAAGCCTTGCACCCTCGTCCACTTAAATGAAAACATAGAAATCAAAATTAGTGTCATTTACCCTGTTTTGTTGGGGCGAGTAGTGCAGAACTTTCACAGCATTCGCTGCCATAGAGCTTACTTACAAAATCTAGTTTTTAAAAATTAGTGAGACATTAATAAACTGCATTGTGCTAGCTTACTTCCAGTATATATGTTTGGTTTAATTCGTTCTGAATATCCCACAACAGTACTGTAAAAATTGACGTATCCCCCACATTCAGTGCTTAACTTGCAAGTTCATTAACTAAAAACTTGTTAGGAGGTGGCCAAGAAGGAGAAAATTGGGTATGTACAGTTTTTGTTTGGATGCATGGAAATGCAAGACAAGAGGGTATCAGGGTGGTAGCACCAACTTTCGGTTACAATGTATTACGCAGACACAAAGTTCTTCGAACATGCTAGGCGCAACTACTGGATTGGAGTTTTTAAGAAATTTCAAGAAACATTTGTTATGTCTGTTTTCCCATGTTTTTCTTTAAGCAAGGGAATGCTTGATCAAATTCTCCTAATGGCGTATATACAACCAATAGTTTCATATATGTGCAATTTGTTACTGCGCTTTTTTCAGGTAGAGGGAGAGAGAGAATTATATAAATATAAATACATGCTGCTTTGCGTTGATATGAATACATAAATTCAAATAGCAATACCCGTATAAAACTCTCGTTAATGAAGCTATTTCACTGCTGACCTACTAATTCTAACCGCATGGGTGTAGCTATGACAGTAAGGGAAATCTACGAAACAAATACGCCAGCAATGGACAGAACGAACTTCATCTCTTCGAAACTACCCTTAAATTCTGCTCTTAACTAAGCGAGGATTTGAATGAATGACTAAGTAGACTTCATGGTTAATTTAGTCTCTTCTGTACCGTTTAGACGTTCCTAGACAAAATGCCTGTTAAGGCATTATCTGTACTTTAGATAAAATATGATATTGTCATTTGCAGTTAGTTTTGTATGTACTGTCGCAGCTTTTATAATCATATTTGTAGATTTTGCTCCGCTGTTACCTTATACGTTAATGTAGAACGCCTAGATAATAATAGACCGAGTTAGTAGTCATCTTATTACTTAATAATAATAATAATAATAATAATAATAATAATAATAATAATAATAATAATAATAATAATAATAATAATAATAATAATAATAATAATAATAATAATAATAATAATAATAATAATAATAATAATAATAATAATAATAATAATAATAATAATAATAATAATAATAATAATAATATGTTACGCTCCTTTTGCGTTTTGCTTACACCTACTACCTTTCCCTTTCCTTACTAGCGTATTCCGCAGGATCGTTACAGGGTACTACCAAGTAACACAACACACTACAGCATAGCGTAACATTTATTATAGTGAAAGGTGTTAAATATTAACAAGCAATTAGTCAAAAAACAATAATTTTAACAATGGACTCCGTTACGTAGTAACTTAAAAATATTAAAATGAAACCACCAACTTGATAATGAACGCTATTAAATATTAACATGAAAATTCTAAAATGAAAACAAGAACCTTTCCTATATTTGGAATCAGTTAATTACAGAGAAAATACTAGCTGGAAATCTTGCGTACAGTCTGTGACAATATCCACTAACTAAACTACCGAGTTGCTCTCCGGTTTACTGATAAGGGGCCTCGTACAGAGCAATCCCCCTTTGTTAACTGTCCCTCTGGAGTTTTCCCACTCCTACAAAGTATTATTAACAAAACTGATACTCATCCCGATGTCGGCACTAGAAGATATAGGATGTACGGAGAACTTCCAGCCTGGAGTAGCCACGCCCTGGTCGACAGTGTACAACGGTGTCCTCAGCTTTCACCGCCATTCATCGAAGCCTCCTTCCACATAGGCGACATCTCTAACCAGACTTAACTGGCTCAACCACCTCAGAAGTCCATACCGCTCCTTTGCCCAAGGGAACCACATGCACCAAGTCGTATTCCATGTAACTGGGAGAATGAAGTTTATGCGCCTATCTTGCATTCCCCACGACCAGTGGGTGCCGACTTGCACTGGTGCCCGGGTTCTACTTCCCCTTGTTGATGGCGGACGAACTCCTGGTCACATCTCACGGTAGACTCCAAAAAAACGCACACTAACTACGCAGTAGAAACCTCTAGACCACAGGCTTTTTTTCTCTGGCGTCATCTCAAGCTGTTCCATCTCTTGCCGACCACCCTCTCTTTTTGGCTCTTCCAACTGCTGTTCGTGCCCCCCACTAATTAATCCGTTACACTCCCCCCCTTTAATCTATTGTGAAACAATAGCCTTGAAGAGGTGAACCCTTCATCCTACCCCGGAGAACATCTCAGTTTACAATTCCTATTCCTATTATTTCTTCAATTGAGACACATGCGCAAAGATTGATTTTCCAGTCCCGCTCTCCGTCAATCGCACTGAGACTGGAGATGTGAATTCTTCTATAAGCCATGGGCCCTTATATCTCGGGGCGAGTTTAGCCGTGTACTTATTACTTGCCTTACTCTGGGGATGATTCTGTACGTACACTATATCGCCAACCTGAAAGTGAGGAGCTTGTCGTCCCGCATTATAGTACTTAGCCACTTTATCTCTAGCCTTCAATAAATTACGTCTGACCCGTTTCCAGTTCTCCCGAATCTCGGACTCGCTTACTTTATCCGGCAAAATGTCCTTAATCCCCCATAAATTAGATAGAGGACAGTTAGGCTGGAATTTAAACATTAACCTGAACGGGCTCTCGCCATGACTCTCGTGCCTAGCCGCATTAAATGCAAATTGCAACCAGTACAAGTTCTGGTCCCACTTGGTGTGATCATCTGAGTGATAGGCAATCAACGCATTCTTCAGGTTTCTATTAACCCTTTCACTTTGTGACGCCTTTGGATAGTAGGGTACCATGAATACGTTACGAATGCCACTTCCCCAACAAAACGATTTAAACGCCCTTGACTTAAAACACGTGGCATTATCCGAAACGACTTCCTCCGGTACTCCGAAGACAGCAATTATGCCTTGCAATTCCTTAATCACATTATGGGTGTTCGCTTCACGAACTGCTCGTATCCAAACATATTTTGTAAACGCATCAACTATCACCAGCGCATGTTTATTTCCCATCTTGCTCCTCGGAAATGGTCCGATGTAATCGACAAACAATCTCTCCATTGGCCGTTCAGCTACCTTGGAGGCCAAATACCCCACTTGCTTACTCTTTACAGGCTTGCTCTGTTTACACCTACGACACTGAGCTACTCTCTGGGTTATCTCTTTATCCATTCCTTTCCATCTGAAATACTGTTTGATCCTAGCTCTGGTTTTAAACCCCCCTAAGTGCCCCCCACTAGACGCTTCGTGAAAATAGGTAAACAGCTCTGGCACTAAGCTCTTTGGTACCAGAATCTTTGCGTCCTGCGTTCTATTTTTACAACACAATACTCCATCCTGTACGACATATTTTGGTACTCCTTCCCCCCCCTCAACCTGTTGCAATAGGGGCCCCAATTCACTGTCGTTACGTTGATAGGTCCGGATATCTTCAAACAACGAGGGAAGATTTGATAATATTGTACATACTTTTCCTGAAACTTGTTCACAATTATCCACTGGCGTCTGTTTTAACCAAGTTTGTAATGGGATATAAATACTCGGTTGAAAACCGAGATAAGCTTTTGCTCTCGCTAAATCCACTACCATTTGTGTATGTCTAACAAAGTCCGCTCCTAGGATCAGTGGTACAAATAATTCCTCTATCACATAAACTTTATAGTTCCAACTAAACTCTCCAATTTTCAATGGAATTACTAAGGACCCAATAATCTTCAACGGGCTGCTATCTACCGTAATAAATTGTGTTTCCTCAACCATTAGATCTCTACGCTTATCCTTAACATGCTGTGCATTAACTAATGTTACTACACTGCCCGTGTCAATCAAGGCCAATGAGGGAATCCTATTTACCTCTATCTTTATAAAAGGCAATTCTTTATGCACTAAACCCTGTATTACATTTATTCCGTGAACCAGCCTTTCCCTTAATTGTCCGGAATTCCTCCCCAAGGACGAGTTTTGAAATATCTGCTCTCCCCTAAGCCGTTTAACATCACAATCTTTTACCATATGACCTGGCTTATTACAGTAATAACACACGAACACTTGTTTACTCTCTTGTTTCGTTAGTTCGGCATTCGATAGTGGTTGCCCCATTTGATTCTGAGGCCCGCCCCTATTTAAACTTGGTAATTGTGTATATTTCAAAGCTACCTCCTCCAACTCTTTAAAGGTCGTGAGCTTTGATTTACTCAAAAATAATGACCGGAGTTCGATATGAACTGTATTCTGTAATATATTACTCACAATCTCTTCTTCTGAAAGTACTACTTTTAGTGCCAAGGCTACCAACTTCTGCTGATTAATATAATCTAAAATACTTTCCGAAGTCCGTTGTAGCCTAAAAAAAATGTCGATATAGGAGCTCATGAATTTGTGCTGATGACAGAAACATATGTAACACCTTACTATGAAAACTATCTAACGAGCCCTCTTCTGCAATTATTTGTAACAACACCGACTGTAAATTCAAGCCTACAAAAGGTTGTAACATCTGTAACACAGTCACTTGTGGTGTTCGGAAAGCTTCAGCTTGCATTTTAGCTTTCACCAAACAAATGAGAAAATCCAATATGTCGTCTGGTGATTTTACCTCAAATATTTTTAATGACGCTAAGAACGCTTGCCATGGATTCGGAACAACAAGTTTCGCGAATTTAACTTGAAGTAGCTCTGGATTGATATTCTCAGTATTTCCTGAACCAGTTGCTCCTTTATTTTCAATTCCGGTGGCATCTAATTGTGTTGCTAATGACGACAAGCGCCTCCCCAACTTATGAAGCTGTTCATTATTTTCTCCTTCTAACAATCGTGCATTTTCCTTTATCCTAAAACTCCAATACTTTAACCTTCCAACTATTCTTCGTTTCTGACTCGGTGTGATTTCCGATAACCTAAGTTCTTTTAACATTTCATCAAATAAATTAACATTCGCCTCACAAAGTCCGATTTCCTGTACCGGATCAAAACTCGCTCCGAGATTAATTGGGCTTGGTTGGCTTAATGCTTCTCGTAAACTTCTGGCCAATTCAACTACTGTACTTTTTGAATCATATTTTATCTGTCTTATTTTCAGTTCTCTTTCCAACTCCGTACGATGGAGGAATTCGGGCTGAAATACAATTTCCATTATGACACTGACAATATAATTGACCTGAAACACTATTTTGTGTACTTTGTAGTATCCTGTTAAATGTTCCCACCGACACTAAAACGTGTATGTAGGACAAAATGGCTCTGCTACCAGTGTTACGCTCCTTTTGCGTTTTGCTTACACCTACTACCTTTCCCTTTCCTTACTAGCGTATTCCGCAGGATCGTTACAGGGTACTACCAAGTAACACAACACACTACAGCATAGCGTAACATTTATTATAGTGAAAGGTGTTAAATATTAACAAGCAATTAGTCAAAAAACAATAATTTTAACAATGGACTCCGTTACGTAGTAACTTAAAAATATTAAAATGAAACCACCAACTTGATAATGAACGCTATTAAATATTAACATGAAAATTCTAAAATGAAAACAAGAACCTTTCCTATATTTGGAATCAGTTAATTACAGAGAAAATACTAGCTGGAAATCTTGCGTACAGTCTGTGACAATATCCACTAACTAAACTACCGAGTTGCTCTCCGGTTTACTGATAAGGGGCCTCGTACAGAGCAATCCCCCTTTGTTAACTGTCCCTCTGGAGTTTTCCCACTCCTACAAAGTATTATTAACAAAACTGATACTCATCCCGATGTCGGCACTAGAAGATATAGGATGTACGGAGAACTTCCAGCCTGGAGTAGCCACGCCCTGGTCGACAGTGTACAACGGTGTCCTCAGCTTTCACCGCCATTCATCGAAGCCTCCTTCCACATAGGCGACATCTCTAACCAGACTTAACTGGCTCAACCACCTCAGAAGTCCATACCGCTCCTTTGCCCAAGGGAACCACATGCACCAAGTCGTATTCCATGTAACTGGGAGAATGAAGTTTATGCGCCTATCTTGCATTCCCCACGACCAGTGGGTGCCGACTTGCACTGGTGCCCGGGTTCTACTTCCCCTTGTTGATGGCGGACGAACTCCTGGTCACATCTCACGGTAGACTCCAAAAAAACGCACACTAACTACGCAGTAGAAACCTCTAGACCACAGGCTTTTTTTCTCTGGCGTCATCTCAAGCTGTTCCATCTCTTGCCGACCACCCTCTCTTTTTGGCTCTTCCAACTGCTGTTCGTGCCCCCCACTAATTAATCCGTTACAAATAATAATAATAATAATAATAATAATAATAATAATGATAATGATAATAATAATAATAATAATAATAATAATAATAATAATAATAATAATAATAATAATAATAATAATAATAATAATAATAATAATAATAATAATAATAATAATAATAATAATAATAGTAGTAGTAGTAATAATAATAGGAATAATAATAGAAATACTAATAGTAATTACAGAAATAATAGTAGTGGCAGTAGTGATAGTAGATCATCATCATCATCATCATCATCAACAACAACAACGTAATAAACATAAGGTCTGGTGTCATGTGCATCTTTGAGGTATTATTTTGATAAGCCACTTACCTAGGCAAGGCGTATTGCATCCAATGCGATGCTTCCAGTGTACTACTGCACTAATTATGTCCCTATTTTCATGAACTTCGGGAAACATTATTAGTCTAAACGAATACGTTTTCAAAATATTCCTTTCGGGTATAAACGCGCTGCTTCTCTCGTACCAGTGTGTCATTCAACAGTAAGATAGGTACCGAAAATGTACAATAATTATGAATACGTAGCGATGCCACATATAGTTGGTGTGACTGGAGGAAATCTTTCTGCTGCACGAAGAATGTAGCAACAATGATTTCCATGACGTCGTTTGCCTTCAGGCCATGCCTTTCGGTGCACCGTTGTGAGACTGGAGATGAGCGGAACTCTTTCTTTTACCTCCTCTCTATCTTTCTTTCCTTTCTTTTTCCCTTCCTTCATACTTTCATTTTCTGTTTCTCTCCTTCATTTGCTTCTTTCTTTCATTCTTTCCTTTCTTGTTTGTTTCCTTCTATCTTTTCTTCCTTTCATCATTATTTATTTCATTTCTTACATACTTCTTTGTTTTATACCTTGTTTCCTTTTTTTCTTTAATTCTTTCTTTTTTATTCCTAGTTCCTTTCTTCTTTTTTTCTCTGCTTCTTTCCTTCTTTCCTCCTTCATTTGCTTCTTTCTTTCATTCTTTCCTTTTTTGTTTGTTTCCTTCTATCTTTTCTTCCTTTCATCATTATTTATTTCATTCCTTACATACTTCTTTGTTTTATACCTTGTTTCCTTTTTTTCTTTAATTCTTTCTTTTTTATTCCTAGTTCCTTTCTTCTTTTTTTCTCTGCTTCTTTCCTTCTTTCCTTTTTTCCCTTCTTGCTTTGTATTATTTTTTCTTCTTTCTTTCCCTGTTTCTTTCCATCTTTCTTTGTTTCTTCCTTCCTTCCTTACCTCCCTCCCTCCCTGCCTGCCTCCCTCCCTCCTTCCTTTCTTTCTTTCTTTCTTTCTTTCTTTCTTTCTTTCTTTCTTTCTTTCTTTCTTTCTTTCTTTCTTTCTTTCTTTCTTTCTTTCTTTCTTTCTTTCTTTCTTTCTTTCTTTCTTTCTTTCTTTCTTTCTTTCTTTCTTTCTTTCTTTCTTTCTTTCTTTCTTTCTTTCTTTCTTTCTTTCTTTCTTTCTTTCTTTCTTTCTTTCTTTCTTTCTTTCTTTCTTTCTTTCTTTCTTTCTTTCTTTCTTTCTTTCTTTCTTTCTTTCTTTCTGTCTTTCTTTCTTTCTTTCTTTCTTTTTGTTTCCCTTTTCTGTATAATATCTTAACCATTTTTCTCGTTAGCCTTGCCTACCTTCTGAAATCAACGATATGCTTAGTGTATAGAAATACACAGAAATACGGAACGCTCGGAAATCCCATGAAGCCCGAAGTTTCAAAGGACGCTTCCAGCCCCAACCCTATTGGTAAAATATTTCTCGGTTGTCAGACCTCTAGCGTTAACCATGTAGATCCTATTGAAATGCACGCAGCAGTGGCACATTTGTTACTACTAGTTATGGCGTCTGGACGCTCGATGTTTTACGGAAATTATGTAATTTTGGTGTTGTTCAGTAATTCATGTGGATTTTCCCCCAGGGAAGTCTGTCGGTCGTAGGCTTGAAGCATTGAATTGCGGTTGATTTTCATTAAAGTTTCCCAATCAGAGCGGTGTTGCAATATTGACGAAATTCCCATCCAATTATCAGCTGTGGTCGCCGCCTGGACCAAGCGCGACAATTCTAGCCAATTTTTCGGTTTTGCTCATTAGGTACTCCTCAGAATGGCAGCCAATTTATACTGCACATTCACCGAGAGGGGAATCACGGATCTCTCCATTATCGGTTGGTTTGGTATAAAAAGAACTTCGTGATGCTGCTCTAAGCAATTAATCGATGTACTTTACAGCTAGTTAGCTAATTCAGTATTAAAGATTTTTGACGAGTTACCTGTAATATACGAGAGTATAATGCGGTATAGACCTAAGCTTTTATTTTTTTACTTATATTGTTTAAATAGCGATTATTTCAACCCAGCGAGACATGAATGAGTTTAACATCCCGAATATATATCGTACCTAGGAATTTATGAACAAACACGAAGGTGCAAAATGAGAAAAATGAGTAAGCATGGTCAGCAACAGAATTAGAGAATAGAATCGCATTATTTGTAATTTATACAATGAAACGAAGGAAACATATAAGAAATACGAATTCAAAACAACTGCGATATAACAAGCTTGAAGAAACACACTACTTTGCCCACAATACTGTTGCGATTGTGCTTTTTATCAAAACATTGTCAGACTCTAAGGATCAAGCTAGCTCACACCCCTTGGCGCACTGTGCGTCATAGACGCTCAAGGCCAGTCTGCCTCGCACCACTACTTGTGAATACGTGACTGGCAACAATCAATGCCGTAGAACAAAGGAATTTCCAGAATGTCCACGAAGCCTCGACTTCCGACTCATTTGTGACAGCTTCTAGAAAAAGATCAATTTCAAGAAATATCCAAGCTACGCCATTCTCATCTATAAAATAAGGTGAGATGGCGAGGGGAGTAGTTGTTTTGAGAGGAGTGAATTATTGAGTCTTGAACGGGACTGCTGTTAGCAATGCGTGCGTGTACAGTCGTCGTGAGAGAATTGGATATGTGGACAGATATTTTGGGATTCTTGGAACATTGATACGTCGCGTCGAAGTTAGTCTTGAAGTGAAGCAGTGTTCAGTGATTGTATTATCAATGCCAGTTGTTTGTGAGGTAGAGAGAATAAAGAAAGGCAGAAAAGTGTGTGACAGGGTTACGAGAAGATTGTGAGTTGTATTATCACGAAGAAGTGTAGACTGGCATACAAAAAGAAAATTGTGCTTTGGTTTCAGTTTCAGAAGAAACTAAATCGAGAGAAAAAGTAATTGGACATTATTGTCATTTTGTCACACTGGTGTCAGAAGCGGAATTCGTTAAATTGTTTTCGTTGCGGTAATTTTCAGAATGGAAACAGTCTCTTTAGCTCTCGAGTTAAGTAAAGCACCAATGTACATTCATGACAGCTTACAGGTCGATCTGCTAATGGCAGATCTACCTGGCTCTGTAAATGGAGGAAATGCGGAAGACATTGCACCTAGGTATCGAGGTAGTTGATCGGTTAAGGAGTATCAAAATGGCTTTAAATGAGATCTAGGCAGATCTGCTCTGGAGAGGTTGCAGGCACATTACTGCAACTGATCAAGGAGATATAGGGCCAGAAGGAGACACCTCGCACACTACGACCTCCGGAAGATCCACTGTAGCTACCATCTTCCTCCCACGAGGAAAAGATGAACTGAAGGAACCACAGGAGATTGCAGACCACAGGCAACGGGGTCACAGAGACGTGCAGAAGTTCATACAAATTCCTGGCTTGAAAATCTGTCCCACTACTGGAATTGCCCAGAGAAAGCGATGAACGACTCGTTGATCCAGTAGCTCTCTGGTATCCACGGGGAAAACTTTACTTTGAGCAATCAAATGAAACATGAAACATGAGGAGAAAACAGAATGAGTGGGAAATAATGCAAACCAAATCGTCGCAGATGAGAAACCATACCATCAATCGCATACCGAACAAAGAAAACCAGAAAACCCGGATGACGGGAATCAAGCGAGGGACCTCCCGAATGCGGGCCTTTTATATTACTACGGGTTATCTCGTTCGGCAGGGCAAGGGGGAACAAAGGTCAGCTATTTTTTCATAGTACTGCTTGCCCTGTTATAAATACAGCGATTGCGAATTGTCTGTCACAGAATCAGAAATGGGCAGACGGTTTTACCATTCCTTTACTGCCAGGCGTACATGTTCGAAACAAATCATTTTTAAACGATACATACGTTAAGTAATAACTACAAAAGTGCTCTAAAATTAGTCAGTTATATGGACAACTTCTTAAAGAATAACAAGCAACATGCCTCTTTATATGAAAGTTTAGAATTTTACCGATCCCTTAGGAAACATGCACGGAATAAAGAAAAGAAAAACATTGAGAAACTGAGCATAAAAGCAGAACAGGAACTGAATAACAATGATGTAAATCCGAGAGAAAAGGGGAATCCAGGTGAAGGCAGAATACGCGGCAAACGTAGCACATGAAACAGAAATGCGTGATTCCACTGACATCCTTCAAACTTTGATGGGTTACTCTTGAAACGAAATAAAGCATGGAATATCCATACTAGAGTCTGGTTTAGGATATTTTACATTTCCTCTTAGCAGCTAACATTAAAAAAGTGTCATAATGTCAAGTTTTAACTCCCTATGGTGGCCAGTTTGTGTGAGCGTATAAACGTTTATTATAAATTCAGTTTGTAATAGAAAATATGGCCACTTTCATAAAGATTAGCTTAAAACAAGTTTAGAACTTAACGAAGAGTAGGAGATCACTATAGGGCGGATCCGCTCTAGAGGGTGTTGAACTGACCTCTGCTAGTTTCCTTTGTGGACCGACTTTGTTTCTTCAATATGTAATGTAAACCCCGCGCGACAGCCCATGAAGGGCCAAGGCCTACCGCCCAGCCGCTGCGTCCCCCACCTCTGCCCACTACAGGCGTCATTGGTGAGGTGCAGTACTGGAGGGTGGGACGTGGTCAGCGCCCCGAGCCCTCCCGGCCAGTTATGCGGTCTTCTCGACCTGGGGCAGCTACTTCTCCATCAAGTAGCTCCTCAATTGGTCCCCCCGGGACCTAACGAGGCTGAGTGCACCCCGTGCCAGACCTCCCAGAGGGGATAAAATCCCCATGCTGGTACCGGGGATCGAACCCGGGTCCTCCGCGCCACAGGCAAGCGCGCTGCTAGCTGCGCTACGGAGGCGGCCGTTTCTTCAATATACACTGCGTAATATATGGAAAAACCTGAGGCGTAATGTCCATAAAACTTTCTCTGCAGATTATTAATATCGATACGCATTTCCTGTATATCTTAATGTTGTGGCAAATGACAAATCAGTTGCTTTTCTGTCACTTTATTTCCCTCCGTTTCCGGGCCTCTTTTTTATCATTAAAACAATCTAAAATTCGTCATGACCTTATAACTTACAGCTGCTCTGTCCTCTCGTAACCTTGACGCGTACTTAATTGTCTTTTAGTTGTACTCTCTCTCTCTCTCTCTCTGTCTGTTTCAAACTGCTTCCGACGATACACCCGCGCTAACTGAAATAGGCTTAACCAGGTAACAGTCGCGCCTTTAAAACATGCTAGTTTTGTCGCGGCGATCTCAGAGATTGGTTTGTTAGAAATTTATTTTAAAGGCTTTAAAAGTATGTAAACGCAGTAACATTAGTATTATATAAATCATTGAATACTACGTCTTTAAGAGAGTACACGTCAGGATTAGCATGGATATAAGAAAAATTGAAATTATTTAATTAAACAGTGAATTTGAGAATCTTAACACTACCATCACTAGCTCCTCTGTAGTATATGATATGTTAGCCGACTTACTCGACATTCCATTGTTAGCTTTTTAAACTCCAGGGATCAATTAATTTCGTTTACCTCAGGAAAATATTGTATATTGATCTAGAAGGCTCTTATAGTGAGACCTCCACTTTACCCCTTGTAATTGTAATTTTTCATTCATATTCCAAATAATGGAAGAGAAACACACCTATATTAAAGCAAAATAATGTGAAACATCGGCGAAATGTTTGGTTTCCTTAACATCCCTCCAACAGTCTTCCAAGTTTTAGAAATACTACATAACGCATAAGTATCCTTTGGGAGCGGAAGAACCCTCGGCAATTTTTATGCAATTATAGTGGCTTATAGATATTTCGTAACATAAAAGCCATATAATATTCACATAATACAGAAACCTTTTACACACACACACACACACACACACACACACACACACACACACACACACACACACACACACAATGAAATAAGATTCCGTAATCCCAAGCCACGAAGTTAAGCACTTTGGAAAATACACTTAGTTTGCGATCATCGAGAAAAATAATCTTCTCAGTTAATATAAGATACTGGTTACTGATTTCTAAAGTTAGGAGTCTTTTATATTTGTACTGTGACAAAATGACAAAGGTTCAGCCCAATTACTTTTTCTTACTTTATTTCCTTCTAACTGAATGCAGAACACCGTTCTCTTTTACTAGCGTTAACACAGTCTACAGTTTTCGTGATACTTCAACACACTACTGTTTTCTTAACGTAACTTTGACTCAGTCTATTCTATTCTTCACTTTTTCTGTCACTCAAACAGCTGACTTTGATCACTCGACACTCATTAACTGTATTGCTATCTTCCTTCAGGACGCGCCAGTTCTCTCACGACGTCAGTTCACACTCTCACACACACACACACACACACACACACACACACACACACACACACACACACACACACACACACACATACACACAGACACACAAACACAAAATGAAAACTCCCCCGCGACTCATGTCTGTAACTAACTTAAAACTGCCTTCTCTCGTTGCCTCGTCTGCTTATATAGCAAGTATGGCGTAACACAGACCTTTCTCGAACTTCCACAAATATGCCGACCACCGGATAATTCTCGAATAATCTCGAAAACCATTTTGACATGCCGCACTCATTGTTGTCAGGTGTTTGCGAAGAGGCGTGAGAGTCAGCTGACCTTGAGCGTCTCTGATGCACGTACCGGCATTGGTGAGGGGCAGCCCGGCCCTGAGCTTCCTTTGATATGCACCGCCGCGCTCTGCCGGCGTCACAATATAGTTATTAAAATTGAAGATCCCCTCGCGAATAAACCTATCCTCAGCATGAACAAGGTGCACATAACGAAATGTATGAATATGGCACAGTTCTATAATGTGCGATGGCAGAAAGTTGTTCTTGACTCAAAGTCTAACAAATTTAATCCTTGCGCCCAGTGGAAGTGATAGGGTACAGATTTTCATGATGGATGATTTTCCAGATAGTCAGGCCTGATTGACGACTGACGCCTACCCTTACTGCAATGCATCTTGTGTTTGTGTGTTGATTTGCGCACACATCATGAAGAGTCGTTTTCACATCTTTTCGGTTTTTGTTCATCTTTGATCTGTTAGCATCCAAACCACTCCTTTCAAATGAGACACGCTCTTTCTAGCGTTGTTGAATTCATGAGAATATTCTGGAACTGGGTAACTTCTATCGGGCTACCTTTTGGCATAAAACTCACGTGCTCATGATGCAGTGCATACCCACAGTATACATTTTCTTATGCTTTCTGTGTTACACAACCAATAACCGTACAAAAAACAATAAAACAATCTGCGGACAACAGTGTAATTTAATTAACTGTTAATACTTTGCTGCCGCAAATAAACAGTCGGCGAACAACAATTTAATTCAATTATTTATTATTGGTATCAACGAATGCGCGAATCCTTTAATAACACTCTAACAAACAATTTTCACATGCTTGTTCACATGGTATTTTTATTATTTTTCACTGTTTTGATATTGGGTGTTCAGGAAATATGTTATATCAATATAGAGATATCACACTTTTCAGTTTTATTGAACATATGCATATTTCAATCTCATCCGCCGTACAAGCATTTCACCGCGTTCACTTATAGTTTACACTTCTGAAAAAGAGAAATTTTGAAAATATTTGAGAAAGGCTTAGAATTAATAATATGTGAACTCCGTAGGCTCTTTGCTTCTAGTCTACATGTTTCTCAAACTTTTTAAGGCAGCTGCCCTTTTCAATTATAACATAAAACAGGTTGCCTTCGATGAGAGAGTGTGTAGGGAAAACACATGGCTTTTAAAATTGAGTACGTTAGCAGAATATGAAACTGAGTTATTCCTTATATTTCCAGCTGCACAGGCCGTTAGGGATATAAGTGCAGATATTTGTACTAGCAATTGAGGACAGTGCAATGACAGGTGCAGACTTATAATTTTACTTATTAAGAGCAATATGTTTTCAGGTTGGTTAGTACCTTCAAGTACGCGTACTACAGAAAACATGGCACAAAGTGGGTAGAACGAATGCTGTAACGCGGTAACGAATGCGTATCCTAATTGCTTGAAAGCTTTCTCCAGTACCAATGGCAGAATAGTGTCTTCTCCGAATCCCTGTGCACGCAACCCGCGTAACATTCTTGCTGGTTGGAGGAGTGGTAGCGTTTCTTAAACTCTTGATAGTGGTGGATTGACACAGTGATCATCGCGTTCGTTTCAAACAGGAAAGAGGTGGTCATACGTTTACTTCGTGAAATCGGAGTTACACAGATCGAATGTCATCACCCGAACATATGAGAAGACAAACATTGCGCCGAGAAGTGGTTATCTGAAACGCCGTATTTCAGTTTTGATATTGTTATGTTCATAGTGAAAAAATTGTTCACAGACATATCATGTAGAGAAAAATATTGGTGTAACATAAGCAGGAAATTCTCTCAAACCAATATATTTTATTTTAGACATTCTTTGAACATGCCTATGCCGACTAAAGCTCTGCATTTATTTTTTGTCACTAGATCTGTCTGTAGATCTGTGACTTCACATTGCAAGTCAATTCTTACATTGACTACATCTACAGTAAAAGGGTTAACAAGCATTGAAATATCATTCTCAAAATACCTACACTCATAGAATCTATGTGAAGTAAACTCAGATTTTAAGTCTTCAAGAATGAGAATATAAATTAATTAGTTAATCCTCTGGCATAGTCTCAAGTAATTTTATACATTTGGATTTCTTGGTTAAGAGTTGTCACTTTGCGTGGTATATTTATTACGTTTGAATTGTAAACCTAGAATTTTAGCACGCTGTAAATCTGTAAGCATAACAGATGTAATAATAATAATAATAATAATAATAATAATAATAATAATAATAATAATAATAATAATAATAATAATAATAATAATAATAATAATAATAATAATAATAATAATAATAATAATAATAATAATAATAATAATAATAATAATAATAATAATAATAATAATAATAATAATAATAATAATAATAATAATAATAATAATAATAATAATAATAATAATAATAATAATAATAATAATAATAATAATAATAATAATAATAATAATAATAATAATAATAATAATAATAATAATAATAATAATAATAATAATAATAATAATAATAATAATAATAATAATAATAATAATAATAATAATAATAATAATAATAATAATAATAATAATAATAATAATAATAATAATAATAATAATAATAATAATAATAATAATAATAATAACAATGATGATGATAACAACAATAACAATAATAACAATAACAACAATAATAACAATAACAACAATAATAATACTTACTTAAATACCACAATTTAAAATACTGACATCAAAATTAAATAAGTATATATGTTTAACTTTCCAGGAAATGCTTGTGAGTCTCTTCATCCGGAACAACGTACAACATGTAAAATGAGTAACCATAATAAATACACGATAACGTACTGCACAAAAAATTCAGACGTCTTTTAAGCATACAATTTATTTCAAATTGCTTTTTCTGTAACTTCATTCATTTCCGAGATATTCGATATTGTTGCTTGTAATTTTTTAATATTGTCATTTTCTTAAAATGTTGTCGCTATGGAGTTGTTTCTCCTGAAATATGGCATTTCAAAGCCAGCACATACCAACTAGATTTTAGGACATGTAACTATCCCTCTTAGACCTACTCTACAAGAAACTTAGTGAAAGTATTGCCACGATGGTTTAAACGCCATTTACATAAAGCAGATAGAAGAAAAGGTTTCCTAAAAATAGACTGTAAAAATAAGCGGTCGTGATTAGCCATATGAATGTAACCATTTATTTCTACATGTGGAGACACTTTTTGTAACACTAGTCGTGAAATTGCTCCTCCGCTCTTTGCTAAATAGCATATTTGTCTTTTCCATTATTTCACTCTGCACTACACACCACGTGGATAATTAGCAAACAATACTGAGAGTTCTGTACACGTTAGCAGAAACGTAATGGCCTTCTAACTGATGTGCTGCGTACACTGCACTTTCAGGTAAATTCGCTAAGGCAGAAACAAAGTACCAGTTGTGTGAGCATGTCATTTTCTTATCGCCCCAAAGCTCTGTAATAATTTTTGTGATAGTCATATAAAACTTCAGTTAAATTCAAAGTTGCATGCAAATAGGTGTACGATAAAAGGCACCATTCGGGATAGCTCCGGTGGTAACTCGTGGCCAGCATTCGAGAGGTCGCGGGCTCGATTCCTTCCTGACTTTTGGTCTTACCATTTTTTTTTCTTCCTCAAGTCACTCAGGCGAATACTGGGAAGGACATTTCCCTTACATCTCCGAATGACTCCCTTTCATTTCATTATCTATCCTATTTTTCCGGGTTGTATCAGCAGGGTCACCGGTAGTATGCGCTGCGACGGTGCTTGCGCTCTGGACATACATTGTGCGGCTGAGGGGAGGTCCTGTGGTCGGCTGCCCGCCGGCCAGGGGCACTGATTGATCAGTTGGACTCTGTGGCGATCTGGAACCCAGTCAGGCTGAACAACTGCCTGCCTCTATTAGGGACCTACCGTACTAGTTCTGCCTGTGATGCATTCTGGTCGCCTGTAGGGTACTCTCAAATTATACTTCCTTCCGGGGAATGACCACAATAAGCCATCGGCTTACGCGCCGGAATCCCTACCGTGATAAAACACACCGCTAATAAGCGATATATTTTATCAACACAGGACACACCATATTAAAATCATTCGTTCTGGAAGGCCCTATTCATTTGTTTCTGCTTCCGGATCATCGACGCTGTAGGTGCCGAAAGGAATATCAAGTCTGCAAATAACTTTATTTTAAAGAGCACACCAGTACTCAAAATATTAGAATGACAAACTTATAAAACTAAAATTTTAAAGACATTATAGTAAAATCGCGGATACACTAAATTTAAAAAGATTTTACAGTTACGCTAAGTAATATTGCTCTTCTTCTGTTTACTGCAGCGTCTAAAGACACATTAGTTAGCATGGCGTCTGCCCGTGTAAATAATATTTAATTTCAACTGTAGATTAATGATAAAACAGAACTGCTTTTTTCTGCTTCAGTTTTAGATGAGAAACAAAGTGACAAAAATAACTGTGGACTTGTCATTTGTAGCAATACAATGCCAAAGAATATCCATGCGAATGAAGCTACAGGTAGAATTTTGTATTCGAACACTCGGGTACAATAACGGTTTAAATGGTCGTGATAAGACCGTGCTGTCAAAACGACCTTAAATAAATATTTACAAAAAAATAAATAAAAAAAAAAATAAAAAAAAAATAACGGTTTGAGGCTTATTCCTCTACCTACTTCCCCATGCTCTTCAGTCGAGATAAACAGAAATTGTCTTATTGCTAATTTTCTTGTAGGTGCAAGGGGCGTATGAGAATACAGTAGGTTTTAAGTGACAGTCAGATCTTTAAAATCTGGTTGCTATGTGATGGCTTGAAATTCCGCTCTCTTTGCAAGGCACATAAGTTAAGAAAGATAATAACGTATTCTTGCTTGACTCCATTTGAGAAAAGTATAAATATTGGAAAATTCAAGCATATAATAAGCAATCCTTGAAAATTGATTACAAGAAAAAATGTATTTGAGATGAATTGTATTTTAAGACCTTTTTAAGTTTAAGTCATTTGACCTGGTAGGTCACATCGGACGATGAATGAAAAGATGAAGTGATACTCAAATAGCCCGGAGTCCATAGAACTTAAAGTTACCCACATTTGGCTTCTCAGATTAAAGATATATATTTCATTTGTCATGAAAATAATTTAAACATATATTATTTTAACCAGAATCCTTAGTCGTTTATGTAAAAATTGAACATTTTCTAAAAATGTTCTTAGTAAGGGTTGTCTGGGGTGGAGGAATTTTCTTGAAAGCTTCGTAGAAGGTGCTGAACTTAACCCTCTATTGCATAAATTATTTTGCTGCATGTCCCACTTTTCTTCTAATTCTTGAACCGGTTTCGACATCTCTGTAACAGTACATCAAAGGAAGTAATTGGAATACGTATGATTGTTAAGCTCCAGCCGAAAGGGACTGGCTATACATTCAAAGAAAAAGGCCGTGAGTTTCATCCCAGCGACTGAAATCAAACGTGGCTACAGCAAAAGACCCAAGCAATAAAGTAACAGCAATACTTAAATTAATACATTTATTACATAAATAGCTACCAATATCTTTATTTTATTCTTAAATACCAATATAATATAATATGAAAAAAATGAAAAAACACTGTTACAATACTCTAAAATTTTGGCAAAATGCCAAATGGTACCACTATGCAAGTTTAGGATTCAATGACTTTTGCGTTTTGAGTTGCGCTGTTAAAAAATACAGACTTTTTCTAACTTCATTTTATTTAAATTCAGGGATTGCCAAAACACGCATTTTCGGTGAAATCTTGGTATCGAATTTTTGGGTCGAATCAGTACTTCTCCTGCTTACTATACCTACATAGCAGAGAAAGACAAAAAATCTCCCTTGTGTGGAAGCCTGAAGGCATTAAACTAGGATAGGAGGACAAGGAGAAGAAAATCTCAATTAACGGCTGGAAATCGAAATACGGATCTTTACGTTCCTTGCTATGTTGACTGCTTTCAGACTCGGAAGTTGGAAGTGCTCCAGTCCACCTCTTAAACTCCAGCAATCTCGAGGATGATCTTCACACCCCAAGAGAGCACTTTTTGTTGCCAACCTCTTAAACAATAAGAAAAGGGAGGCAAAAGAGCAGAATAAGAAGAAGAAAAAGAACCAGTAGCGGTCTTTATTCACACTAACATACGCCAATTTTTCTCCCGAGAAACACAGGGCGTAGCCAAAAGGTGCACCAAAGAGCACATGCACTGCATAAAAAGTGATATCAGTATTGTGTATTTGCAAATGCTCTTTGAAACTGTTTGAAAATAGACGTTTCTACTACTACTGCAAAGATGAATTATATACCAAGTTTAATAAAACATTAAGATATTGAAACTATATATAGCGCCTTAGTTTCTCTTATAAGTGTTGCATGTTTTTTCGTGGTGTAATACTTAAATATGTTTCTATATAGTAAAATGCTCCTTTTTACTTTCTTTTTAGAAAAAAAGTCCGAGGTGTTTAAGTGTGTGTGTGTCTGAACAGCATAAATCCAAAACGAAAAGCCGGTTAAAAACCAAACTTGGTTTGAAAGGTAGAACTGGAACTTAAAAATTCAATACCACAGCTGGGTCTTGAACCACAGACCCTCCGCTCACTAGGCGGGTGGTCTGTTGTTCAAGTCTCAGCTGTGGCATTGAATTTTTAAGTTCCAGTTCTACCTCTCAAACACACGGCTTGTGTATTTAAAAACACCGACAGTAGGTTTGTTGGCATAAATAAATAATAATTGCCAAACTTGGTATTTAAGTTGAATATCACTCAAGGATGCGTCCCAAAGATTTTTTAACAAAATTTCTCCACGCTAAACTACCCTTTATATGACAAATTTAAAAAATGTTGATATTCTCAAAAAGGGCTCTAACGATTTTGATAAAAGTGTCATGAGATATTTTATGGCAAATGAAATTTATACTATGAATTTTCTGGCTATAGCATATGTAGCCCTGTTCACTCTTGATAACTTGTATAACGTGTAAACCGTAGGAGATAGACTGGACTTTACTATGTAGATCTCGTTAAAACACACACGTACTGTCCAAGTGTGTTTTTTGTGGAATGAACCATTTCGGAGATATTCTTTGTTATTTGTGTGAGTTTTGCAATACTTAAACTTTTCTCAAATGGGAGGTCATTATTCACTTTTCATTTCTTGGCCATGCAAAGGGAATGAAATTTTAAAACCTTCATATAATGACCACCTTTAGCCTACTTTATTCTCATATTCCCCTTGCACATACAAGGAAATATGCAGCATGATACTTTCTGCAAATGTTTATGTCGACTAACATGAAGAAGATAGAGGAATAAGAGTTTGTAAGTAAAGGGTAGAGAGAGTCACGTGGGTGCAACTCATGGTTTTTTTTATCTAACTCATTAGAAATTTGCGTGAAAGCTCTTGTCTGCAGGCGTTGGCGATGGAAAAACTGTTGTTATCTGATATACGATGACAAGACTAAATCTTTATATATCATTACCTTTTTATATTTTGTATTGTGTTTTGGAAATACAGATGCGCTGGATATATTAAGATTTACTTTTCTCATGCAAATTTCAGATAACATTATATTCTTTTCCCACTTTTTCGAAGTGTTGTTATTTTTCCGTAACATAAAACTTATCATCTTCACAACAGTTCTAAATTTTACATTTTATTGTGAGGATTACAAAGGGAAATTGTCTCAATGTTTAACATTTGCATTTTTGGCTTTAACATATCTGGGTATCAGTTATTGGACAAAAATTGAAACTTTATTACAGTTTTATTATTTATAGATGATCAAGTCATAGCAGTGTTTTCTTCCTTGAAATGTAAATTTTGATGCCTTTTTATCTCAAGGTAGATGTTGTTTACTTCCTAAACAATATATAACATACTTTTTATGTTTGGTGCTATTTCCTTCCCAGTTTTGTTTGCAAAATGAGATAATTAAGTGGTAAATCGAACCAGATTTGAAAAATTCAGTTCAACCACGTACTGAGAGGCATGGCTCAGGGGGTTTCGTCTTAGCCCATATTTGGGAGGTCGCGGGTTCGACTGAACCCCCCTTCAGGATTCTAAGATTACGGAAGGACAAGACGCCGATTGCACTGGACGCCGTCGGGGTGTTTTAATCTGTAAATGGTAGGGACCCTGCCCTCTGCTCTGTATGACTCGTTGAATCGGCCGCCCTCTGTCTCCTCTCGCCTCATTCTCCCTCCCGGAGTTGTGCCGCAAGGGGCATAAGTACAAAATAACTTGAAGGTCAATGTACCTAATCAATACTCCTACATACAGAGTGTTTAAAAAGTGTCTGATGTTGCAATAGGAGTTGGAATTGGGCAAACCTAGCATAAATGTTCCTGTAAGCATATGTCCGAAAACAAATACTTGTTGCGATATGAACCACCAGATAGTGGCCTTCATCCAACTTTGGATTGATCAAAGAGATCCAGTAGCATAGCCTCACCATTTGCCGGACCCCAATCCATTGGGGACATTTGATGTCATTGGTGTATGGCAAACCCATCGACAATGTACATTACATTACAAGAGTATGTGACCAATGTATGTGCCCAAATCCGAGAGCACCCAGAGGTGCTCAAAGGAGTTCTGAATTCTTTGAGAAGAGGAGTTGAAGCATGTGCAAAAATGCATGGTAAACACATGGTGCGTTTCGACATAACATGCAGATGTTGCCAGAGGAAGAATGGCAAGAATCATCCCAACTCCTGTTTGGTGTTTATGAATGTTTACCCAGCAATTGGTTTGTTAACTGTTTGTGACAGTAAAGTGTTTCCCAGAATGCGCATGTTGGATGTGGTCCATTTTCTGGTGTTACTACTCAACACAAACAAAATTACTCATCTCACATTTCTTTCGGCACATGTGTTTGTAGGAACATTTATTCTAGTTTTGACTAATCCTAACTCCTGTTGCAATATCGGACACTGTTTTTGAACAGCTGGTATGTTATCTAGGAGGCATTGGCTGAATCCCCTCCACGATGTCCTCTGCTATCCTATCAGCCACGAACTTTGGTTACCCTGCCGTGTCTAATCTAGTGCCAGTACAAAACAAAAATTATGAAAGTTTAATTAATCCTAGGAGTAATCAATTATAAAGTACCTAAAACATTGCAAGCCCCTTTAGGTATGATATATAAAATATCTGAGATCACTTTGACCTGGATACTTGAGTCAGATGAGAGGTATTTCTCCATGGTAGCGCAAGCTCTAAAGCGTTGACAGAGAAGGCCGAAGATCCTAGTTCGAGTCTTGATACGGCATTACCTACAACTTTCAAGTCTCGTAGAGTTTTTAAGTTGTAATCGGTTTACTATAAAGATAAAGTCGATGTAAGCAGAAGAACGTGGCGGAAATGAACCTCATTGGCTGGTGCATTTTAATACTCCCGTATTCTACCACAATATAGTTCCAAGGCCTATTCAGCTTCTTGCTTTACTTGCGTTCAATTAACCACTTAAATTGTTATAATATAGAATAACCGCAAAAATACACTATATATCTTATCTCTAATCGCGGAACATTCAGTTCTCAAGTTTTGAATACCAGTCGCTAACCCTAGTGTTTGCCTGTTACCTCAGCGCCATCTTGGCGTGCAGAATGGAAACAAGATCGGTAGAAGTGGTTTTGTTTAACATCTGCGAGGAAAGTCTATAAGGAACGGTGAAAAGGTTATTATATCAATATATTCAATAAGTTTTCGGTGAAATATCCTATCGTGGTTATAAATTTCTGGCAAAGCGTGATAGTGTAGAATGGTTTTTAACACCCAGGAAGAGCGGAGCGTATACCAAACAAAGCAGGAGAAAAAAAAAAAAAACCTGAAGTGCTATGTTTGCTGAGATCTGTGTATCCTTACAATGTGATACATGTGATTACTGCAATAACAATGGCTCTAAGTTTAATAATGCAATGGTTTATGTAACAACAAAGAGAGCAGTTAAATCAGTTTATCTGGCCGAGGTAAGTTGGACAGTGGCATCATTAAAATTGTTGCTTACAAGTGCACGTGCCGATCGATATTATGTTAACCAATAGCGTTGGAGCTCAGTGTGGAGCGCGGAGGAATACACTACTTTATTCTAACAGCAAACAGATTATAAGTGCCTATACCAAAAAGAAAAGAAAAAAATCGATAAAAAAATTCCACTGTTGTTATTCTAAGCATAAGTAATAGTGTTATATTAGATAAATACTGGAATGTGTAAATTATTGCGTTGTATAAATATGTAATGAACCCCAATCTTATTAAGTACGCACGAGTCTGTTAGTGAGTCTGGCTGTCATATTCCTTACATTTCTCCCACATTAATATTATGAAAACTATGGCATGACTTAACTTTGGCTTCTTACGTTTATTTGTATACATGGATAAATAGTTAAATGTGCACCTTTTATGAATAAATCTTACGATGAAGTGAAAATAAAATTGTTCATTAAAAAGCTATCTTCATTTCACTGGCCCTTACAAACGTAGGGAATTTATACATAACTAAGCCGAAGTTGTTGTAGCTTTTCTATATGTCAATTAAGCTTCGGTGTCAAGTGAAACAGAAGAAACAAGAATTAGAGGAAGCTCAAGCAACTCTTTTATATCTTGTAGTGCGAAAAATCAGGTCGTATAAAGAAAGAGGTTAGCAAGAATATGTAGGGAACACCAAATACAGAGTAACGAATAAAAGAAATGTGGTCAGAAGGAAGGCTCGAATGGAATGTCAGAAGAATATCTTGTTAAAGAGGTGGAAATTCACAACTTACTACTTACTGGCGCATGTGCACTAATAAGTTTTCATAAATTGTCCTTGTAGGTACTGAAGTTCAAGGACAGAGTGCTTTACGGTGGTATTACTGAGTCGGTTTAGCATTATACAAACAACGTAGTATTGTAAAAAATAAGATGCCTCAATGTTGTGCATATGGCTGCAATGTGAGAAGCGAAACATAACAAGGAAATTAATTTTCACTCATTTCCAAACACAGACAAATGTCCCAAGGGGAGCTTTTTGCAAAGGGAAAGATGTGGCTGGCCCTAGTACTCGTTTAGGTTCCTTCCATTTTAAGGGCAACACTATGAATATATATAGTTATTAAAAAGCAGCTTTATTAAAACTTGGTGCTATTCCTACTATGAGGAAAAATGAAGATACTTCGAGTTCTAGTAAGACACTAATTGATCCTTCACCATCTTCATCCAAAAGCAAACGACAAACAGAACGATATGAGGCTAGAAGTAGTAAAAGCATTGTTTCCGAATTATGTGGTGTGTGTGTGTGTGTGTGTGTAACGCAGGGGGGACACCTCAACCCACTGCAACCCCGACATAGATCTATTGCGGGTACCACCCCCTAGGTGAAAGGGATGAGGCGAAGTAAGATCGTAGGCTTGTCAGACAGCGGAGTCAGCGAAGCCCTAGAAACGCACAGAAGTCCTTAACAGTTCCAGATATTTGTCACCTGGCGCACAACCGAAGTGTTTCCTCTACCCAGGCTGGCGCAGCAACTTCCAGGGAGGGCCAGGGAAGTGTTCCAATGCGCAATCTAGTATACCATCTGCCCACAAACGACGGAACTAACCGCGCTACCAACCAAACCCGAAAGATGACATGTGAGGGAAATGAGAAATGAAGGGAAAGGAATCCGTGGAGAAGAGACTAATAAATCCCAGCATCCACCTAAGTAACATGGGGAATCCACGGAAAACCCCATGTCAGAGTGCGCGGCCATGAGGATCGAACCCGCGACCTCCAGAATGCGGGGCACAGACGAAACCGCCTGAGCCATCCCGCTCGGTGAATTATGTGGTTACTTCTATAAAACTGACAACAAAGAGGATGATGATAAAAAAATGAAAAAGAATTCAGAATTGAAGGTGATAAAAAAGGATATTCAGAAGTAAAATGTGAACTAAATACTGAATTTGTAAAGAAATGTACCCACGATATGTTGTTGTAACCTAAAACATCTGCGAAACAAGCAATGATAAGGAAGATCAGGATCAATTGAATAAACATTTCTACGAGCCTGATACTTTAGATTTTGAGAACGAGAAAGAAAAAGGAGGAGAAGGAGGAGGAGGAGAGTACTTCATCTTACATGAAGATGAAGTTACAGCCCAAATAGATACGTTGCCCAAATTGTGCTGATACTTTACGTCTTATAAATGAAGTGTGTGAGAATAGGTGTCTAATAACGTCCTCAAGTGCAACGCTTCCAATGGTAGGTCCTCTGATATGACCAGTGTATGACCCATAAATGCCGCCCTGTAACAGCCAGTTTAGGGCCCCGGAAAAAGAAATCTCTCAAATGACGACGATTCACAAACAATTATGAACTCCAAGAACCCGTTTAAGAACCGTTTCGCTTCTAAAGACGTGCGTTTTTCGCTAATTGTCAGTGTTTCATCTAGGGTAGGCCTGGGCGATTCACGGTATACCTTGATCAACCTTCAGTTTTTTACCATCTAAACACAGAATTATCAGTGCAAGGCCTTTAGCAGGCTGCGCTCAGTGAGCACCAGTTGCCCAGTCCTGATGTAGTGGGCCGTTGTAATATAATATATTACACTATGGTCCTCTCATTCTTTATGTGTAACGTATTCCAAACACTAAAGTTTTCTGGAAATCACCAGGAGTTTCACTTGATTTGGACAACTCCTTTAGTAGGTAGTCAGACCTTGAAAGAATGACGGAAAGAAGGAAAGGAAATGCGACTTACCGCCCTGATCCACCGAAGTGGCCACCGGAGTGTATTCCTGCTTCATCCTGCGTTTCTTCTGACAGAAACCTGCGAACAAAACATTGTTATTTCTTTATTTATTCATATGTGCTACAACAGAGCAAACCTCCAATTACAGTAGCTACATGTAATTTATTTATAACAACAATACAAAACAAGAATACGAAAAGGAATATAAAGAAACTAATAAGCAAACGTTCTGAAGGGGCACCAAATGCTCGTAATCGTTCTACATATTTGATGGTGTCAACTATTTAAAAATAAGAACTTCCACAAATTTTGGCCACTCGAATACAAATGGTTTGTGAGAGAAATAAATTCAAAGAAGGGAGGCGTGAAACATGTTTTCTTCCTGAATGTTAATACTGCTGCCGCTGCTGCTAATGATGATCGTGGTGGTAATTTCTGACCTTAACTTATGGTAAGGTACATTGTTAGTCTTGAACAAAAGTACAGCAATAATGATAGTCTTTAGAAATGTGCGTGAAACATAATTTTTTGTACACCAGCTGCATTTGATAACAACCGTTCTTTCGCACTAGTGTCCTTTAAAATTTCTGAAACAATAGTCAATTGTGTTCTGAATATTCTCACGTCTTTCAGCTGGCCCCGCCAGTACCCATCCGTATTGATATGCGAGCTGGTGTTTCGGAGAGAGGAACACTTGATATGCTAAGGACCCTTGTTTGAGGATAGTGTCTCAATCAGGCAAACTAATGCTTAAATTGTTCTCAATTCTTCAAAAGTCATCCGACTTTAGCAAGAAAGTGGAAGAAAAGGTGTCCAAGGCAGACAATCCAACTGTAAAATATGACGTCGAAGACGTCGCCTTTAAGACCTATAAGATCTCGTGTTTGGTGTCCGGACTAGCTCTAGCAAGAGCTCCTAATCTGCAGGGTATGCGTGGGTTATGATAGGAATGGAACCAAACGAGGAATTAACCAACATATCACTTTATTTGTAAATTTCCAGATTTGTAGAGAACTGCCGACGATATTTAAATAGAATGTAACTTTCTAACTTCGACTACAACGTTATAACACTTTAACTTTGTCACCCTTTAGCAACCGCTGAATTATGTATACGCGCTAGCTTACGTACAACTCCCAAGTTGCACGTGTACTCTCGGCTCGATTCAAGACGAGTGTGTCTTGCGTTGCATTTGTTTTTGCGTGAGCAACACGAAGGAAGCGATTTCCATTGGCTAACTTTAGAGCACGTCATGGTAAGATAGGAATCAGCCCGCGGAATCACTATGGCTTCGTACAAACAACAATTGTAACCTTATCAGTCATTTAAATCTGCCTAGGCTTCCATTCTTGAGACTTTAACATATTCAGCTTTATTACGTCTTCCCCTTAACTATTGACTAGAATCTCCTTTTGTTTCTTTCTATTATCAAACATTTTCGCATTCAAGCGCACGAAACCTCTTACTTCTAAAGTCACACGATGTTCATAGCGATGTAGAACACGCTCAACGACTCTTGGAAGAACATTATGACCCTGAAAAGTTGATGGTAAACATCACACCAGCCAACACTACGTTCGAAATGCAGCCTCTGGATCGGATGTACAAATATTTATGGTAGGTGAACTGTCGGATGTTAGGTTGCAGCAGCTGAAAGACATTGTGAACGTTTTCAGAACACAATTCGCTATTGTTTAAACAATTTGAAAGGACACAATCATAAATGTGAAGGAACAGTTGTTATGTAATGTGGTTTGATGTTTTGTCGCTGGTGCGCGAGACACCGGAAAATTCCGTTAAAAAGGCAAACATTGAGGATTTTTCAAATTAGTTTAAACAAATCGTTTTCTATAAAAATACGTCAAACAAAAATATAATTTATTCAATTTTCTATTAATATAGAGCACTTTTTAATGAATATCATTGTTACAGAACATTTGTTCAAGACTAACAATGTACCTTACCAAAGACCGAGGTCAGAAATTATTATTCTTATTATAATTATTAGTATTTTTATTAAAATTCAGGAAAAAACATGTTCCAGACCTCCCTTCTTTAAATTAATTTCTCTCACAAACCAATTTGAGTTCGAGTGTCCAAATATATATTATTTTGTTCTTTAACGACGCTGTCAATTGCCACGATCACATCAGCGTCGCCGGTGTGCCAGAATTTTGTCCCGCAGGAGTTTTTTAACATGCCAGTAAATCTACTGACATGGAGCTGTCGTTTTTAAGCACAGTTAAAAACCATCGGTCTGGGCCGGATTTGAACCCGCGACCTTGGGATCAGTAGGCCAGCGTCTAACCAACTGAGTCACCCAGAGCGACTAAAAAATAATGCGAATACGATTTTTTCTGTCCCTTCAGAAAGATTGCTTGTAAGACTAGAAATAAACTATTTTATTAAGCTATTATTAAAGACAAGACATTGAAACTGTAAACTAATTAAGTGAATAATCATAAGTAATGCAGCTGAAGAACCAGTAATTAAACAAATTTGAATGCAATAGAAAAAGAATACAATAAAGCACTAAGGAACACAGTAAAAATGAACCAGCTATTAAACTGTTATTTAAGACTAGGCATTGCAAATGTTAAACTGATTCAGCAGATAACTATAAGCGATACAACTGAAAATCAACTGTAGGTGTTTCCTATATTTAATTGTTCCTTAAACAGCTTGTAAGGGAAGCTAAAATCCAGCTCTATTTTAGTTGAAAGTTTATTGTACTTGGCACATAACCTCAGAACGGGAGAATTGTTATGCGATAATGTTTTTGGAGCCCTAAATTGAAACCACTAACGGTTTCCGAAATTATTAGTACTGACATTAAAATATATCATATCAAGCAGTTCTTCACTGGATACCAGGCTATTCATAAGCTTATATAAACATGATAGTTCAGCTATTATTCTACGATCAGAACGTGAGAATAATTTGAATACGTTAAGCAATTGACTATACGGTAAGTTCGGTTTATAAATAAAAATACCGATAAGTATCTGAGAAGCTTTTTCTGGATCTTATGTAGTTTATTGTTGCGACATTTGTACATTGCTGACCATTCAATTGAGACATATTTCAAATTACTGCGAACAAGGCTTTTAGATAGAATAGCATAACATGTCTCTTAAGAGCCTACGGATCCTGAATACAAAATCCAGTTTCTTAAAGAAGTCATAAGCATTTCTAATGTGTAGATTAAAAGAGAAATTCTGGGTCATGGTAACACCTAAGTCCATGATAGAATATACTCTTACGTAGGTACTGCTATTATAGTCACATCCACACATTTCATGTTTACAGCATTAGAGTGCTCCTGAAACAATTAAAGCCTCTTCAGAAGGTTTGATATCTTCATTAAAATGCAGTAGGCTTGCTTGTAATGAATATATAAACTCGTCACCAAGAAACTCCAAAATTAATGAGCTTGTTGCTGAGGCAGGAAGCGTAACCCACATGGTCGTTTAGATCTGTGAACCCAGTTGAACTTGGCATTGAGTGGATCCATTATTCCTAGGACTCTACACAAGGCGTGTGCATCATTATTGCACAGTTCGTCATATTGCTGTTTAAGGCACTGAATTTGAAAATCTTTCCTCCTCATACTTAGGCACTTTTCGAAGTTACGCCAAGGCTTACCTATTTCAGCTGAATTAAGTGTTATAACATCAATTATTTGATTAGAATGGATTTCTCTATTTGTTATAATATAATCAATTACTGATTCTTGATCTACACTGTTTTGAAAAGTGTACTTGTATTTCATTGGGTGATCAAAGAATGTGTTATTTATTCTTAAAGCCTGTGCTTTAACATCTCTCCATTTTCATTTACACCATTTTCATTTATACATTCTTCAGTGAACCTTTGGGTAATGCCTGGTAGTTACTGTTTACTGTATTTGTTTCTCTGACCTGCAGGTTCCAATCCAACTCTGTGACACGAGTAAAAATAAACAGTTTGCGCAAACTTGGATGTTTCTAGTTGGAAGATGACCAACGAAATAACACGTGCGTCTTAGAGGCTTGCAGGTAGCTGTTACAACACGCAACGTTCACTAGTTTTGATAAGACAAAACAAATAAGATAGTGCCAGGGTATTTGACAAGTTAACTTGGCGAGCAATTTCGTTTTTTCAGGGCTATATGCTTGATAACGCAGCAGAACCGCATTTTTGTGTTTAATACAGCTTCTAACTTGTTGCGATCTTGATATACTTCCATTAAAAGGGTTCCACGATGATAACAATAATAGATGATGATGATGATGATAATAATAATAATGATGATGATAATAATAATAATAATAATGATGATAATAATAATAATAATAATAATAATAATAATAATAATAATAATAATAATAATAATAATAATAATAATAATAATAATAATAATAATAATAATAATAATAATAATAATAATAATAATAATAATAATAATAATAATAATAATAATAATAATAATAATAATAATAATAATAATAATAATAATAATAATAATAATAATAATAATAATAATAATAATAATAATAATAATAATAAAGACAATTCAAGAATTTTCTTTCGATTTCACATAGAGTGGTTATTATATCATTTATCGTCTCAAATTTGTGAAATTTTAGTAAACATAATTAATATTTTGGAAGAATAAAAATTGTCAAAGTTTTTCATATAAAGGATTATTTGAATTGAAGAAAGTCCATGAAAATATTCACCTTGTAATGACTTTTTATTTTTTTGGTTATTTATGTTCTTTGTAAAGAACATCTCACCGAAACTTACTGCAAGTTCTGACATAGTAGTGCAGTGGACTGTGATGCGGGAGGTTGGAATATTCAAATGCATATACAGAGTGTCCCAAAAATCCTCGACAACGCTTAGTATGATGCGCGAGACGGCAAACAGCGGTTTTCAAGAAGGAACTCCTGTCCGGAAATATTTTGGAAATTAATGTTAAGATCTTCTTTCCTTTCAAGTTTTAAAAGTTGAACTCATTTTTGCTGCACGATTTGAACTATGTAGCACATCAAAGTGTGAGATCGGTGTGAGTGAACGTTCACATTTTGTCAATAAAGCTATCATCGAGCTGTCTACATTACAAATGGGCTTCGAACTGTGTACCTCCTACGTCGTTGTAGAGCCTACATCGGCGGTGTTGAGCCTCTTACAGTTTACCCAATACGTGCGGTTATCTTTGAAGATATTCAATCGCTCAGTGGACTCAAACAATAAGTTACAGGAGTGATATACACCATACTCTTCATACAACTCCACAGAAATAGTCGACAGGTGTCAGATCTGGTGACCGGGCTGGCCACGGAACTGGCCCACCTCCACCAATCCATCGATTTGAGTATGCGACGTGAGGTGATTCTGCACATTTATAACAAAGTGTGATGTAGCTGAAGTCGGCCATTTCCGCAGTTGTGCGCTGGTGCGTGTCGCACTGTTGTTAAAAATGTTATTGTACTGGAAACTACGCAAGTAACGCAGTGGAATGCGCACTAAGGATTATGGAGGAATTCTTGAAAACCGATCAGCTTGCCATCCCACACAACATACTAAGGGTAAAGTGTACAGGTTCAGAGAGGGACACCTCGCTTACTGCGACCTGCACAGGTCTATTGTGGCTACCACCCCCAAGGAGGTTCGGTGTTTTTCTTTTTTTTTGGGGGGGGGGGACACCTTGTATATACTATGTGTACATAACGTATATATTGAGACGAGAACTTCAATGTATATAGGACTAGAATTATAATACCAGAATGATATCTCAGACACATAGGTTTAAGTATATTTTTTGTATATCTAAAACTGCAGACAAAATAAACGCAACAAGAAAATGTACTTATGCAGCTCAAGGAGCGAAGAATAACATTTCAGAACACAGTACTTAGTTATTTTGCATATTTTTCTGAAAACATTTTCTGTTAAATAAAATATATATGTTGCTCTTTCACAAGCAGAAAACCTTGCCAGGCCTTACCCAGCCCACTGATCACCGAATAACAGGAAACTTTTTAACAAACATTTCTGGCCGTTGCCGCATTTATTTTTAAAACTGCTGCCCCCTCGCTCTGTTCCCGTGTCATAGAGTTCCTCTGTAACAGTTATTGGCAAAAGCCAAACACAACGGTGATTGTTGAAAGATCCGCTCTGTTTCTTTGTTGGTGCCTTAACTAAGATTGCACTCCAGTATTTTTGCCTTCTTAAGCAGAGGTTTCTAGTTATGAAACGATGTATATACGCAATCAATAATGTGACGACAGATGAGTGTGACTCCACGGTTTCATAGCTAAGGTTCTTCTCTTTTTTGTTTAACTTCCTGCAACGCAGTGTAATATCGGACGGTGGCTGAGCGAAATGGGTGAAATGATGCTCAAATGAGCCCGAGGTCCACAGAACTCCTGTTATAAATGCTAAACATACTATTGTATGTTTAATTCATATTGCATTAATATAATAGGGATTTACAATAATTAGCTGAGATATTATTAAAACTACAGTGAGTTATTTAATCAACTATACCTATACATTACGCCTTTCTCATTATATTAATTGCAATTAGCAAATGTTCAACGCGTCCCCTTAGACATCTTTTATTATAGCATTATTGTGTCAACTACACACTATATAACCTTTCCTAGAAACTGAAACCCTAATTACAATAATTCATGTTATATAAAGTACACATAAAATAAGATACCTATGTTCATTAGTTTAATTATACTCTGCTAAATTGATAAACTATTGAGTATAGCGATTCAATTACTTATTTTAATGAAACTTCTCTACTATGTAATTTTATTAAAGCTCTATGACTATTCATAATAGTCACCAAAGCAGAGCATATTTTTTCATAATAAAAGAAATGAAGATTTTCATTCATTCATTCATTCATTCTTCTGCTTCTTCTTCTTCTTCTTCCTCTTCTTCCTCTTCTTCTTCTTCGCTTTATGCAAATCGTCGGTTGCGATTCACAGCATATCTTTCCACCTTTTATTGAGTCTTCCAACATCTCAATCCTGATGGTCTGTACTGGTATACCAATTTAGGCAGCTTTGATACATTCTGGATACATATCGTCTACAGTTATTTCTGTACTCTTGAACTTTTTCATATATAGGAAATATATGGAGTTAATTTCTGATATCTGCATTACGTATTTTATTTAATCTTGTGCGGCCTTTGGTTCTTCTTACAAATGTCATTTCTGCACCCTGAATTCTATTTGTTATTTTCTTATTTATTATCTAAGTTTCACTGCTATATAAAACTAAAGGAACCTGGATATGTAAAGCATGAGACTTATTCTATGGCTTTCTTACCTTTTTTTGCTTTCTTTTTTTTTTTTTTTTATTAACATCCTCCAACATTGTGTCATATCGGACGAATGAATGAAATGAAATGGGTGAAATGATGCTCAAATGAGCCCGAGGTCCATGGAGCTTTAAGTTACCCGACATTCGTCTTCTCAGGGTAGGGAAAACCGGATAATTTACTCTAAGCGAGATTCGAACTCGCGACCTCTTGAACGTGAGGCGGACACGCTAACCATCACGCTATCGAGGCAGGCACACTTACCTAGTACTATTTTGGATCTTAATGGTTATTTACGTAAAACCACCCCCACTTTATTTTATTGCTTAGAAAATTTGAAATTATACTCTAAATAACAAAAGGCTACATACCAAATGAATAAAATAAGCCAAAATTACAAAATAAAAATATCGCCACACAAAAGTAAACCGATGGCTTTTAGAGGACCACAAGCACTAAGAGTAAACGCAGTAATACAAGATAGAATATTAGAACAAATAAACTGTTTAATTATTTGGGTTGCAATGTCCAGTACTCACAAAATGATCACATAATAAACAAAACAAACATAATAAACAAAATTGATAAATTCAACTTGATATGCGGTACCATCAAAAGAAAATTAAAAACTACAAGGAAAGGGACAAAAATAAAATTTTACAAAGTGGTGGCTGTTCCAATGCTAAAGCATGGATCTGAATGCTGGGCAGTGACCAAATAAATGTAAAGAAAGATAGAAGTAGCAGAGATGCCTTTTTAAAACATATGCACCAAAAGTTAGAAGAAGAAATGTGAATCTTCAATTTGTAGAAAGAAATAACGAAAATAAAAAACAAAATGTGGACAGAATGGATGAAAGCCGTTGTTCGAACTTGGTTTTAAGACATACATGAAAAGGTCAAAGGAACTTTAGCAGGCCTAAAAGAAGATGGATAGAAAAGCTTAAAAGATGAGACGGGACAAGGCAAAAGGCCTAAAACCTGAAAAGTGGTGATGGTGGTGGTGGTGCTGGTGGTGGCGGTGGCAGTGGTGGTGGCGGTGGCGATGGTAGCGGTGGTGGCGGTGGCGCTGGTGGTGAAAATTATACTCTTTGCATATTTCATTCAGATAATGCATAGAATGATATAACTCATCTTCCTTTGTACGTAATATAACAAGTCATCGACGTTTTAGTTTAATTCCTTTAAAAGCAATACTTCTCCTATTTTGGATGTCATTTATGTAAATACAAAAAAGAATAGGCGTAATACTGCACCCTTGTCTAGCACCTTGATTTATTATAACTTCTCCTGTTCTTGACTTTCCAGTGTTTGTTACAATTTTAGAGTTGTTGTATAAGTTATATAGAGCTCGCATTGTGTTGTGGATAGCCTCGATTTTCCATAATTCTCCATAATTTAATTCTACTGACTCGATCAAAGGCCTTTTCAAAATCAACGAGCCCAACGTTTGTCTCTACATTAAATAGCGCACACTGTGGCACTACGAGAGCAAGTGACTTCAGACAGCCTTGTAAAACACTAATTTTGGGCGAAATTGATACGATACGATGCGATGGATATTGCTTAGGCATAGCCAGTAAAACGCCGGGACTGCATAGCTTCTCAATCCGTAGGATGAGAAGACTCGCCCGGTATGTGTATTCGAGTTTCAGACATGACGCTGTTTTCAATTAATTAATTATTTAATTAATTAATTAATTATTTTTTTCCACAGAGGTACATGCAGTTGGTATAGCTACTCAGGTTCTCTCTTGACACATAACAGGGTATCCTTAAATCTAGGGTTTGCTCTTCGAAGAACGTTGTAGCCTTCTCCCTTTCGTGCTACGTGATATGGAGTGAGCAATACACGACCGTTTGTTTTTCTTTCACATTTCCAATTTAAACCAGTCTCTCTCAGCTATAAAACAGTTCTCTGACAGTTTATTTCGCAACATTCCTTTTGACCGCTTATTTTGCTGACTACTTTATTCATACATTCAGGAATTTCAGCTAGTGTGCTCAGTGACTCCTTCAATTATTAGGGACTTCCGCACGTCTTTGTGGCGCTGCTTTCGCCGTCCTGTGACGGAGTTGTGGCTTTCTTTCACCTAGTCTCTCCCTCTCAAAGGGGTGGCAGCCTGCAATAGATCCTTGACCGGTGGCAGCAAGCGAGGTGTCCTCCTAGTTCACACATCATTGCCTGTATAGCTTGCACCACCTCTCTGCCTCCTCTTCGTTCTGATTAAGGCTGAAGTTGCTTGATACAAAATACGAGGCGTGTTTTTAAAGTAAGTACCTATAATTTTTTTTGCAAAAATATCAAAACTATATTTTGGAAATACTTTACTATCATTCATTACCGGGTTCTAATCCCCTAGTGTTGACGGGCCCTAAAACTCTACTCACTCACTCACTCATTCACTTACTCACTCACTCACTCACTCACTCACTCACTCACTCATCCATTACCTTACAACTTGCACTGTTTTCCCACGTAGTCCCATTGTTATCCAGGAACTTGTAACGGTAAACCAGTTTTGTACACCCTCGTGAAAGAACGAATGCTGCTTGTGACGAAAGCCAAGTTTACATTTCTTGTTTTACAACATTATCGTCTTGGAAACTTTTTCTAGCAAGAATTTTCTTGAGATAAGGAAACATAAAAACATCTTGATGCCAAATCTGGACTGCAGGGAGGGTGGTCGGATTGTTTCCACCCAATGATGCTACCAGATCTTGAGTTTGTTTGCATGTGTGTGGCCGGGCATTGTCACTTATTGCTTCGCCATAAATCTCACACAATTGCCGATGAATGTTTGCTGGCGTAACATTTGTCGCTTTCACTGATTTCATTTCACAGTCAGCGGGTCGTTCAATTGTTCTGAAACCTTCGAAATGCTGTAACTACGGATAAGCACAAAGGGACCATCGCTCACAGCTGGTCTGACTTCCTAAAGGATAGAGGAAGAGATCACGCCTGACAAAAATTGCTGCTGGTGTGTTGCAGCTGTAAAATGTTTAAACGGTACTTACTTTAAAAACACGCCTTGTAAACCGTTCTGAACTTATTTTGGTGAAAATATTTTATATGTAACATAACCTTTATAAAATAATGTTTATAGAGGTTGCATAATTGGGCGTCCCACAACGGTCCTGCCCTGCCCTTTACTTCCTTCCAACCTAAGGGAAGACACCAACTTAAGAACCTCCCAGCTCGGCAAAAAGTGTGACACTCGAGTTTTTACTGCTCATTCAAAATAGACAACTAAGGTATTGTTTATATTCATTAAAATCCCTCAGAAAGTTATTAGTATTACGAGAAACATATCTAAGTAATTCAGCATACATCAATCCCTATGTGTGTTCATATCTACTGAACAGCTTTGATTCACTGAAAATGGAGGGCTTTTAAATTACCTCTATAAGTGACATTAACATACTTTCTTTAACATTTATATACTTGAAAGTCTTTGCTGCATTTGTGCTCACATCGGCCTTTGTAACAATTATTTATGAGCAATAATATTCTCTCGCTTACTCGCTTATCTTTGAGTTTGCAATATTTTTGGTTATCACATTAACTTCACTCCCACATTCGCACTCCCATTCATACTTTCAGACTCTAGGGAAGATAGGGAATAATCCTTCTAGCCGGGGGTCGAACCCGTGACCTCTGTATTTGTAGGCTACCAGACCACAGAGGCAGTCTAGTTCAAACGGTTAAACTTAGTACACTGCTTGCAAAGCGTTTGTATTTTATTTACATAATGCAAACGTTAGCTCCACTTGCTTTTAAGGCTAAACTTGTATTCACACTTTCCTATATAATACGAGTAGTTATATGTGCTTAAGCAACAGGCTCTTTTCTATGAACTTAGAATAAATTATTGCATGTAGATTTGATGTCACAAGTGAGTTGAAGTATTTTAATTACATCCTGTGTAGTACACTGTTTTTATTGCCAGGTAAATTACAAAATGGAGTGTTGCTTGAACTTATATCGAATGGACAGGAGTAGCGAAAAGGCATTTCTTCCTTGAGTTGCGGAAACAGTCATCCATGATGTGAAGTATAGAGAAAGCAGCTTATTGAAATACTCGAAAAACCCCATTGTTGTGTGGTCTGATTATATTTGCTGATATTCCATCGTTATGTTTCATTAGTATGACCAACTGTTCTAAAATATCACCATGGTAAAGCTACGGCCATAGTATGTGTTGCTGCACCCATTGTTGTCACAGAAGCCCTTATTTTTGAACTCGTTGCAGAAAGACAACCTATAGATTTTAAAACAATATTCTGTTTAGACGCCGTATTAATCTGTAGACGCCATTGCATTGCTCGTGTGCGTGGTTTTGTCTTGAATTGTTTTGGAGCATTATGTGAAGTTATAGTTACTCTTGTTATTTTTGTGTTTGCAACACAAAACAGTGCATTAAATATGTTACGAAGTTTAGCGTTCGCAAGTGATTTTATCCAAAAATATTGCTGCAAGATTTGCCAAAAATGAGTGAGAGGTTCATCATGTGTTGTGTGGTAACAATGTTCAAGCATTAAGTCATGTTGCTTTAAGGTATTTGAGGTTAGAAATAATGCTTTTATTATGTAGGTTGGCAGTTGGTGTAATGTCCACTGCAGTTTAGTGTAATTTTGGCAATACTGAATTCTTGGGAACCGACGATCCTCTACGAGGTAAATCACCCCTTTTAGTGGGGACGTTTTCGCCACCCCTGATGTAGGGAATTTTCGAAAACCTCAACGGCACATTCAGTAAGTGGCAAGCAGACGCATTGCTAGGTTTGATAGCCTCATTTTGCACCACAGATTCTTGTGTACTGAACTTTTGATGGCAAGTTTACCTTGCTGACGAGTTTTTAAAAGCGCCCTCAGGTGAAAGCCATCAAGAACAGAAACTACTTACGTATCAGATGGGGAAGCGACGTTCCGAAGAGTTGGCACAGACCACTGTTGATGGCACATACGTTTAACTTTAAGTGGGATTCCGCCGCCACAAGGTCAGATACACTCAATGCAAGGTTTACCGTTATTACACAGCGGGTTCCCTCCCCTCCCCCTCGCTGTGTACATCTCTCTCCTTCCTACTGATTGTGGGTATATCACCGTCCATGATGTAACAACACATCCAGGCTGGCATCCTTTGTAAGACGAAAAAGCGGTTACGAGAAGTTACTTGTCTCATGACCTTGGAGACAGCTGACGTTAAATAACTTCACTTGTTCCGTCGCCAAGGTGCAAATGAACCGTCAAACTTCCGCACTGACTACCCGTTGTAGACAGCAATTTTATGCTCTAATAATCCCTTTAATGCGCAAGTATCTATCCATTGAAGGTTTCCATAGTATGCGCATAAATGAGGAGGTAACACGCAAAAGCGAACATGTCCACCAAATACGAATTTTCAGAATTGCCATAGAACGTAGGTATCTGATCTAAATTTGAGTATGACACACACTTTTAAAATGGAAACACGTTAATTGTAGTATGTAAAAGTCACTTTATCTACAAAGAAAATATTTTCTTACAATTCACAGTTAATTTTGGACATGTCCGCTTTAGCATGAACGACAAAACATTTTCAGATTTGACTAATTTTCAGGAGGTCAATATGTAACTTCTTCATATTTCCAGTTTTAATGCTTATAATTGATATACCTTACAAAAAATACAAGTTTTACAGGCAGTTGGTCCACATTGTGACGTCATAAACATATTGGAATTTCTTTTACATGTTGTTTTCAGAAAATACATTCGATATTTTTCACAAATTGTTCATATTAAATCGTGCTTTGTTTATAGAAGTATTATAATTTTCATATCAAACACTGAATTTGAGCTTACAACATACTAACAAGGACTCCGTATAATATAATAAAAATAAATTCTTTCCGGTTAAATGATTAATTATGTATGCACCGTTATTACTGTGAAAACTTTGTGACCTATAAATGCATAAAATACATCCAAATAATGCATGCATCATTCTGCTGCTGTCACACCACTCCTGTGACGTCAGTCTTCAGGACTGGGCCATAATTACTATGTTTCCATGGCGAATTCAACTCGATTTGAGTTCTTTTTCTGGATTGAATACCGCATGGAAACTCAGATTCAAACGAAGCTCAACCACTGGATACGATCCTCTTATTTAGTGGGACCGGATCGAAATGTTATTGCATGAATGTTGTTCGATTTCATTTCCGGACTGAATCGAGTTCAATTCTGCATGGAAACGTAGTATATATAGCGACGGCCGCGGAACAAGACGTGCATTTTATTACGCAGGAGAATGACGAGTATCACGTGACTTGAACATATGGCTTTCTATTGGCCATATGGATTTATTCTTATTTGCTCAAAATGTTTACATGGACAGGTTCGCGTTTGCTCTGTAACGCAAAGTTTCTATTTCGGCGGACAGGATCGAGTGTCCTTGAATTTCACGATGTATAGACATTCGGCTCATTCTCAATGTTGTGTTCCATTCCTAACTCATTTATTTATTTATTTATTTATTTATTTATTTATTTATTTATTTATTTATTTATTTATTTATTTATTTATTTATTTATTTATTTATTTATTTATTTATTTATTTATTTATTTATTTATTTATTTATTTATTTATTTATTTATTTATTTATTTATTTATTTATTTATTTATTTATTTATTTATTTATTTATTTATTTATTTATTTATTTATTTATTTATTTATTTATTTATTTATTTATTTATTTATTTATTTATTTATTTATTTATTTATTTATTTATTTATTTATTTATTTATTTATTTATTTATTTATTTATTTATTTATTTATTTATTTATTTATTTATTTATTTATTTATTTATTTATTTATTTATTTATTTATTTATTTATTTATTTATTTATTTATTTATTTATTTATTTATTTATTTATTTATTTATTTATTTATTTATTTATTTATTTATTTATTTATTTATTTATTTATTTATTTATTTATTTATTTATTTATTTATTTATTTATTTATTTATTTATTTATTTATTTATTTATTTATTTATTTATTTATTTATTTATTTATTTATTTATTTATTTATTTATTTATTTATTTATTTATTTATTTATTTATTTATTTATTTATTTATTTATTTATTTATTTATTTATTTATTTATTTATTTATTTATTTATTTATTTATTTATTTATTTATTTATTTATTTATTTATTTATTTATTTATTTATTTATTTATTTATTTATTTATTTATTTATTTATTTATTTATTTATTTATTTATTTATTTATTTATTTATTTATTTATTTATTTATTTATTTATTTATTTATTTATTTATTTATTTATTTATTTATTTATTTATTTATTTATTTATTTATTTATTTATTTATTTATTTATTTATTTATTTATTTATTTATTTATTTATTTATTTATTTATTTATTTATTTATTTATTTATTTATTTATTTATTTATTTATTTATTTATTTATTTATTTATTTATTTATTTATTTATTTATTTATTTATTTATTTATTCATTCATTCATTCATTCATTCATTCATTTATTTATTTATTTATTTATTTATTTATTTATTTATTTATTTATTTATTTATTTATTTATTTAATTTTGGACAAGTTTGCGTGTCACCTCCTCAAATGTGCTCTTATAAGGGGAAAGGCGACTGAAGTCTCAAAATATCCATTTTTTATTTTTACTTTCTCTACCACGTATGGTAAAGTAGTGGAAGTATTGTATTCCAATAAAAAATTCGATATCGAGATTTCACCGGAAATATATGTTTTGAGGCCCCCTAAATCCCAAAAAACGAAATAATCAATAAGATAATTTCTGCAAATGTTTACCTCAACTAACAAGAAGAAGATATAGGAATAAGAGTTTGTAAGAATGGTTAGTACAAGAGTAGAGAAAGTCATGTGAGTGCAACACGCCAGATTGTTATAAATATAATTGCCTGTGTACCACATATTTATTTTACGAATTTGGAAGGTGAATACATTAATGTAGTTATTCAGGAATTTTACGCAACGACAAATTTTCCTGGCGTTGAAGGCGCCATTGATGTTATAGGCACCGCCATCTATAGTGGCTCGACGTGCACAAAACCGGAAGGTGTGCTTATCTTCTCCAATGCCGAAGATAAACAGCTGTGCTGAAGTGTCTGACGTGTTACCTTCAAGTGGTGATAAGTAATTTGGAAGCGCATGTTTTGTAGATCAATTTTTCTATATCAATCGGTATGTTATTCAATACGTTTTTATGTAGGCTTCACTCCCAAAGTACGCATGTTGCATAAAAGTTTCAACAGCCTCAATTATCCAGATGAAAGTACGTTACTGGAGTCCGAACTTTAAAACTATTTGTCGATGCGCAAAATATATGTAGCTTATATAACTTTTTTACTTAACTTACACCATTTTAAGAACAATTTTTCTGCATTTTTAGAACATTGTTATTTGGCAGGGCAATTTTTACAGGTTAAATATCATTTTAAGCCATTTTTTAACATGAATTCCATATATTTTTGTCATTTTTCCCGAGTTTGGTGGCATTATTCTAATATATTAGGAGAACTAAGTTTCAGAACATCTAAATCTAAAACTTCTTGGAATTTGGCTTTCCTATTCATATTTTATTAAACATTTGGATTCGTCCAATTGAACGTTAACTTGTATCGTAAGGTAGACTAGTCCTCTAAAGGAATATGGGGTGAATCTAGCTGCTGCTTTTAAGAGGCACACCAAGCACACTGTTGCAGTACACCCTTGACACAGTATACCCTCAGTGGTGGAGCTGATATTTGGTTTCGTCTTGCCGAAAGTAAAAACAATATTCCGCGAAATTAAACCAAACATTTGAATTGCCCAATAGAAGTGAGCAAGTAATCTAAATAGTGTCGAAGTTGAAGTGGGTAAACTTGATTATGCTAAAATGCACAATGTCTTGATCAACAACAGTGGATCCGATACAAGATTGCTGGTGTACTGTCAGGCAAGAACAGGGTTGCCAACTTGTACGATAATTCTGGGGGTGTATGATAATTTGAATGTATGATAGTTCGATATCAGCAAAATATCTATTTCACTGGTTTGTTACACCAGCGAAGTGAAACTAATTACAAATAACACCACTTTTGTCCTCATTGTCTGTCTCCACCCCATAGCTACTAAACCTGCTACCCTTTATCCTCTTATTGCCAGTGTGCCCAGGTTTGATAATCTCAAAGAAGAAGGCACTGTTCCGAAAAATTGATGATCAATGTAGAAAACTCGGAATACGTGCTATTCCGTGTGAAATAAAGAACATGCCTGAACCTGACAGTTTCTGGAGTGCTGTTAAACATATGTCACCTCGGTGGAAATACTGATTTCAAACAACTAGCGGCCTTTGCATTATCAGTGGTTTCCTTGCCCTACAGAAGCACTTCTTGTGGAAGAGTTTTTTTCTAAACTGGGTTTAATAAAAAGCAAAGTTAGAAACAGATTGGCACTAGACACGGTAAATGAACTCATTTTGTCGTCTCAACTTATGAAACAATGTGGTAGATCTTAAAATCTGCAAGTTACCGAGAAGATGTTAAGGTTTATCTCAACAACAAATTGGTGCAATGCTGCAACGGTTGAGGAAGCTGAACTTTCAGATGAATAGTACGAGAAACATAAGTGCTAAAGTTGTAATATTTGTTGAGCTCATCAATCTTGTAAGTGGATATAATAAACATCATTACTCTTATATTTTCATAAGTATTATACTGATATTTTTATTATTGTAGCATTTGCTTTATGATGTACGATAATTTTGACTCCAAATCTACAATTTTGAGTGGCTGATACGATAATTTTACTTTTAAATGTTGGCAACCCTGGGCAAGAAGTATTCCGTCCATGAAGAAGAGCTGTAAACTCACAGCATCTGTTGCTTTAATCATGTCCCAGTATCTTCTGATAATCTTCTAATTATGTTTAAAGAAGCTTCTCAAAGTATAAATCCGTATTAATTGGCAATAGATCTTTAAATTTGAAAATGTACAAAAACTGCTGGTAACGTATTGCCAATCAGTATTCAGTAATAAAATGTAAGTGAAATGTGCATGAAGATGAACAAATGAAGATCATTTTGAGTTATTTTTTGTTCTTTTAGATCATTCTGATACATTTTAAAGTTATAAAGTCATTATTTAAAGTCACTTTCTAATATTCTTTAGGTAATCAAAATCCGCGCTCTACCTATACCTTACCTACGCGACACTGTAATAAAACATGCATTAGTCAGTATTTTAACAGTAAGAGAATAATACGGAAACCTTCGTTCATATATTAACATATAAAGACTTTGAGGATGTCAGTTACAAATTTTTAACTAGGGATAGGAGAAATGCAGTAAGGGAATCACTCCAGTCTTTTTATAACTGCATCCAAAGGTAATGAATGATCTGATAGTGGATAATACGTTGCGTTACAGTGAGAGGACTCCACGGCTAGTGAGACTGGCATTCAGGAGGTCCCAGGTTTATTTCTCGTTGTGCAGGCCGCTTTTAAGTTGGGTTGCTTCTGGTTTCTCCTGGTAAATAGGTGAATGCTGGGCTGGATTATATAATGCTGCGAATTTTCTGTCATTTCACTGCATCATGGTTCAGGTTCGAAAGATCAGGTGAGTGGACGGCAAGCGAGGATGTGGTGGTGGAGTTTCCTTTGAGAAAGTGTCTGCCCTGGCATTCGGTGTGTGGTGGGATCCATAAGAGACTTCTCCTTGGGGAGAGGTAACACACTACAACTAGTAGGGTTAATTGGGGAAAAACTCTCATGCCGTTCTCAGGGATCAAACCCGGATGCATGGTGTCAGTGTGGCAAAGAACTGAAATACATAAATGATAAACATAGAAATATGAGAAATGTGTCAAAGGAAGACCAACAAACATCGGTGGAGAGAAGATTGAATTGGAGTGTGAAGTTGAATGTCTGGGAGGGTGGTGTGGTTGCTTGAGTTGGTAGTTCTGGAAGTTCTAGAAGTGGTCAGGTGCTCTACACAATATGTACACAACCATTTATTCCCTTCCGCCCGGAATCTGACGTACAAAATCTGAATTAGCCTAATAAGTGTGCCATCCTCTCCAACGTGTAATTTGAAGTTTTTAGTAATGGTAAACACTAATGTAAGGATTTAGCATTCTTTACCTATATGGAGATTCCATATATTTTGGAGCCTTACAATTGTTTGGTATATTTATATTTTCGCTTTTACTGGTATGTTTATTTTATTTGATAGTTGAAATGTATCCCTGGCTTTTGCCATAATCCGTTTTATAGAGCCATTGATGACCAAATCGTTGAACGCCCTTAAAATTACAACATCCAATACGTAATCAATCAATTAATCCTACTAAGCTCTTGACCGTTGCAATTATGAACGTTAACGCTGGTTCTTAGTATTTAAAAAAGGTAAGATAATTATTATATGGATAATAAATGTAAGAATTCAACTCAGATTATCTTATCTTAAATATATTGTATATTTATTGTAAACTCGCATAATTAACAGTATTTTACTTCTTATTGGGAAATTTAAATAACTCCTCTAATGAATTCGCATTTGTTACACTTCATTGAGGCTTGCATCTCTGTCTCTGAAAATTTTTCTTAATAATCAAAACAATTTAATCTTATTGATCGCTTTTTTTCTGTTTGCTAACGAACCGTAAAACAAGTTCACGTACTTTATATGGAATAAATAATATATCCATGCGGATAATATACAATAACAAATGACAAGTCCGGTTACTTTTAATGTCACTTTATTTTTTCTAAAACTGAATCACAAAACACAGTTTCTGTTTCAGCCTTAACACAATTTACAGTCCCTTGTGACCTTGCATCTCTCAGTCGTTCTGTTCTATTGTAACAATTAATGCTCTCACTTCTGAAGAATTGTTGCCTAGCAACGTAGTGGTGTGAGGTAGCTAACCTCACACGGTAGTCATGAATATATTTACAATCTTCTTCTCTCTCTCTCTCTCTTTTTTTTTTTTTTTTTTTTTTTTTTTTTTTTTGCTTCCTCCATATCATTTTAGGTCTTCCTTCTGATATTTCATCTCTGGCCTTGCGTGCTATCAGGTTCCATTCGGTCATTCCATTCTTTCCTTCTCCTATCTGTCCACTCTGGTACAGGTTGTATTTTATAGGTATTTCTTATTGCTACATTAGGTGCTCTATTCCATGTGGATTTGCCTTGTATTTTTCGTAAAACATTAATTTCGGTTACATTGAGCATTTGTTTTGTTTTTGTGATTTCAGATCTAGTTTCTGCTGCATTAGTAATGATTGGTCTTACAACTGCTTTACTTACAATAAAACATATTAATGCTTAAATTTTCATTTTTGCTACATGTTTCTGTTATCGAGGATATTTTAGTGTTACATTAATCCTTTTCAATTATTTTAAATTAAATTACGGTTTAACACATTCTCTGCGGTATGTACATTCTTCATTTCTGTAATAATGAATACAATTCTGTTTGACATATTTTAAAATAATTAATTGCTCAAGGCAAATTTAATTACATAAATGACGTATTAAAACAAGAATATATTAATTATAATTTGCAAGGTATAAATTAAAATACAATTGCGTGCAATATGTTTATCCCTTTGGATTTTAATTTATTAGTGAAAATTACAAACTATCATATTATAAATAACTATATCGTTGTAAATTTAAGTCTTCTCCAGATCTAGCAGCTGAGATATAATTGAATTGGAATAAAGAGGCATATATGCTAAACTTGAGAAGAAATTAAAGATCCGGAATGGCATGGGTTTAGAAGGCAGTTCTGGCAACAGAACCTGCCTTTTCTGTAGCTCGGTTAAAGTAGAGTTAATGTTTTGGCGGAATGCGGACAGTGAGAAACCAGTGAAAAGTTAAACTTGAGTCTTCAGTCCTTCCAAGAGCAGACAAATGCATTGGGAACCACTTATTCACTAGAGAAACTGCCTAATCATGGGTATGTTCTTGGCTAATGTGCAACAACCCCGATCAACTTTTTAGTTAGTCATACGGAATGTATCTTAACCTTTATTGTTCAACTTGTATTCTTAAATATATAGATAAATAAATCATGAGCTATGAGTTGTATGATACCTTTAATGATTTCACACCAATAAAGATACCTTATCCATCCCATTCGATTTTCTACTTATCTCTACTGGTATTTTGAACTGCTTACGTACACATTTGTATCAATTGATAATCCTGCGCAAAACGAGGAATACTTAAGGAGTACGTTTTATGTCTCGGTGAGAATAAAAGCCTGGCCTATGCCTTTCAAAACCAGCCGATTCCATTTTCAGCTTTACTTACAGAATGCATCGTTGCAACTTAGGATAAGAAACCCATTCATGTACGAGTGTTGGTACTTTAATGTTGGCAATATTGCTGCAGAGTCACAATCCAACGGAACCTTATATTGTCCGTGATAGCACACGTTGGTTACCTTCCTACCTTACTTCTGAGCAAATACTCTCCCTTCCCACTCACGCGCATGCGCACTGGCGAGAGCAAGAGTCATGTTAGCTAGCGGTCCTCCCGGCCAATTATGTGGCCTTCGCGACCTGGGGCCGCTACTTCTCCTTCAAGTAGCTCCTCAATTGCTCCACTTCAGGTTGCTGATTTGTGTTAAATGGAAAAGTTTTAATTAACCTATCCAGTCCATAATTTTACAGTACCGGTACGCTGCTCTGGAATATTTCCCAAAGACCTAGTTGATCTTCACGATCAGGAGGGACTAAACGTCAAACACTGCCAAAAATGAGATTTTTTTAACGTTGCAGGCACAATAATTATATTTTAAGTGTGTTCTTCATGCGTTTTCTGTACTATTTTACAGAAAAAATAACTCCTGTACACTTTGGAGCAAGTGAACTTTAGCCCGTCCTTTAGGGGAAGTGTTACTCTACATAAGGGTACTATTGTTAAATATGGTAGCTTCTATTTGCTCAAGCCAAGGTATTTATTTCTTAGCAAATGTGTGAGAGCTTGTTGGCTCCATTTCTGTGGACCTGCTACGGTGTTACTAAACATGGCTGATATTTGCTGAAAATAAAACAATAACTGATAAATTTTAATCACAGCATGGTGTATTTGAAAAAAAAAATCTATGTTACTTAAGTAACAAACTTATTAAAAGATCTGTGTCCAGTAAACATTTGATATCTCATGTGTTTTTGGAGCTAATGGAATATGAATCTATTATATTTAACATTTATAGAATAGGCCTTTTAATTGCTCCTTAAAGTAAGCCTGGTACAACATAGTGCAGCAGAAATGTGTTATGACCACCTTTTCTCTTTGTGCTACATCTTGTAATTACAAAGCCTCCATAACCGAATCGAATCTGCCGAAATATAATTTCTTTAATTTGAGTCCAACACTGATTACTGGATCATAAAGGACATACCAGTATTAGACAGTGGTTAAGGATTGAAGCTATAGCAACTGTAGTGACAGACAAGGATAACTGAAGACGTAAGGAGATATTGGAGTGGAAAAGGAAAATCCTTGAACAACTGAACACGAAAAAGAAATGTTGGACAACTGTGGAGACGACAAACCAATAAAACTACCCAGATTTTGAACCGGATGACTTCAATGAAGAAGAAGAAGATGATGATGATGATGATGATGGTGATGATGATGATGATGATGATGTCTGTGCCTTATAGTAAACAAACATTCTCGCTTAAAATGTTGAACTCCCTTCCGTGACATGCTTGATGCATCCCAATATGAAATAATAGATTTGGAAACCTTGAGCCTTTACGGAATATAACCTGAAACTGAAACGATTATTCCTCATAATACGGGGCGTACAGACAAGATGACCAAATAGAAAAGTTCCAAATAGAAACGCTAAAACAGATGACGATCGTTTGCTGTGGACTGCTCATCGACCCATGTCTGGAAATTGTTTGCTGCAAGGATAGCTTTTATTATTATTTTTTTTTCTCCTTTTCGTCTTTTCTTTTCACGACAGACTTGACACATCGGGCGGGAAGGTAAACGGCGCACAGAAATGAAAAGAGAGAGGCGGGGGAATCCCCTCAAACATGTCCTCATTCTCTTTTGTGTGTATCAGAAACATCCCCTGTCTTCACCCGAGGGGTTGGGAAATATCCGGGCTTTCGTCGAGATGATCGTTTTGTGGAAATTGGTGGCTCCGTCCCCCGTGACTGCTTGGGGGAAAATATTTTCCTTGTGGCATGTGGCTATCAGCGCTAGTCGTTAAAACGTGTCCCTTGTAGTCCTTGGATAAATGCTATCCTCGAGTGTTTGCTTTACCGTCTCCACAGGGTCCAATGACTTAACGCTTTCCCCCTTAATTTTTTTACTTTAATTTCTTTCTCTCTGTTTTGTTCGTGCAAGCGCATTCACACCTCTGTTCTTTCCCTTTGTGATTCTCCTTTCCTGGTAGGTGTGCACTTCTGGACCTGCTTTTATTCACTATGCTTAACTACCTAAATAGTCTCTATATACTGATCTTGTTTTTATTCTTTTTTTTTTTTTTTCGTTTGCGAATGTTATTGCAATGAATTCCAGCAGACAGTTCGAAATACATGTTTCTCCAGAAATACAACCATGAGTCATATATCATGACGCAGCGGCTATGGCCGAAATTAGTCTCAAAATGAAAGGTAAGAACTCGATCTGACAGGCGGCTCCAGACAGTTGGTAGGATAAACGGAGATAAGTAGACATGGGAACGCTCTGGCCCAGCGCAAAACACCATAAGCGTTATCGACAGACAACGAGAATCTTCTAAATCTCGGCACTTAAAAGTCACTTCTTCCATCTTGGAACTTATACCCCACACCTGAGCCAACGTGACATTGCCCAGCCTTCAATAGTCACTTCACTAATGTGTATTGAAATATGCAAGACCTAGCTTTTTGTGCCTCGTGGTTCATTCGCTGGGGAGTTTAACACAAGACTTCTCCAATCTCTCCTGCAGTGGCAGTACTCATTGCACGTCAAAGAAGTAGTCAACAACTCTCGGAGACTTGCACTAGCTTACTTAATCACTTACTACTCAACGAGTAATTTCTGAGAATGCTCGCTTATACAGTCACTGGCAGCAATTTTTACAGAGTACGCTATGTTCTGGAAGTGGATGCTTCTGGTTATATGTCGATAGCGCTTCTGACTTATACGTGGGATGAGAAAGCTCCCGTACTTTACATATCCACTGCCCAGCAACGGCCTCCCGATAACGACATATGCATTGCCGCCACGTCACAATATTAGAAATAATTAACTACATTATCAGAAAAAGAGAGCAGAGTAGGATGGAGAGTAGAAGGATAAAGGGGCTGCATAATTGAAATTTAGTACAAATAGTTCAAAAAGTCACATTTGTACTTCATGACTAAAAGTCTGATGTGTTGCACTCACATGACTTTCTCTATTCTTGTATTAACCATGCTTACAAACTTTTATTCCTATATCTTCTTCATGTTAGTTGAGATAAACATTTGCAGAAATTATCTTATTGCGTATTTCCTGGTGGATGCAAGGGGGATGTACGCTTTGAGCGATAGTCAAATCTTTTAAAGCTTTCAAATTCTGTTCTCTTTGCACGCCTAACATAAAAAATGAACAACAATGTTCCATTTGACAAAACTTTAAGTATTCCAAAATTTACACAAATAACAAGAAATATCTCCGAAATGTGTTTTAGCAAATTCTACACTTTATGTATAGTAAGATTTGGTCTATCTCTTACGATTTACCAATTATGAAAAAGTCATCCAGAGTAAACAGGACTACGTCGGCTATAGCTGGAAAATTCGAAATGTACATTTCATTTGTCATCTTAAACATCTTAAAGTTAAGACATTTTAATCAAAATTGTTAGTCATTTTCGAGAAAACCAAAATTTTGAAAATTTTCCATGTAAAGTGTAGTTTAGGATGCAGGAATTTTCTTCAAGATCTTAGTGTCGCATCCTTAAAAGATGTTAACTATAAATACCAACTTTGGTTTTTAACCGACATTTCGTTTTTGAGCAATGCCGTTCACAGACTGACACACACACACACACACACACACACACACACACACACACACACACACACACACACACACACACACACACACACACACACACACACACACACACACACAAACACACACACTCAGATAACGGGTCTTTATCTAATTTTTTTTTTTTTTTTGATTCAGGGGGACTCAAATCGTATATTTCCTATGAAACCTAATATAGAATTTTTGGGTGGAATACGTATGTTGTAGAGAAAGTGCATATACTTAGCGGCCATTCATTCAAAATCTGTCTTTTTATATTATAAATACCTATATTTACAGAATGCAGGTTAACATTTCAAAATAGTGTTTTTCATATTGAAAATTTAGGTTTCTTAAAATTGTATTTTTTCAACACATTCACTTTTTCAAAATGTTTCACCGGTGACATATAGTTTGTCTTTTAAATCGTTTTTCAATCGTCAATTTTAAAGCCATATAACATTTCAAAAGCAGTAAAACTTCCAGATGACAGAATTTAAAACTTTTTTCTTTTTTGCTAATGCAAGTAAATCAAAACTGACAGATTCTGACATTTTGCGAATGGGAAGCCACTATAAGACCGCCTCCGTAGCGTAGTTAGTAGTGCGCTTGCCTCTGGCGCGGAGGTCCCGGGTTCGATCCCCGGTACCAGCATGGGGATTTTATCCCCTCTGGGAGGTCTGGCACGGGGTGCACTCAGCCTCGTTAGGTCCCGGGGGGATCAATTGAGGAGCTACGGAGAAGTAGCGGCCCCAGGTCTAGAAGACCGCATAACTGGCCGGGAGGGCTCGGGGCGCTGACCACGTCCTACCCTCCAGTACTGCACCTCACCAATGACGCCTGTAGTGGGCAGAGGTGGGGTACGCAGCGGCTGGGCGGTAGGCCTTGGCCCCTTGTGGGCTGTTGCGCCGGGGTTTAGTTTAGTTAGAAGCCACTATAAAGGTAGATGGAACCCTTCAATGTTAAGTGACTACTGTTGGTTTTTGAAGCGTAAAGGATATATATCTCACAGAAGGAAGTTGTCATCAAAAAGACTCAACCCTCCATCATCAACATCATAGAGCAAATGCATGTTGCAATTTTTCTTGTAAAATGTACGTTAGACCCATGACACTAGAGTAAGAGAGTTTTATGGCATTAAGTATGTCATATATTGTATAAATTTAGTGTAGAACACCCTAGAATCAGCAAGTCCAAATTAGTTAGGTCAACCATGTTTTATCTCTGTACCCGAATTTTGTTTGTTGTTGACCAGTGAAAGAATAGAGAACGTCATGAAAGTGCAGCACATCAGATTTTTCCGTAAAGCATTGGGAAGGATGATTTAAAATAAACAGTGGTTGGTGTGGCTGTTTGTAGATGGGATCTCAATACTACTGAGTTGAAATATACTGCTTTTGGAAATGAGTCGATAATTCTTCATTTGTACCACGTCATTAACTATCTTCATCTATCACTGTTATTTCCTCTTCTTGTTCAACTGCAAATTATGAGTTTCCGGAATTTCATTTGACGCGGATCTGTAGCAGCAAATGTCTCTAGTGAGGCACAGCCCTAGAACTTGGCTACGAAAACCACAAATTTTATTTTATGCTGGTACAATAAAGAAACACTCAATCGGAAAACAAGAAAAATGAATACACAGTATATTTTATAGGAACATATTTCGTGTTCATATGTGCAAGTGAATTATGGGCTTAGAAAAGGAAGCAGACGAGAAGAATGGAATTGGTGGAAATGAAATTTTTACGGTCTGTTGCTGAATGCTTTTTGTTAGATCATAAACTGGCTGGAGAAAAAGACAAACGACAATACTTGAGGAAGGATTGGGCATTGTGACAATGTTAAGATAGCACATTTGCGGGATGGATAAGAGAAAATCCCAAGCTCTAACACGCTATAGAATGTTAATATGGGTAGCTTTACCAAACTTTTACATTGAATACATTTTTCTTAACTACAGTAATGCTGGAAGTTATAATATAGTGAGACTAGTCATGGCGTATAGTAAAAGACGGTGGAGGCCGAGCTGTGCCACCCCATTGGCGGTGTGCGTATCAAAGATGCTCATGTTCAAGCTACCTCGCGCAACTGTTGTGAACACGTGACAACAATCAGAGTGGCAGAACCAAAAGAGGTGCGAGAAGTGTCCGGCGGCCGGCGTGTTTGTAGAAATTTGAGAAAGGACCGCTTACGTCATCCTCGCTATATAAGGAGGCGATGCAACGAGCAGAAGGAGTCAGTTCTTAATTTAAGTGTGCGCGTATGTGTTTGTGTGTGCGCGGTGTGTGCATGTGCTTGAGTGCGTGTCGTGTCGTGTCGTGTCGTGTCGTGTCGTGTCGTGTCGTGTCGTGTCGTGAAGGAAGATAGCAAAGCAACTATGAGTTTTGAGAGATGGTAGCGTCAGAGTTAGTGTTTGAGAGACAGAGAAAGTGAAGAAAGACAGAAAGGAATGAGTCAACATTACGAGAAGAAAACAGTTGTGAGCTGTAATTGAAATGTAGAGTGTGTTAACGTCAGTAAAAGAGAACTGTGTTGTGCAACATTATGGAGAACAAAGTAATTGTACTGAATTTTATCGTTTTGTCTCAATGACTTTAATGTAGTGGCAGAGATGACGGACTAAGCATGGAACCGTTTGAGAGGAAGTTCGAAATCGACTAGTGTGATTAGGCGGAGGCAAACTAAGAAACAACCTTTTCTTTTTTTCAGAGCTTAATGAGGACCGCGGCCCATCTCCAGGGCGAACTGATCAGTTGAGTTCTAACCAGCACATCCTTTGTGTCCCTGGATAGAACATGTTTATGTTTAGAAGGCACCCGTTTCGTAGACGGCTGAATTTTTTCTGATTTCCGAAGAAAACTGGCCACTAGAACTGCTATTAGTAGCAAGCAGGATCGCAAGATACTGCGTGAAAAACTACAAGCGTTATACATAATTCTAATGTCGTCAATGATTGAGTCAATAACTAACACATTGAAAAGGAGCTGTGGGTAATTTACATATATGAGGGATCAGGAAAAATATTTCAGTGTCCGTTATGTGCCAACGTTAACCCTATAGACAATAGCCTGATACTTGGTATATTATATCCATACTTATCTATTAATATATTATAACAAAACAACAATTCGATGAATTCCACTTCTAAAAAACACGAGAGAAGTCTGGCCCAGTTAATTTTCTATAGCCCTATTTTTTTTAAACTTTTGCTCAAAAACACAGTTCTCTTCTAATGACGTTACCCCAGTCTTTCGTAATATAACTCCCAACCTTTTTTTCTTCTCGTAGCCTTGACTCACTCCTTTCAGCGTCTTTCTTCACTTTCTCTGACTTTCATACATTAGCTCCGACGATTCAATCACGTGACGCTCATTACGTATCTTTCACGACGACAGTACCACAGACACACAGCTGTCTGGCATTCACTGACACACTGGCTGATTCATGTCTGTAACTATCTTCCCTGCTGTTTTGTTGCCTCTTTATATAGCGCGGATGACGTAACATGTCCCTTTCAGGACTTAGACAAACACGCCGACCGCCGGATGCCCCTCGAATGTTCCAGCAACCCTTGTTATGCGCCACGCTCATTGCCGTTAGTCACGTGTACACAAACAGTCACGCGAGGTAGCCTGACCTTGGTCGCCCTTATTTGATCGCCAGCCTGGTATGTAGTGTGAAGCACCTTAGCCGACCGTCCTTTATTGTGCGCCACGCCCGGCGTCACAGCATTATGGAAAATGTAACTGGAGGAAACTCGCAGTTTTCTATATAGTAAAACAAACTGCTGCGCGTTCACTCATCATAACCTTTCATAATGAGTGCCGCGTTAGAATATCCCGGCCAACTGCAAGATTTATTTAAAAATAGTTAGGCGAACCATTAAAACACAAGTGTCGCGGTATACTGGCAGCCAGTGTTGTGTTTTTGCGTGAAAAAATCTGACCTCTCAGTGCTCCAAAAATTCAAGAATATTCCAATTAATTTATACGGGGCAGTTTGAGCATCCACCTTACATAGGGAAACCAGATTATATTTTTGGAAATGTAGGACAAGATGATAAAAATGTAGGACACAATCGGCCAATTTCAATTTAAAGTTGTAATTTAAATTGCTATTTATATATACTCACATTCATATACGTTATAATTCTGAAACATATGTTATATGTGATATCACTAGTTAGTTATACTTCTCTGAGGAACTAATCTTTCGTAAATAGTACATTACTTCAGTTTGACGAATACATTTTTACCATCTGGTAAACTTGCGCCGTCAAAATTTGTATTTATACTGTCATCTTCAAATGCTCACATTTATTTTCCATGGCAAACGCTACTAAAATATCTCGAACACACGCGTGGTGATGAACAACATGAAATACGTATAGCTATTATCTCTGCAGCGCTAATGTGCTGATTGTGTGGTCTGAGCAAAGAAACCTTTAATATCTGGAATAATGACAGAGTTTTGTGAAGTTTTGTTTCTTAGAAGACAAACTGTCGGTCCGGGTGGCTCAGTTGGTTAGACGCTGGCCTACTGATCCCAGGGTCGTGTGTTCAAATCCGGTTCAGACCGATGGTTTTTAAGTGTGCTTAAAAACGACATCTCCATGTCAGTAGATTTATTGGCGCGTAAAAGAACTCCTGTGGAACGAAAGACAGGCACACCGGTGGCAGGCCTTTGCCCCGGGAGGGCCGTTGCGTGGTGGGATAGCATTTAACTTTGATTGTTACATCGATGTAACAGAAATGCTATTGCGTACTGTCAAATATATACTTCAGGTGCCTTTTTAAACTTTAGCGTTTTTTTAACCTCGTAGGTTAAATTTGTTTGTTTTCAAGTAAAGGGGCTTTGTAAATCCTTTTGATAGTTTAGTGATTTATGAAATGAAAGTAGAAGTTACTAGGCTAGGTCCGTCAGAAAGAGATGAAATAACTATTAGAATAACTTTGTAAGGTTTTTGAGGTGCAAGCGTACACTATCACATGCACGCGGCGCATACATACACACACATTTCTCGTTTCATAAGATTAGTACAGATGTTGGTGCGACCTTATTAATAAGCGGGAGGGGCAGAAACTTACTGAGATATCGTGAAGTACTTTACCATAACAGAAAACTTGCGATTGCAATTCTGTTGCTTAAAATGGTTTTAAACCATGAAGTTAGAGTCAGAGTTAGAGTATTTAGGAGGAGAGTCTACATTAAGCCAACTGTTGAGGCTATTGTATATCAGACCCCGGCAGGTAGGAACGAAGTGAGAGCGCCCTACGGGCGTGTTGGAACCCGGGCGAGTAACGCGGGCCAAGGTGTCCCAACGGATGTTGTAGATTCCTTATTTCGACAGCAAATCCAAGGAGCCGCCAGGCAGACGACTACAACGCCCCCCATCCGCCGAGAAAAGCAGTTACAATTTACAAAGTCCCCACACTGTAGTGCCAAGCTCGCCCATCGCCAACATTTTCGACCCTGAAAGACTGAACTGAAAATGTGAAACAAAATGGAGGAATGGAAAATTGGGGATATAAATATCGTTCCCAGCTTTTGCCGTGTGACTCGTGAAAACCCCGAAAAAACCCATGGAGCAGGAAGGTTGACCTGGGAATCGAACCTACGATCTCACAAATGCGAGCCTCACATGTTGCTCCGTCCAAACGATAAAAAGTCAGTCAATCATTGCTTGCACACCAAGAACAGTAGGGCACGGAAGATTTTCAAAAATATAATAAACGCGGTCCATGATGACCGTGTTGCACTTAAATCATTAAAAAAAAAAAAGGCACGCAAGATTATAAACTACACTTTTTCGCCGCATTTACCTATTTGTTTATTCAGCACCTGCTAATGGAAGGAAGCCATTAGAATCAGTAATAAATACACGCATAAGAGACCATGAGCTGTAGTGCATTTAAGCAGAATGGCTGGTAATCTCTGAGAGCATGTGGATTAAATCTCTGAGCCATCCGCCGTGCTGGAAGGTGTATTAACGAGCTATATTCTATAATTTCTATGTAATGATAATGGTGTGTTTAGAATAAAGCTATTATCATACAAGCGTTTAGAGATACTTGCAGCAGCAGCGCCTAAAGGATTATTCACATTGTTCTCCTATGCCATTAGGGTTCACTCTCTCCCTTTCTCTTTCCAACCTCTTTCAAAGGTTATTTGTTTACGTAATATTTGCAAACTTTGTAATCAAATCGATTTCATAAGGTGTCACTATAAATCAAAACGTGGTTTTTCTTCCAAGCGTAATGATCTGTCAATTATGTTTACTTTATTCTTCATTGTCAAATTTGTTTATTACTTTATATTCTGTATATTATATACGTATATAACAATACTGTTTTTTGAATTGCAATTTGTATGAGCTTTTAAGCTAATGCCATATTATGACAAAATGACAAAAGTCCAGTTCAATTACTTTTTCTGGCACTTTAATCTTGTTCAGAAGTTTTGCACAAACACAACAAAGCCTGTAGTCTGTCGTGATATTACAACTCATAACTGTTCTCTTCTCGTAACCTGGACTCACTTCCTTCTGTCGTTCTTCAGTTTCTCTGTCTCTCATAAACTAATTCTGACGATACAATAACTCGACTCTCATTAACTGCCTCACTATCTTCCTTCACGACACGCTGGTTCTCTCACGTCGACTATAAACATGCAGCTGACAAACTAAAACTAAAAATTGTCTCTGCGACGACTGATGTCTGTGTTATCGTGCTACTCTAATGGTTAAGGCGCGGCTTATCAAAGCCTAGTAAGAAGATGAAGGTATTCAGTGTCGCGAAAAGCAACGTAGTCACGTTTTCTTCGAGTAAGCGCTCACGTGTGGACATTTATGTACTTGTAGGAAGATCAGTGTCAAGAGAATGAGCGAGAAAACAGGATATGTTGCAACGCTGTGTTTCACTCCATGTGGAGTGAACAACTATCTTGCACTTGTCAAAGCACGTGGTATGTGATATATGAGAGGCTTCTGCTGATCGAAGGTAAAGCGCACGTTAACTATTAGAGCAGCACTATAATACTAACTGCTCTCGTCGCCTTGCCTTCTTATATAGTGAGGATGACGTAACATAGACCTTTCTCAAACTTTTACAAATACACCGGTCGCCGGAAAGTTCTCGAATAGTCCCGAAAAATCCTTTTTGTTCTGCCGCTCTAATTGATTTCACGTGTTCACAACAGTCGCGCAAGGGAGCCTGACATTGCACGCACCGGCAGTGCTGTGAGGGAGCCCGGCACCGAGCCTTTACTGTGTTGCCGTTGTCGCCGCTGCTGCCCGCTGGTGTCACAATATTCAATGCTTAGTGAACATATGGAACAAAATACAAAGGAAACATCTGGCGTGTTACATTTCCCTTCCCACTCTTCAACAAACTATTTTACAAACGTTTCTTCCTCTATCTAGCTCTTGTTAATCGAGTCAAAACTTCCATATTTACGTATTACCCTGTAGTCATAAAAAAGGATACAATAGTAGGCAAAGCGAGTCGAGGTATTAAGACGTGATTCGCTATGTGATGTCTTTGAACGACCATGAGAAAAATAACGAATAGCGACTTATCACTTGCAGAAGTGTTGGAAATTTAAACCTATAACAAGGAATATCTCAGGAATGGTTAAGGCCATAAGTAATTAACATAAATTGTATGGTTTAGTGAGATTGTTATTTTAACCAAAATCAATAATAATGAAAATTAATCTACGTAAAGGACAGTTTGAGGTTAGGGGTTTTCTTTAAAATCTTCGTTTCGCGAACTTAGAAGACGCTGAACTCCAGAAATCAAAAGCTATCCAGGTTCTTCCGGCCTCATGAAGGCTGCATGAACTCTTAATCGCTTCCTTAGTCGTCCAGCGTTAATAATTCCCATTTTTGTCAGATGCACATCTGCTTGGGTGTGCGGTCCTGGGCCGTCATATTCAACAAACAACTCTGTGATGTTTTTGCAGTAAATCTAATCAGCTACACATCTGAGTAGGTTGCCAACCTTTTTTTTTTTTTTTTTTTCAAAATAAGGGGGTCCAATTAAGCAATGCATTCTTTTTTCTTTTTGCTACATCTGAATCACGGTATATAGTTTTTGTTAGTTTGTTTGCACAGTCTATGCTACTGTAACCTAGGTTATATTTCACTGTGTGATAGACCACTCCTAACTCTCTCTCTCTCTCTCTCTCTCCCTCTCTCTGTGCAGTTTTCACTACTTTCACCAAAAGACTGAAAATTACTGGGTATCTTACTAGGAGAGTTAATTCCCCCCCGAACTTGACGTTTGTGCCCATCAGTATTTTGATGCTGCACACAATCTGAATTGCCACCATGTGTACTCCTGAAGTCAAGCTTACAAAGTGAACAATGCGCTTTATAGTTATCTTTTACTGGATTACTCCATGAATAAGTTTATTCCCACTTCTTTTGGTACACATGCATATTTCCCTTTCCTTTTGTATCCATCTCTATTCATAATGCACTGCTTAATTAATTTACTACAACAAATAAACATGGCTTCAACTCAACCTGATTTTAACCGATGCACTAGCAATTTTATTAACTAGCGGGTTCGGAAACGGCCGAAGTCCGGACCAAAGTCTTAAGAACACAAACTGAATCTGTAGCAGTTGGACACATTAGCATTTGGGCACAGGGCAAAAAGAGTAGCATTTGGGCACTTGGGTCAAGCAGGTAACAAAACTAAGGCAAAAAGAGTAGCATTTGTGCACATGGGTCAAGCAGGTAACAAAACGATTTCAGGCATTGGGTATTAATGGATGCACATAAGTGTTAATTACTCATGATCATGTTATTATTTTGTTGAAAAATGTTTTTAAGAGATTCTTAGCCAGCTGTGCGTATTTAAAGCACATTGTTTACGGGGCACACCACGTGGAGATCTTTTATCGCAACCCAAAAATGTAAATTTTTGTTATTACTAATAAATTATTTTCGTTCTGTTAGAACTCGTCAATTTGTTTTGTTTTATATTTTAATTTATTTACAAGCTCATTCAGTAACAATTCGTCATATTTCTTCATTACATAAATTCATTCGTATAAAACGAAATTTGTCATCAATTTAATTTATGCACATAAGCAAGAGTTCTGAGACATTTTGTTAGATCTGTGGTTTTCTCCAGATCTTTGAAGCAATTAGCAATCCTGTTGTCAAGTGTAACTACTGACTACTGACTCCATGTTCAGTTCCATTCTGTCGAAAAGGAATCCCTGGTACTCTGCATCATCCTTTAAGGCCTTAACTACGGCGAGCATATTAGAGTGTGGCCTTTTCACGATTTTGTTGAACCGGTGGTTACATCCTTCGACAGCGTTGTTGGTTCTGTGACATTTACCGTGGCAGTTCCATATTTATTTTGGTGTTGAAGGATTATCCAGCCACTGTTCCACAAAGTAGTCGTAGAATAAACTTAATTTCTCATTTTCTGGTGAGTTTTCTTGTATAATGAGCCAACCATCGTCAACTTTGTTAAGCGGAAGAAGAGCTAATGCAGAACACATCCTTATGTGAAGTCTGATTTCCTCATTTTGAACGTAATCACGTGCCATTCCTAATTCGTGCATCTTTCTCCAAATACATTGATTGAAATGATAGTTGCAACCAGAATACTTGTATACTTAGAAAAACAGACTTCAATGCTTGAATAGCGCCAGGTTCAAAATCTTCAGTTACATTCTTGGGGTTCCAGTGTGGAATCATCTTGTGTTCAACAGCCTGCTGTAAGTCTCTTTTTTCTTACTTCGAAGAAGAACGTATACCACCGGCACAACATTCGTTTCGTCACTTGTACTTCCAAGATCGACGTAGATGGTGTATATTTGGCTATATTGTTTGCTACAGCTTTTGAATGTACCATCCATAAAAAGGTGTGCTTTTCTTTAGTGCTTGCAAATTCCAAAATCATTTCTTGTGGCACAGAGAAATCGTCAGCTAAAAGAAACGTGTCACCATCGTTCATCTTAAACAGTTCAGGTGGTAAAATGATGTTTTCAGGACTTTCCGGCTCTTTCTGCAGACCTTGTGATTTTCTCCTAACTCGGTGTAGGTTAATTTTACGCACATTTTGACAAGGCACTTCCGTCACCAGTTAATATCCGCGGTTAAAAAAAGGATTCATTTCTTCCGTATAAATAGCGATATTGAAGCAATTTCTTCTCTATTCTTGCATTGGATATGCGCTTCTGTGGCAGCAACGTCCGGCACACAACGCGATATACGGCATTTCCTTCAAAACACCGTTTTTACTGCTGATTATTCTTCCTGAGCACTTAAACTTTATACTATTTACATATCTCCAAAAAGTAACGTTTTCCTTGTTGATTCTTCCTACTTTGTATCGATATCCATTGTAACGTGCACAAGGTTTACCGTTCCTTCCCTGTTTCTATGAGTTCCATTTCAGCAACGGAAAAAAATCAAACTTATCTTCCCGAGTTACAAATTGAAAGTGACTTACACAATAAAATTACCTTTACAATGCGGAAAAACAACCATCCCCTCCTCTACGCTTACCTTAAGGGCAGACCACCTGAAAATGACCTTCACAATTAAACCGAAAAACCTCAACTCCCTCGCCACATACCTAGATAATTATCTCTGTGCCCAAATGCTAATGTGCGTAAGTGCTATACATCCCACAGACTTACCTTGATGATCGACGTAATCGGCGTGTTAACAAAACCTGTGTAACCAGCTTAAAATGGCTTGAAACAAAATTTAAAATAAAATTCCTTTTTATTACTAAACTCGTTGCTAAATGAGAAAATCTTTATTTTGTGAATTCCTTTTTATTACTAAACTCGTTGCTAAATGAGAAAATCTTTATTTTGTGAATTCCTTTTTATTACTAAACTCGTTGCTAAATGAGAAAATCTTTATTTTGTGAATTCCTTTTTATTACTAAACTCGTTGCTAAATGAGAAAATCTTTATTTTGTGAATTCCAATGACCGTGAGTGTCTGGAATGCGGGCCAGTTTGAAGGAAAGATATCATTGCACTTTCTGAGAAAACTGTGAAACCTTTGAGGAATAAGCATACTCTTGAAAACGTGTCGTGAAATTACCTATACTGCAAAATAGTTTACCTCTGAGAGAGATAGAGATAGAGAGAGAGAGAGAGAGAGAGAGAAAGAGAGAGAGAGAGAGAGAGAGAGAGATTACATTTTACCACTGTAGCTGCGGGCAGCAAATTCATTAATCACGGAGGTATTGGAGTTGACACATCGTGGGGACAGTGTTCTTGAACTTAAGAAAAGGGCATAACCATGAGCATTTTCACCAGAAAGATTGTTCTGTAAATTAATACAAATATGTGGAACGCCAAAGAGAGCACCACCATAATAACATTGTGTTTACTTAGTGTCTTATACCGAATTAACAAAGATAAATACCAGGAACCAACCCAGGTACCAATGAAAAAGGATCAGCAACTTTAGCGAATGGATGTAAATAATGTGACGCCGGGCGATGGCAGTGGCAACACAAAGGCTGCCTCACACCACAGGCGGTACCTGCATCAAATACGCTCAAGCTCAGGCTGCCTCGCGCAACTGTTTGTAAACACATATCAATGTCAAAGGGATTTTTGAGATTATTCGAGAAGTGCTCGGCGAACGGCGTATTTGTAAAAGTTCAAGAACGGCCAGTGTTACGTCATCCTCGCTATATAAGGGGGCGAGGTAGCGAGAGTTGGGTGTCAGTTTTTGGTTTTAATACGTGCGTGCGCGCGTGTGTCAGCTGCGTCTGAAGCGTTGCGTTGAAAGGGAGTAGCGAATCAGTTAATAATGCATTTTGAGTCACTGTATCGTCAGAGTTAGTTTTTGAGAGACAGAGAAAGTAAAGAAAAACAGAAAGGAGTGAGTCAAGGTTACGAGAAGAAAACAGTTGTGAGTTGTGGTATTACGAAGACCTGCAGACAGTGTTAATGACGAGAAGAGAACCGCGTTTTTGTGCAAAAGTTTTTGGGGAAAATAAACTATAGAAAAAGTAATTGGACTGGATTTGTACCTTTGTTACAATGGTGTCAGAAGTGGGATTTGTTAAATTGTTACAGTAATTTGCACGATGGTTAACACAACTATTTTAGTTGAATAAAAATGGGATATTTATAATGCAGCAGAAAGCTTTATAAACTAGCCACGGAGATGTAGGTTACGTCAAAGTAAAACGACAAATAAAATCGAGGGTACCGGCATAGAAACTACGTATAGGTGGGTACTTTGTCAGTGATTCTAATTAGCGTGTTATCGACATTGATCTACCCTTAGGTTGGTAACAGCTGTTTCATATCTCAATAGACCAGAACACACCCGCTAACCATGCACTTGTGTTTACCCGGAGGTCGCAACCATAATGTGGTGACTTCTGATGGTGGATCAAAACGGGAAACTTCTCATCAGCATTGATGGTAGCAAATTTCAACTAAAACATAAAAGTAAAGATGGTTAGTAAATAAAATGTGCCTGACTTACACAAATGACACTAAAAAAATAAAATAAAATTTACGAAGGCGAATAATTGCATAAAAACTAATAATACAATGAATAATTAAGAAAACATTAATATGAATAAAACAGTTCCATCTAGAAAAAAGATATTCCAGCTACTGTGCATATGGTTTTGTAATATAACAGCTAGTCTTTTAAATAATTAATTATTAAATCATTAATTCCTTTGCTGACTTACATTCGTTAGTTACCTATACTCTCAGTATAAACAATAAATTTACCACTTATATTCACAATTAGTTTATAAAATGTGAAATATTTATACTAGTGAACGTTATAATTTATAATACATTACCAAGCATTTACTCTATTTAAGTGTTTCCTAAATGAAGACAGACCTGAAAGGCTGCTACAGGTAATTCATTCCATTCCTCAATGGTTCTATTAACAAAAGAGAATTTTCCTACGTCTGTTCGGAGCCTTCTGCTCTTAATTTTAAACAAATGATCTTCCTTCCATAATAAGAGTTTTTGTAAGATGGCGAGCTAAAATAAATAACAAATATTCTCTCCAGTGCAAGTGGATACGTCAATACTTAAACAATTAAATATTCCGATTCATTTTAATAAGTAGGCGTCATAAAAAAATAAAGTGCATGAAAATGCATGAACGCATCAGTTTTAATAATTTTGTACGTGACAGAGTTACTAAGTCTAACGTTTTTAAGGCAGCTCATCGTGGATATACTAAAATGTTCAATTATAAAAATATCAGCTTAAAAGTTTATATAGCAGTTGACATGCAGCCTACCAAATTTTGAAATTTTAAGAAATTGTTTATGAAAATTTTAGGTTCTAATTTTGCATCTCTTCACAACGTTCATTGCGATAAATGATTATAAATTTATGACTCAAAATTTAATTTCTACACCACTACACCATAATAAAAATTAATGTTTGGGCTTTCTGGAAAATGTTCACCAGCCCAAGTGTAAACATTTCTGCTAATGTCGTTCTTCTCTTCATTTTGTGCACTAAGTATTATAGTACATAATGATTATGCATTATATAAAAAACAGAAATTAGTTTCTTTATAGCATGTTTGAAATATTGAAAATTTCAGGGAAACTGATTAGGGTGTAGCAATGCGACAATCTAAGTATTAGAAGTTATTGGAAAAGGTATTGGAGAAAAAATTAATTTAAACGTTAGAGTATCAATCAAAATACAAGGGGAGGCACTAAAATAAGCGAACTGTTGCGCGCAAATGCTTTGTAGTTACGAATTGTGCTGTTAGGTGGCAGTCCCTCGCGTCTGTTAGTAAGCTGGTGTCAGTCTGAGTGAAATGGTTTATTTGTGGTGCTCTGTTGTTTACGTTCCTGTTCGCCCTTTTGGTGGTTAGTGAAATGGCCAACCACAAGGTACACAGAGTCTGTGTGAAATGTTGTGTTCTGTTAGGGAAAACTGCAGCCGAGACCGTTGGGATGCTTTGGCAAGCCTTTAATGATGACAATTTGAGGAAAACACAGCACTACGAGTAGTTTTCCCGTTTTCAATGTAGCTTCATATCGGAAGATATGCCACGTCCCGGGCTTCAAGTGGAAGAAATGACGAAAATCAAATGTGTAATTGACAAAGATTGTCAAAAGACCACTGACCAAGTTTCTTAGGGAACGAACGTGTCATGGAGTACGGCTCAGTAAATTTTAATCGAAGATTTGCACATGAGGCGGGTGTCTGCAAAATTTGTTTCTCGCTTGCTCAGAGATGACCAAAGAGATGAATGTTTGCCGCGACTTGGAGAACGAAGTGCTTAAAATAATTGGGACTGGGGATGAGTGTTGATGCTACGGGTACGATCCAGAATCAAAGTAAGCATCAAGTCAGTGGAAAACTCCAAATTCACCTCGAGCCAAGAAAGCACGTCAAGTGCAATCCAATGTGAAAACAATGTTGATCTGTTTGTTTGTTTTTCATCTGAATGGCATTATCCACAAAGTGTGCGTTCCGCCAGGCCAAACAGTAACAGTGGATATGTTACGAAGGTTACGAGAGAGTGTGCGACGAAAACGACCCGACATGTGGAGGAATGGGAACTGGTTGCTTGACCACGACAATGCTCCAACCCACACAGCTCTAACGGTCCGACAGTTTATGACAAAAAAGAACATGCTACTTGTTCCTAATACACCCAACTCACCCTATCTGGCTCCGCCAGTAGTGCAATGTGTGTTGGGTATAAAATAAAGAACTGGCGCTGATAATCAACACTATCTTCTACATCCTTTTTGGTTAGGGAGTCAATTACGTGAAACCAGTGTAAACTCGGTTATAAGAGCGGTTTTAGGATAGTACCTTGCACCCTGAAATTGCTTTAAAACTTTAATTAAAATTCCAACCTTGCCTAAGAGCCAATTATAACATCTCACTCTTGACAAAAGCACAACTTCTCTTAACAGTTTAAATAATGAAAGCAAATTAAGTCAATATTACGGACACTTCAGGACCTTGATCGTATAATATTTGCTATGGCATGATCCTTTACTTTGCCCAACGCTTTTATATATAAATACAGGATGAAACTAATTCCAGATTAGATGTGAGATTTCACTGAAAATACATGTTGTGTAAACAAAAAACAGAAAAGAAATGTGTTTTTGGAAGAAAGGTAATACATATGATCAGCACGACTCAAATACGAATTATCGAATAAACATCAACTTTTCCAAGTACGCAACACGAAGATTTTCAAAAAGCTTCTCCAACGCAATCTATCCTTTATATGGCAGCCTTTATTTTTTCAAAAATATCTCTATTGGTTTTGATTAAAATGCCTTTATGTAAAATTAAGTTGCATATCTGTAAGGTTTGATAAATATCCTGTGACGTTGTCTTCATTCTGAATGAATTTTAGTAGACGATTGTAAACCTTAAGAGATAGAGCGAAATTTAATACTATAAAAAAGGAGACGTTAAAATACACAGTTTGTGTAAAATTTATATTTATTTGTTGCATTAAGCATTTCTGAAATATTCGTTGACATTTGTTTGAATTTCGAAATACTTATGTTTTTAAAATTCTATGTTGTCAATCGTTTCTTTCTTGAGGTATGCAAAGAGTGAATGTTCTGTAGTGTTGTAGTGTTTAGCACTGCAGGTACCACTGCGTGAATTTGATGAAACGAAATAGAGTGATTATTGGGAAAGAAAATATGCGAAGGAAACGTTTGAAGTGTAAGTTTAAGATATTTCAACGATATAACCAGTTATGAGGACTGAGAAAAACCTGGAAAATAGTAAATACCTCAGTCAGGGAAGATTTAAAGTTTAAATTTTAAACCACTCCTTTGTCTGTGCTTTAACGAGTTGGCTTCCCGAGAACGTGTGAAGATTGAATTTGGAAGGTCCTGATTTCGATTCCCTTAGGGCTCTGAACTTGAGTTTTTTCGAGGTTTCATGAGGTTGTAGACGAATCTTGGGGTGGTTTTTCTTATACCGGGAATGTCCTATCCCTTATTTCCAGTACACAAAATTTTCTTTCATCTGTTTCATCTGATATGCTTTAATTGTAGGACAAGGCTAGGCAATTAGTCCTTGCAGCACGAGTTTGCACTGTGTAATGATTTCTCAGGGTCATACTCATTCCCCTTGCTGGAAGCGCTCCTTTCAAAACCATACCCTCGGATTGCCGCCTTCAGAATTGATATAATTTTGTTGTTAGGAACCCTACCCTGATAGTGTGCATCGTAGCCCGGATCTATATCCCCGCCCGAGGAACTACAGCTTTTGCTGTTGTATCCATCCATATTTGATAACCAAGCACATTTTCCGATCGGAATATTCCAAGCAGTGAGCGTTTAAGCGTTTACGGAAGACTGCAAATTTCTGTTCCGGTCGTGACGGGCCAGTGTGTGTCAATCTTAAGTCTCCTCTGCTGCCCACAATTACAACGAAATGTGAAAGGAAACAATTTCTGTAAACTTTTATCTCGATTTACAACAAGAGAAAGGCATAAGCCGTTATAAGAATAATCTGTCAAAGAGTGGGCAGAGAAAGGTATTCGAAGGTATCACACTACAGTTTTAACAGCTACACAATATAAAAATATAAAAAGAAGGGCGGGCCAAAAACTGTGATACATTATTGGACTTAGAACTTTTATCAGTATAAAATATAGAATATTGTGTTAAAACCTTTATAAATATTTTAGTCACTTATATTTCAACGCCTGTCTGTTCTGATAGGTCTGGAATTATCGCATTCAGCAATATTAAATTTGGCACTGTGTATCTGAGTGGAGAAATTATTACCTCCCTCTCTGCAAACTGGCGGCCATTAGGTCTGGGTTTTTGTTTGTTTCCGTGGAACTTTATTGTGATCTGCAAAGCTCAGCTATGTTACGGAATCGAACCGCAATATCAGAGTTGGAGACGATCCAAATTGTAGCTAGGTCTATATGCTGCAACTGTTCCTGGCATCTGTCGGTAGATTATTGAAACTCTTTCCGTGCACTTTTGCTAAAAGAGGTGCCGTTCGTTCTTTGTTTTATAAATACACTGCGCGGTGTATCCTAACTTAGGCAAAATTCCTGTCTTCCCGCTTAATACTGCCTAAAAAATGCGAACCATATGCAAAACTAGAAATAGATGCATACATCTGCTTTAGTATGTGCATATATGATATAAAGCAATTGTTTTGCCCAGTAAGAACCTGCTTTCTTGCTCTTTTACGCCTGCTTCAACAATTTCATTAGCGTAGCCCTTTGTTTCTCCTCCAGTATTCTTAACTTTTACTGTCAAGAAAAACAAAGGATGCAGAGAATATAAAGCGACGCCTTTTTATGCAGACACTATCATTAGGATAAGTTTATGAACTGTGTTCATTTGCATGTGGCGGTTGGGATGATCTCTTTCTGAATTAAAGAAAAATATAAGTGCTATTAACTCACAAAACTAGCGTTTCGCCTTTCTGCAGTCCTTTAATTTTATATCTTCATGACAACTCGGAAGATATTAAGGTAGTATCTAGGAGCCCGTGGTAAATGAAAATTACAGCGTGAGAGAACTTCTGCGATGTTCCATTGTTCAAGGGGACTAAGTTATTTCATGCTTTAAGCAGAAGTGAGTGCTTGAGATGAAATAAAAGACTAATTACTCAGTTCTTATTTAATGGAAAACGGAAACTTCATTCTGCTTTGTTTGTCATTTTATATAGCTAACTTGTTTTTTAAACCTTCCTTCAAGGGATGCATGTTGTTGCCAAAGGCATTTCAGTTCTTAAGTTCTGTGAAAAATGGAATAAAGGAACAGATAAACCTTTGAAGCGTTCTCATCAAGAACTGCCACTGGTTTAAAAGATGACATCAACAGCATTTTTACTTGTACACTTGCAGTGTCTATAACCCACTATGGCACATTCTTATGCCGATGTCCCATGGTCCAACTTTTGGTCCAAGGCACTATCGTGAGACATCGAGAGCTGGATGCAATTTTGTTGCATACAATTTCTATCCTATTTTTGTGTCCAAGCTGTTTGTGTCCAACACGACTGAGTTGCATCTAATTTTTTTATCTAACAACTTGAAAATAGCCAGTCAGTAACGTAACAATATGGCGGACTGGGTATGCAACGCGTAGTCAGCTGTTGTGTAAGCACGGCTAGTGGCTCTATCTATGTGATGGGTATTTTAATAAAACGTTCAATTTTTTCTGGAAGACTCAACGATTTATTGTGATCATTAAGGTCTATTACTGAGGTGATTATTACATATTATATTTCATAAATAATAAGGAATACAGTTGGCAGTACGTTTGAATTTTATGTTATGAATTAGTTCAAATCTCCTATCCATCCACACTTGGATTAAAACCATTACAATTGTTCCTTAGTCTTTCGCGCTGTAATAGATTGTCACATATTTGTGTCCTGGTGTGTAATTTTCCCTTCGACATGATATAAAAGTTTGAGAAGTAAATCTTCGTCAATTTGAAGAAAGTTGCTATAGTTTACCGGGTCCTCTAACCTCAACTCGTTTTGTAGTGGACCCAATATATCTCAGCCCCTGTCCTGTTCTCTTTTTTCTTCACATGATCGTGCCCACCAACGTCGTTTACTCTAATACATATTTTCTTCCTACTGATACTCGTGGAAATATGTCCCAGACCTATATTTACTATAGCAATCACCAAATTAATACTTGCGTCCGCCAGGTTTATTTTTGCGCTTGCTACGTGAACTGTCATTTGTTTTGGACCAAAATGCATATAATGTGACAGATACTGTTTCTTTTGTGTGCAATTCCATTGGATATAAAAATGTTGGTCAAAAAGTTGGACCGTGGGACACCGGCTTTACATGGTGAACTTCAAAGGAAACGCCAGACCGATCCTCAGGACTTGACCAGAGCTAAGAAACAACACGAAATATTAGAGATAGCAGAACATATACAAATCGGTACTTGGTATAAAGGATAACGCAAAAAGGAATTTGAATTACAAAAACATGAAGGAAATTTTATGTGTAACAATAATCAAACTAATCTTGCGAATCAGAGTTAAAAAGGAAGCTGTTCTAAAAGTTTATGACTTACCAGGTGTTTCATCTCTCTTGTACGGATATGAATGCCTTGACAAAAAAGAAAAAGAAAGAAAGGAAAGAAAGGAAAAATAAAAAGAAAAAAATGGAATACACAGAAATGTGATTTTTGCAAACATTGCTAGGATATCAGAGAATTCACAGAAAGATAAATGAAGCCAATAAGAAAACATTAAACCTATTCAGTCTAAACACTAATTAAACTCTTTTATGCCCCTTCATCCCTTAATTAAACAAAATTAAACTTAGGAAGATTACTAACTCAACACTTCTTATGGTTTATTTGATTTTGTTTAATCTGGGAAACAAGTGAAGACGACTAAGAAAGAGTTTAGAAAACAGGAGCACATGTTTGCAAACACACTGTTCTAACAAAGTGTCTCGCAGTAAGACTGGCACGATCCTTATTGCTCTTGAGTTTGAAGCTAACTGGGTCGCCTTGGTGTCTGTTAGAACAATGGTTATTTCCCCCAAGATAACTGCTTTTATAGAGGAGGCACCTTTAACTGTTATTGCTGAATGTTACTGCAGAAGATTAAGGCTTTTTAAAATCTGCTTTGGCTTGCGTTAAGTTAAACTTAAAGTGTCACATATATTAGCGAAATAATGAACTTTCCTGTAAGATCTGAATATCTCTTACCACACACGGATACCTTACTTATAAATTACCTTAATCACGTTTATCTCTAAAGCTGGGTATGCTACTATACTAGTTTGTTACCTATTTTTAACACATGCGACGTTATTTTTCGGAAATAACAGCACTATTTCAGCCCCGTCTTCCTTTACTGGATTCGCTCCAATTGCTCGAGGAACTTAGGAAATAGAGGAGCAAATAGTTAAGCTTCGTAGGAGAAAATATTTACTGCAGAAGAAAATCACGTAAACCGGACTACTTTCGCTGTAAGGAACATTCTTAAAATATAGCACCCTTGTCAAACACTGTATCGTAACAGCAGCACTTTATCATCATTTTTATGAATATTCTACTGGCCAAAATATCAAAAACATGATTTTACTTTCTCTATTACATTCTTGTAGTAAGGAAGGGAAGTATTGCATTTCACCCAAAAATGCAATATCGAGATTTCATTGAAAATATGTGTGTGAGTGTGAGTGTGAGTGTGTGTGTGTGTGTGTGTGTGTGTGTGTGTGTGTGTGTGTGTGTGTGTTTATCCATGTATCTATGAACAGTATAACTGAAAAACGAGAAGTTGACTACATACCAAACTTGGTATTTAAATTCAGCATCTTCCAAATACGCGACAGAGCACCCTTTACATGGAGCATTTTTGGAAAGTTTTGGTTTTCTTAAAAATTGTAATGTTTGTAAGCCTCTCCAAAGAAACACAAAGCTATTGGGCAAGTGCAGGTCCAAAAGTTTAGGGATCAATCATCAATCCACGGTAAGCGCACGAGCAACCGGGTATTTTAACTAATAGTGAATAAAGAAAGTCACATAAATGCAATGCTACAGATTTTTATTATTAGAACACAGTACGTGGTTTCATTGCCAGGCCAAATCAGAATGAATGAATGAATGAATGAATGAATGAAGAGGGTGTGGTTTTAGAAGGCTTTAGGTTTTTGCGGGCTACGAGGGAATTAGAAGCTGGTGCAGTATGAATGCATTCGCTTCAATTGAAGAGAACGTTTGTGGCAAACTTTACGGTACATGCATCACAAAGAGTCCATTATGCGGGCTTTTGGACATAAAACCATTGTGCTTATAGAATCGTAAAAGAGACATTTTAACTTTGACTTTGTAGCTGAAACGGTAACTTTAACATTAATATTTAGCTTAAGGTTTGTGTTAAAGGCTATAATATGGAAATATCTTCTAAAAAATACTACATGGGCTTAAAAGGAAAGTCTCCTGAGAGTAAACGCGGTAATTTAAGAAGAAATAACTGAATAAATATCTGCCTTCAAGGCAAAAATGAGAATAATGAAGAAAAAATGAAATATTTAATCAAATAAGCATAAAGACATGTTAAAAACATAAGAAGAGGTGTCAAATTAGGACAATACAGCTTAGTAACAAAGCCAGCGTTAGAATCAGCAATGAAACGTGGGTACTAAAATCTGATGTGTTATAAACACATGACACTTTCTAACCTATCTTCAACGAAGCACTATTGAAGAGTTTATTATGCAATCCACTTCATGTTAATGGAGATAAAAGATTTGTAGAAATGCTGACATATTTCTTTGTAGGTACAACAGAAATGGAAATAGAAGAAAACAGGAAACTTCAGGGGTACTCAAATCTTTTAGAAGAAGAAAGACGAAGGTCCGGTTTCTTTGCATGAGCAAGAGAAAAAAGGGATGGGAGGGAGGGAGGATGGGAGGGAGAGAAGGAGGAAGGGAAGGAGCAAAAGAGGGAGGGTAGGATGGAAGGGGGAGGAAAGGAGGGGGTAAAGGAGAGAAGGAAGGAAAGAAAAGAAAAAAACGAATAACCTCACATTTAAGAAAATATAAGTTTTGGAACATCCAAACGAATAACAAGGAGCACCTTGGAAATGGTTAACTCCACAGAACATGTATCGGATGTAAATTGTGTGCTTTGACGAAATATAAATTTTTTCCGTAGGTAGATTTGAGTATTTCTTACGTTTAGCGTTACACAAAAGTGTTGTTTTCTAGTGCCTTGCATCTGGCAATGAAGCCATTAGCATTCGTGCTTTCCAATACTTTTGAACTGTAGTTTCTTCTGATCTTAATGCTTCACAGGTCTTTAAGTGGTCTTCATTCATTTCTGCTGGATCGTTACACAGGACACATATTGGTGAGGCTGAGATACCTATTCTGTAGAGATGACCGTTACACAAAAGTAATCCAGAATAAAGAGGACTTGAGAGGATATTCCCAGGAAATTGAAGATATACATTTAATTTGTTATGTAATTATCTTAATAAAAAGCATTAATGGAATTCATTGCGTACATTTTTGGCACTTTTTGAGAATTGTTTCATGCACAGAGTACTTTGGAGTGCGGGTATTTTCTTCAAAGTCTGCGTGTCCCATTTTTAGAAGACGCTGAAATTAAACATCAAGTTGGGTATTTAGTAAACTTTTGTTTTGGAGCTCTGGGTTAGCACACACACACACACACACACACACGCGCGCGCGCGCACATAGATCCTTTTTCTAAGGTCTTTTGAATTCAGGGAGTCTCAAAACGCCTATTTCTGGTGAAATCTCAATATCGAATATCTGAGTGGAATGCAATACTTTGTCTTTCTACCATGTACGGGTAGAGAAAGTAAAAAAGAAGTAGTAGAGATGAATTACTTTAGACTTGTTAGTAGGAGTGACAAAAGCAGACATTTAAAGTTGTGGTTAACAAAGAACAGCTGCTAGATGAACTTATGGTTACGGAAACAGAATACCAAAAAAGAAACGGAAAGAACATGTACTAGGAGTGGCTCCTTCAAGAATTTCTCAGCTTTGTTATAGATATTTGAAACAGAAGAATTAGACAACCTCGAGGAAGTTGGTGGGGTCAATTTGACAATTAGGCTCGGAGTAATCGTGAAAGAACAAGAAGAAGAACGTTGAGGTTTCCTGTACGCATTTATTGCAAGTAAAATTGAAGATCTGAGTTACAGCCCAATTGACTATCAATGAACACCCAGTGCACTTGAATACAAAAAGCTTAGAGGAAATGCTCGTATCTCTCAGCAGCTTCCTTATATCAAGTTTGTAACCTAATACAAGCATCACTACACTCATTCTGACAGACAGCTCACATACTGCTCTTATGTTTTGACGGCTGTTTCAAAGTTTATTTTTAATTTAGTGCATGGCTTATGTTTAACTTAGGTATGCAGGTCTTCCTTTTTTTACGTCAGAAAATTTAACTTGACGGTGTAAGAGAATCAAAATAAAAGCTCAACTCTCCAGCCATTTCCGTGTTTCAATTAATAACTGTAATCTGGAGCTTTTGAAGTTTGAGAAAATAAATGTTTCACTGTTACACGAATATTCCCTACGGGGAATTTGAGAATGGTTTGTGGCTTGCTGGAGGAAAAAAAAAATACTGAGTCAGTTCTGAGATTTAATGTCGTGCCGGAATGTTGTAATGGTAGCTCAGTTGCTTAAAACACCGGGAAGGTAAGCCGAAAATTCGACCAGATTGTTAAAATCCAGGCCATGCGTCGAACGTGTTTCCACCTCCTATAACAAAGATTACGACAGATTAATAATATCTATATTTTTCGAAAAATACGATTACGTTGATTTCTTGGGCTTTCTAATTATATTCAAATCGATAAGAATAAAGAGGATACCGTAGACTATTTAGAGAACACTTAACTGTTATGCTTTATTACTGATGTTCTTACCCCAGACCTGTATTTCAATTAACACCCTTATGGTTATTTCGAGAGTGTATGGCAGACATTTTCCTCAAATGGGGAAACTCGTTGAAAAAATTAGCTTTCCATCCTTAACTCTTTTACTGCTATGTAAAAGGGTAAAGGGTACATGCATGGAGGGGACACGTTACAAATCCCGACATACGCTAATGTATTATGTAGTAACACCGCCCAGGAGCCGGGGATAAATACATATTTTGCACTGATTCGTATTCTTTATTCTGAGTGATTCAAATGAACTTTATTCATGAATAATAAATAGAACATCGTCCCATACTTTCAATAATACTTCACACCCATAGGCATGCTGATTTATCTTTCACCGTAAAGTTGCTAAGCTCAGAATTTCATTGCCATAGGATGTTAGGGGCTTTGAAAGTATTTCTTCATAGGCTGCACATTTTAGTTAAAAGTAATTGTTAATTGTGATACCCATAGATTAACTGTTAAATTTCACCCCGTCTTCTGCTACCAGCTATTCCAGTGGTGAACTATGAGATGTTTATCTCGAGGTATGGTGTGCGGTGTGAGGATTAACATTACCGTTAGGGTGACGATAATTGCCAACTGTTTGGGTTTTCAGGATTAAACTATTTCTGAGCACCACTCAGAAGTGCATGTTGGCGTTAGTCACAGAAATCTTAAGCTCAGGTTACCACGAATCTACATAACTCCAGGCGTTGTCTTTTGGCGCTACTAACTTTCTATAATCAATCAAAGTAAACACTTCTGCACTACTATAAAACACGACGAGAAGGGCGTGAATTTTTAGAAATATGTCCTCTTCTATTAGGTAACCTAAGTCCTGCCTGTAAGCCATATTCCCACAAACGTTCCTACATAATGTTGCCAATCCTACAGCAAATCAATCCTCAGCTTTCTCTTTGCCAATGAAACACCCCCACTACTGAGTGACTCGCTAAGGATAACAATTTTCACTCTAATTTTCAGAATTCTATCTGCATGGTTAGCAGGTGCACCTTCTCACGTACATTTTATTTCCAAGAACACCTTAATTTAATGATATTCTGGTAGACTGAGTTTCAACGTAACCGTAATTACCTAGCTACGTTGGCCTCACTAATTCTCTTTCCCCGTATACTTAAATGGACCGTTAATGAACGTAATTCAAGCGTACTATTTTTTGCATTAATTTTAGCATACGGAGATAAACTGCTGCAACTATTTATCTATCTCCCATCATTTCTTCATAGAATTACAAAAAATGATCATCAATAACCTTGGTATCATTTCAGAGGCAATATGCTCATTTTCATTGCATATACGTACAGCCGTATAAGCCCCAGCACTACAGCCCAGCCGCAGCGTCCCCCACCTCGGTCCACTACAGGCGTCATTGGTGGGGTGCAGTACTGGAGAGTGGTATGTGGTCAGCGTCCCGATGCAGCTCTTTGGCACGATGCTCTTTTTAAAAGAAACAAAGAAGATATAATAAGCACTTTCTATCACTTTCTGAAAGAGAGATTACTCAAAAATAAGTCTCTGCTTAGGCAACTGCACAGTCCAAACTAAAAACCGGTTTTCAAGGTAAATTCAAGCGAAACTAGTGCTAATCAAATTTTGGCGAGATACTTTGAATCTGGGCATACCTTTAAGGCTGCTGATTCATTTCACCATAAGTTGGAATTATCAATGAAAAGGCGTGGAAATAAGCTGTATGATTTTGCAGATGTTGTAGATGCTGTAAAGGCAGCAGCACATCAGACAATAGTTTTAACAATGGATCTTTAGAATTTTATCATTTGGCCTGATTATTCCTCAAAATACAAACTGAATCAGATTCATCCAAGACCTTACGTGCATAATATGGTTGAAATAATCGTTTCCAAACGACCTTAGAGTATGAAGTATAGAACTAAATTCGACTTCAATTTCCTTTCAAAATAGTGAAACGATCTGAACCAATATCTTGTTCTGATAAACTCTGGTATGCCTAATTTACCAAATCAACTAATGGTTTCTTCTTCTTCTTCTTCTTCTTCTTATTATTATTATTATTATTATTATTATTATTATTATTATTATTATTATTATTATTATTATTATTATTATTATTATTATTATTATTATTATTATTATTATTATTATTATTATTATTATTATTATTATTATTATTATTATTATTATTATTATTATTATTATTATTATTATTATTATTATTTAACCACTCAAACTCCTTTGTCCTCTGGCACTTTATGTATATTTATGGATATCTTTTGTTTTGTAGAAGGTATTGATAATTTTTAAGTTATTGAACCTAACAAATTCTCGGAGTTCCATTGAACTTTACATAACATTTTAACTTTAAATTTAGGCTAAATTAAATCCAATTAAGATAAAAAGATATTGCAGCATTGTTCACACTATGTTTGCGTGAGTTAGTGAAAAAAATCTGATGTGTTGCACTCACATGACTTTCTCTACTCTTGTGCTAAATATTCTTACAAATTCTTATTCCACTATCTTCATGTTAGTCGAGATAAACATTTGCAGAAATCTTATTGCTGATTTTCTGCTAGGTGCAAGGGCAATATGAGAATACAGTAGGCTTTGAGCGATAGTCAAATCGTTTAAAGCTTTGAAGTTCCTTTCTCTTTGCAGGGCCAAGAGATAATGTGTGAATAACGACCTTCTGTTTGAGAAAATTTTACCTATTGCAAAATTGACACAAATAAGAAGGAATATCATCGAAATGGTTCACTCTCTAAAAAAATGCATTTGGACATAAGTTGCGTGTTTTAAGGAGATCTAAATTTTCTGTATAGTAAGATTTGGTCTATGTCTTAAGGTCTACAGATTATGCCAGTCATCAAGAGTAAACAGGACTACATAGGTTATAGCTAGAAAATTCGAAATATTTCATTGGCCATAAAAATATGTTAAACATATGACATTCTAATAAAAATTGTTAGACATTTTTGAGAAAATCAAAATTTTTAAAAAATTGTCCATGTAAAAGGTGGTTTAGAGTGGAGGAATTTTCTTGGAAGTCTTCGTGTTGCATCCTTGAAATATATTAAACTAAAACATCAACTTTGGTTTTTAACCGACTTTTCGTTTTTGAGTTATGCTGTTCACAGGCAGAACACATGGACCTTTTTCTGAAACTGCTTTTTTGTGGATTTAGGGGTCCCCAAAACATATTTCCGGTGATATCTCGACATGGCTCTTTGGGTCGAATACAGTACTTCAATAGAGAAAGTAATAAATAACCATTTTTGTCAAGAAGCTAGATGGCTCCAAATATTTGACATACTTTTTTTTTTTCGCTGAAGGGGGTCTTTATTGTTTAACTGTATTACACATATTTGTTGCACTCATGTAGACTCTCTGGTTAACGTATGGCCGACGTAGTACCTTCTATCCGGTAAAATGCGTTGTATTCAAAGATACATGAGTACTTCCAGAAGAGAACATGCAACAAGTTCTCAGTATATATTCTTTTAGGTTTAGTAGGGTATATTCAGTGACTTTATCATCCTCCATCACATATCTTACTCCGTCTTTCTTCTCTCGCTATTTAGCTCTCTTCGTTTCCTCCCTCCTTTGTGCTACATTCGGTGGCTGTGTCGTGTAGTAATCATTTCCTGTATGCTCGGGTAAGTGAAATAATAGCAGAAAGCTACGGAATAAGGCTGCCAACCCCTAGGCTCATTATCTCCCACGCCGCTGAGGAGCGACGGTCGTTAGGCATAGCCAGATAAGGATTCAATTTCCCCTCCGGTTCGCTCCGGTCCGGTCCGGCGGGCCGGGAAGAGATCAAACACATGAGCCCAAAGAAAGAGCAGTGGCACTGAGGGTGGTCTTCTCATAATGTTGTTTCTCAAAATAATGGCGTCTGGGCGGACAGTCGAGAGCAGCGCGTTCAGTAATCTACTTACTACCTCTTAGCAACATACCTATATAGACAGCTTTGTATCAAGGTTTCTCCCTCTCAAGTAAATGTAGATACATTTGCGATATTGTTACCAAGTTTTGTTTGCGAAAAAAAGAAAGATTTCCCCCCATATTAGGAAAAACATGAAGATTTTTTTTCCGATACAACTAAAGCCAAAATAGAATTTTCAAGACTCATTTTGGTCATGAACACCTATTGTTGGTATTTAATTTGCATGAATATGGAAAGTTTACAACCTGTAATTCAGATTCAATCAATTCCTTAGTGCAAATGTTTCTCATATCTGTCCATTTCTGTTTGCTCAAATATATGTCAACAAGTGCATCGGACCCAAGAACACTAAATAAACACCCTACAACTTTACTCATGTTATGTTCCTACATACATTCTTGGGGGATACACTGGAGAACAAATGAAGGCATTTTTCAACATCAGTACTTTCACTCTTGCAGCTTTCAGTCAACTGTTCCTTTGTATCACAAAACTCCTCATAAAGCTTATCCTTAATCTTGCATATATTACAAACGTAGTTTCGCTTGGTTCTATGGTCTATATGCTATATAAATAAACACGTCCAAATTCCAGCTATATTAAACAAATGCAAGGTTGAGAACATAACAATGAACCATGCTCCCGGCGGTACATAAAAGTCAACTGTATTTTATTGGTGTTATCAACGTTCTCGAAATAAACATGATTACACAGCAGTGCAATCTATCAGAACACTACTAATTGCATTTTGCTGTAAAAATTTGAGCTCCCCCCTCGAAAAGTAGAAAGTACTGGAGGGAAAAATACACAAAAAGTAAGTTAAATAAGAAAAAAATATTTTAGAAATATTAAATATAAACAAACTGATAAATCAGCTGTGGCAGATCATTTTTGGTCATTTAATCATGAAATTAATCCAGAAGTTAAATTATTAAAACAATTAAGTAGTCCTATAGATTTAATGGTTTGGGAAAAAATTTTTATTTTAAAAAACAGGAACCGTGTTATGAACTTCGAATTACCATCTATAGATTGTATTTATAAATTTTTGTTTTCAGAGATTGGTAAATAAAAATTGAATATCAGTATTTGTTTTTTGTTTTCAGAAAAAAATTAAAGATTGTAGCTTTGGTAACGAATTTGTTTGTACATATAGCTTTGAGAATGAGTTGGAGACAACTTGAAACCCAGGGTCAGTTTTTTGCAAAAAGAACTGCAACATTACTAAGATAAGTGAACTTTTTAGTTTCTAATTTGTTCTTACTTTAGAACACAAAAGGTAAGGTTAACCCAAGAACGCACAAGCATAACTTACGGGGAAAAACGTAAAACGATGCCCCTCTGGATTCTTGTTGTCTTCAAGCTAAATTCAAATTAAATTCCACTAACACCTTTATTCCTATCTTTTTTAATCTTCGAGGTATCAAACTTTCCAGTGAAGTGTTTTTCACATCCGAAAGACCTGAAAAACATCGGCAGGAGATTTATAATTTTATTTCCAGTAGTGCTTCAGAAGGACTATAACCTCAAAGTTTGTTACCTTCATTTTGAAATATTGTATTACCAACTGCTTGTTGCCAACATAATCGTTACATCCAGTAAATAGTATTAATAGAAATAAAAACATGTTTGTATAATATAAACCAAATTACAGAACCGTCATTAATTGTGGGACAATCTAATATTGTGGTTAATACTGAAGTAATTAAATTTTGAGTCAGAAGTATGTGATTGGTCATCCAAGGAGTATTTTGAAGAAGCGTAAGATTAGAATCTAAACTTTTAGTTAACAATTTCTAGTAATAGTTTTACTTGGGACTTCCAAATTTTATATTTTATTCATAGAGCAAATGTCAACTACGACATAAAATTGAAGCTGATGGACTATTTGAGTATTTTCAGCAATGAGTTACCTTAATGAAATGGCACTTCAGTTTCAGTTAAATGCCATTCTACATTGTACCTATAATCAGCTAAAAAAGAGGAAGAACAAGAAGGAAATTAGATATGTTAATATTTCTCTATGTCTACCGAGAGAAAATACTTTTTAACAACATGAACTTATAATAGATAATAAAGAAATTGCTGTTGTGTTTATTTACATGTCCTTCTCTACCCATTTCTCAATACCTCTTCTTATAAAGCTTTATTTTTCTAGCTACTCCATGTTAATTAAAACACATGCACCAAACAGGGATTATTAGGTGACGTTTGCAAAGCATTAAATAAAATTCTATTTGGCAGGCACTTTAAAATAGATCAAACTTAGGTTTGCAAACAAGTTAACTACTGTTCAATGTTAAATATTCCTCCAAGTTTCATTTCTTATTTGAGTTACTCTAGATTTTGTCAATACCATTAATCTACATCTATTTTCCGAAAATCCATGTTTTCACGTGTAAGAATATGACTCTTATGAATGAGTACATGTAGGTATAACTTAGACATGTTTATTAAATTTTAAGCTAATATTTATCTTTCAGTGGCAGAAAGTTCATAGATATAAATTAAAATGTTTTATTGTAAGTAAAAGAAAATGGTCCACGACTTTAGGATCTAGGCTTCACTTTGAACATTAGAATAATTTCCGGTAACGTCACATTTGAAATGAAGTATTGCTTAAAACCCGAGATTACAGATGAGACATCATCTACAGAAGAATCTGATGTGGACTTATTTCACGAATGTTCAGAGTTTGGCTGTAAACCTGATCGATGTTAATGCAATACCTTTCCTCATTTTTACAAGTATTAAATAGCACGTTTAATTAAAGAATAAATATGCATTATATAAAAGGTCTCTTCGTTGTTTATTCAACAGTTAACCACCAGTACTCAACATTTTAGGAAAATTAGTTGATGTTAGCACATAGAGACATTTGAATATTGTAATATTTTATAAAATAAGTAGTATAGGAGAAAAGGCATTTGAATTGGAATATCAAGCAAATTACATGCGCACAAACTTTTAAATTTCTGGATGACTTCATAAATATTGCATTTATTCTAACTTTGAAAGCAGAATATGAAAGTAGAAAGTCCAAACAGATGGAATCACTGAAAATGTGGAACTTAACTCTTTTATTCTGAATTTCAAAGTTGGAGATTCTCAACGTCTGGCAACGTGTGTGGATACTGAAGGAGACGGTCTACTGTAACTTCATCCCCAAACAATATGTCAAGGTAAATCTCAGCAGGCTATAAAGTTGTTCTCTCTTGAATATATCGTCGTCCATTACGTTTATGTATCTACATAGTTTACGACTTCTGACGTTTATTACGTAGTCATGTATAGCAACCAAGATTTGACGACCTCCCAAAGATTGCATATCACATCTAAATTCCAAGTAATAATCTAAGACAGCGGATGAGACCGATATGTCAGAGAAGTTTTAGTTTTTCACCTGGACTTCATTTGCAGGATCTCCTTGTTAAGGGGAAAATAATTAAACGTGACTCTATGACATAATAGAACCAGATATTTTGTGCCTATGCCCTTGATATATGCTCCCCAGTAGGGAGAGGTAAGGTGATAAGATTCTAAGGTTAGTAAGAGGACAGTAGAAGGCAGTGTCCCTAACAATTACAGACTAAAGCTTCCCGGTGGCGCCACGTCCAGTGGTTCCCCTTCCCCTCTGTGGATTTGGACATCCAGACTTACCTGACCCGTGCACACAGAAACTCCCACCGACATTTGGAACCCAGCGATAAGATGAAAGGTGAAGTGAAAACAGAAGTTTGGCGGATCCGGAGAAACCAAGAAAAAAAAAAGGGGGGGGGGTGTCAGGAATCGCGAACTCCAGAATGCGAGTCGCAGACGTAACAGTCTAATTCGTGCCGCTCGGGAAATACATGTACGTATATTAGAGGTCTGCATGTGCTCGGGCCAAGCCTTCGGGCTTAGGCCGGGTTCGGGCCTAACTTGTAAAATGTTTGTCGGGCTCGGGCCGGTCCTGGGTTTGAAAATTAAGAGATACAAAATAATGTATTATATATTTTTCCAAGGATAGCACAATTATCGCAGCATTGCATTACTAGGAATTCTATATGATTATTCTGCTGAAAGGTTTCAAATAATAATGATAATAACAATAATAATGTCATAATCATAATAAAATTAAATAATCGGGCCAGGCCGGGTTCGGGCCCGGGCACTATAACCTCTTCTCGGGCTTGGTTGAGTCCGGGCCGGGCCTGGCCGAACCTAAGAATGTCGACCCGTGCAGTTCAAACCTACACCACCAGGTACTGTGAAATGCGGCGTGCAGTTAGCTCTCTTTGTTGGGCATTTACCAATATTGTTAATGGGCCCAAGTGTCCTCGTTGTTGACGGGCCCTTAAAATACACTCACTCACTCACTCACTCACTCACGCACGCACTCACTCACTCACTCACTCACTCACTCACTCACTCACTTACTCACTCACTCATTCAATATGTTTAGTAACATAATATACAGATTTTATGGTGGTACAATTGCAATTCTAAAGCTGACAGGATACAAAATAGTTGGTTTTAAATATGCTTTTATTCGTGTTATATATAAAAATTTCCGTACATTCATCTTCCCCATTCTTTCTGATACTTGCTGAAAGATGTCTTTCATCATTTCTACATTTTCAAAAGCTGACAGGATACAAATAGGTTGTTGTAAAACATTTGTTGTGTTCAGATGTTTCCACATGTATGGAAATATATATTTTATGTATTTTTGTGTATATATTTATGTATATTTGGAAACATCTGAATACAACAGAATTATTGCAAATTTCTGTGAAAATAGCTGTGCTTTTGTAATCAATTTGAGACTAAACACGGCCATACCTGTATAAAATGAGTAAATGTTCTTCAACACTGCCAAAAACCCCCCACAAACGGTTCTACACTTCATAACAGAATGCAAAAAACATCGCAAGATATAGTACAAGAGTCCCATGGACAGCTCCTCTGCCAGTGTTTCTCAAACACCATTTCAACACCGTAGAGATACATCTTCCACACAGTGCAAAAATCATTATTATTACCTACACATCGCTGTAAAATCCCCGTGATATACACACGGGTTGTAAACAATTTTGATAAAAAAGTTGTAAATGAATGTTGTTCATAGAAATTTATTGTTTCTCCTTCTGCGATGAGTTGAAGTTTTCATACAGTTACAAATGATCTGTACTGCCACTATAGTATCCCTGAAAAATAAGGCATACTCGGTTAAAGCGCATGTTCCACCGTCACTTTCGTTTGAAGTTCTAAGTCTTCTTCTCATTGTTCTGCTAATTACACCGTCACCCTGATAACTGATTTGCGAGATTAATTTTCAGTTACTCATGTGGACATACAGAGCTCAATCCATGTGCCACTAAATTCTAAGAAATACTCCTCTGGCTAAACTTGTAGGTTTTAGTTATGTGAGTGGATGCCCAGGATAATTTTTATCTCTGCCTGAAAGACTGAACTGAAAGACTAAACTCGGAGTTTAGGAAGCCGTCTACTAATTTTACTGCCTTCAGAGATGAGGTCCAATTTATCGGAAGCGCTATACCTATCTGTATTTCCGGTATCAATTTTGAAGAAAACATGATAGAACCAAATCAGAAAAAAGGACGATCAACATGAAAATGCGTGGGGTTATAGCACCTCCTGCACATAAAGCGCACAACCAAAGTGTGTATTGTGTCCCCTGGAGGAAGGAGTGGTGTGAAGCCTCAGAAAAGGGCGCATACAAAATGCAGCAGAGAGATCAAAGAGCTCTTGAATCGAACAGTATCTTCACCATAGGTTACTCCCCTCTCTCTCCCTCCCCCCTCTCTCTCTCTCTCTCTTCATGCGTTGGAGAACTCTTTTGTAACAGAAGGAAGAAAAGTTTCTGAAATAGAACAACGAAAAGGAGAATGAGAGGCCGAACTCGTAAGGTCGAACAAAGGCTTGAGGCAATGAGGATTACAGGTGAGAGAAAAAAAGTGATAAACTGGAGGCGTAACCGCGTTGAAAAATATGCTGAAAAACGGGGCTTACATGTATAAACAGGGCTGCACAGATGCCATAAAGAAGCTGCTCTGACTTCCCAATAACCAGGATCCTGCCAATCGTTTAAAAACTGTTGAAGCAAGAAGTGTTAGACAATATCTGCAGGAAGGAAAGAATTCCTACAATGGATGACCTGGAGCATTTCTGCGATCGAACATATTGTGACGTTAAGTGAGCTTGTTCGTTTGTATCTCGTCTGTGATTGCAAGCATTTCGTGGAAATTGTGAAAGTTAGAAAATTCGCAGTAAAAAGTGAGTTTAATAGCTCAGAGTAATAAGGGAATTTGATAGTGCGCTGGATAATACAAGTACGATGGTGGTGTTTCAACAAATGACACATGGACTTCCGAAGTTCAGCATCTATTGACTCCGACGTGTAAGAGCACCGAGGGGAGGTGCCTTTTGGGTATACAGTACGTTATCAGCTTGAAAACACAAATAAATACATATTTTTGTAAAATATGATTTGAAGCTTTCCTGGCGACGAACATATTCAAGATGCTCTCGGGCTTCGAGCCAGGATGATGATGGGAGAGATGTACACTCCCGAAACGTCGATGTCTTTTCATCACTACACCTGGCTCGAAGCCCGAGAGCATCTTGAATAATATATTTGCATATTCATGAAAATTAAAAATATGTATAATCAGCAGAAACTGGGCTTTCTTTTTCAGAATTGTATAGAAATTCGCTAAATACGAAATTTTGTTACATTGGCGCATTTTTCGTTTAAATTGTGCGCAAATGCTTAGTGAAATCCCTCATCAGGCATTTTGTGAATTGATTACCCAGGCATGCACAAAATTGACTCAAAAGTGCCACTCCAGTGAAACACGTTCTTGCCTCAGTCCATCAGCCATCCCTCCCCTCACTGTTGTTCAGCTTTAGCTTTACTTCCGATACGGCTTATTTAGTGGCCAATCGATTTATTATATTGATCAATTAGTTTTAAAATATTTTAAGAATTGTGTAGATTACCGAGCGGGATGGCTCAGGCGGTAATGTCTGTGGCCTGCATTTGGGAGGTCGCAGGTTCGATCCCCGAGACCGCGCACTCTGATATGAGTTTTTCCGTGGTTTCCTCATGTCACTTAGGCGAATACTGGGGTACATTATTTCATACCACAGTTTCCTTTCCATCATTTTCTTTCATTTCATTTCCGTATCATCTTTCGGGTGGCGCAAGTTCCGGGTATGTAGTGTGGGCAGCGTCGGACAGATGGCGTGGATGACGGCGCTGGGTGGCGTGTAGTTGCCCTTGTCCTCCGTCGGTGGGGGGGGGGGGGGACGCTTCGTCCGTCCCGGACTCGCGATGTGATGCTGGCTGCTTGGCGGGGCCTAGTGCTGGGATGAAGACATCTCAGCACTGGTTAGGGACTTCCACGCGTCTCTGGTGGGCCTGTCTATCTGTGAGTCTGATAGCACCCCTTCGGTCCCCTCATTTCATCCCTGCCTCCTAGGGGGTGGTAGCTACAATAGATCTGTGTAGCTCGACGTGAGCGAGGTGTCACCCTCTGTACCTGTACCCTTTACCCTTATTGTGCAGATTGAGTTAAAGAAGGCGCATCCCTACAAACAGCAAAGACTAATAACTACTTCGGGCTAGCATAGAAGCGCATTATTAGAAGCCTCCATACAGTCGTTGCGGAGAAAAGGCACACATTTCTTGGTACACAAAGAGTTTCCAATCAAAGTTTGAGTACTGCTATCGACGAGAATTGCATACGCTTCCAATACGAGACCTTGCGGAGGGAAAGAAGCTCATGTGTTATGTATGAGGTTGATGATACAACTTCCATGTTCGAGTGATGATATGTATACATAGCTTGTCCTTTGCTAGCAGGATCAACTTCAATTGTGTTTCTCAACGCGTTCTCGTCCCTCCTTGTGATGAGCAATACTTTCCCTCCCTTCTTTTCGAATCTCTTTGCGTAGATATTACATCATTGCAACTTACAGTGCGTCCACTTTGTTTCTTTGCAAGCCTACTTCACAGTTTCAAGGTCTGATATATGTGAATGTTTTTTATTCTGCATATTCCTAAGTAATTTGTACAAGAAGTGTTCCTTAGAACCTCAAAATCATTTACCATTCAACATCAATATTAATTTAAAACAATTAAAGAGGCAAAGAATAATACATTTTGAATTAACTATCGTTCTCCATTTCCAAAGCATAAAGGGAATAAAAAACTAAATATAAAACAATGAAAATCAAGCCACACAAGGATTACTTTACTTTGACTATCATTTTAGATCTTTACTTATGCAGTTTAAACTCAATATTTATAGGGTGTGAAAGACTGCTTAGCTTTGCTCAAAGGCCTCTTTGTTAGGCTTGAGATAAATCTACGCACGAAATCAACGGCTTCCCTTCCGAAGGAAGCCATACTAAGGATTTGTATATCCATCACCTTACGCCAGGTTTGAACCTATGACCTCGGGAACCAGAGGTTAGCATGTTACTCCTAGACCCAGGAGGAGGACCCTGTTGAGCAAGGACTAACAAGTCATTGGGAATGGGAAGCTCAGACCTGTATACCATCAAGCAGTAACGTATGCTGATTATATGTATAGTTGTTACTGCAGGTACATAGGAAGATTCAACAGCCTGTGATTCAATTATTGAAAAGATCAAAGAAAGGGAGATGCAGCTAAGCACAACAAGAGTTAAGTAATGATGATGAAAACGACAGATCAGGTAGAGCAAACAAAGATCAGCTATGGAAGACAATGGCTGAGTCCAAATAGAACAGTGTGATACCTCATGAACGGTGGTCCATCAAACAGATGCACAGTGTGTGTGCAGTCTAGGTGGACAAAAATACGAACAACGCTATTTTGATTTATTCTATTTTTTAAATAATTTCTTGTTGCTTCTGAGGTTAAATTAATATTGCTTTTATTTTGTCCTTATTCCTTACGTCTGTCCAATAGGATGTAAGCAGTATTTGATAATTTATCACTGTGTTCTAAAAGTTTGTGTACCGTGGGTGGCATGTTATACCACGAGTACAGTTTCATGTATAGTTTCTTGGTATTAGATGCGTATATTGAGAAACCTTGAAAACTTATTCTGTAACCACTTGCTACTGTTTCTAAAATAACACAAAATCTTCTTCTTTGCCTTGCAAATCAGTTCATTCACTCAAATAAAGCAACGTTTGTGCTTCTTCACAGAGAGGAGTCTTCAGTTTTTCATACAGCTTTCATAAACTTGAAATTAAAGGATTCGATGATACCAACAAATTGTTCAGCAGGTCACTCAGTGTATTATGGCGAGAACATGTTCTCATATGATGCTGTTGGAGTCTTTTAATAGCCTTATTAAGTGCTTCTTCTATCTTCTCAGTTGACCAATGAATATTATTACTGTATTTATGACCTTTGATCCATCAATTAGCACTATGTGGACACCAGCAGAGAGGTAAAACTAGAGGTATTTAAACGTCGTGCAGGTTCAAGCATTAAAATTTGTCTCCCTTCCAGAAGAAATCACTAAACAACTTGTCTCATGCATGACTTTGATGTGGTTAGGCGTACACTATTTTGTTGATGATGGTCGCGGATTTGGCCGGTTTCACAGGATTTGTATTGTCATCTCCTTCACTATACAGCAAAAGAGGAACAAAGGAGACCAAAGAAAGATCTGCATTAGATAAGTAACTTTCATCAGTAGGTATACATCTGCTGAAATTCTTGCTATTCATAGTATTCGTTTAGCATACATTATGTCAACAAAACCAAAGTGAAAATGTCCTTCTCCGTATTGTCAAAAGGTTCAGATAATGTTTCCTACCCTATTCGTTGTTATAATTTGTGTAGAGTTTTAAAGTAAGCACTTCTGAAGCGTCTAAACATTATCTGTTGCTAATTACTACTTAATATTACTTTGTTTTGCACACCGTGGCTATTGATTGTGCGTTCATGTATACATATTTCCAATAATCGTATTTGTTTCACTATATTCTTTCTCTTTTCCTTTGCTCTCAAATTCTTTAAACACTCTTTGAAAATATTCCTTCTACAGGTGTTTAAATACTATGTCAATATTTTAATATTGTTTTCTATGACTGACACAAAATTTAATGACGGATGACCAAACACAACATCCAATCAGAAGCTTGCTAGACTTACAATGGTGTAGGTAGTTAAACACGTTGTAAAGTCGGTAATACAAATATTATTTGTACAGACAAAATTTATTTGCATAACAGGAAAGAGAATAGAAATGGTCAGGTATCAGCCGCCATAGCATGTGTTCTACTATGTTCTCCCAGTTCAGCTAGAGCCATTGAATTAGAAGTCATGTTTTGTGTGTTGCAGTGTTGTCATAGAAACTGACAATCGTAGCGCTTAATCTGGAACAATGAAAACAACGTTGTCACATTAAGGTCGAACTGCCTCATGTCTCTACAAGTGCATACCGCCAGGAGCATTTTATAGCTGCATGGTGTCATTCCATAGGGTGCAATTATTTTCGTTATCGTCAAGCTTCTCAGCTGTTATTAGTTGTTGTTCAACATGCCGCCAGTAGCCGTTTTATACATAACAGCGCCTCTCATTAACACAAACTCATTCAGCTATTTCACGGTGCTCAGTTCGCATGTGAGTTTGCTATCTATACTTGTATCTAGGAGCTTTTAGCACTTACTGCTTCCGACAGGAAACACCTGTTGCGAAAATGTATTTACAGTTACAAAGAAAGACTAGCACTCTCGTATGACGTTTAGTGTATCTAACAATACAGTTTTATGGTGTATTGGTTTGTTGTTGAATACATTTTGCTTAAATTATAATACCTTCCGGGTCTTAAGAGTTTTTATGCCCTCGCAGGTATAGAAATTAGTTTGTTGTTTAACGACGCTGTCAATTGCCAGGATCACATCAGCGTCGCCGGTGTGCCGGGATTTTGTCCCGCAGGAGTACTTTTACATGCCCTTAAATCAACTGACATGGAGCTGTCGCACAGGCATAAAGAATATACCATGTTAACACAACTAAAAGTAAATTATCTCTAAGGTATTCACTTTATGCACAGTTGCAAAACCATTATGATAGAAAAAACAAACATTAGCACTGGCAGTGGCGGTTCCTGGATGATCACATACTCGCCTCTGCACATCCTGTATATGAATGTGTATTTACCTATTTTAAATGCATATGAGAAAGTCGAATGTCAAATTTTCTTCTACATGAACTTCCTTGTTTAATTTTCTGGCGCCCTCTTTACCAAATAACAGCGCATTCAGTCAGCAAGGTGTAGAGATACATAAACCCGATTTTGCGGCTGAAAGGAAGTTTTAGGTGAGGGGCCGCGGGGAGCGAGACAAAGCTTACATTTAGGAGTACGGCAAGTTAAACAGCATGATCGACAGGGCCAAGAGATGCAATTGTTACCGCGCAAGCGCACTGCCTTCTCATACAAGTCTTCTCAGTTTTCCTTGTTACGAGCATTTCCCTCCCTCTCGTTTAGCAGATGTTGCAATCAACCTGCTAGGCAGTTAGCCAACCTGACGTTTCTAAATATATTGAACCATTTTCTATATTAAAATTTTAATGTTGTAAACACAATTACTTCTATTTTATTAATCCATTAAAAATTCATATAATTATTCTTCATATAATAATTTACTGAAGCCAATACTTCACTTTCAGTTTGGAATAGTTATTTTGTTACCGTGTTTATTATTATTTCTTATATTTGTATTTCTCGCAGCAAATTGCATGCAGTTCTGTTCATAGCGGGAAATTGGAATCTATGCAAGTCATCATCATCATCATCATCATCATCATAATCACGGTACAAGCCTTGTGGCCCGTTCCGACTTCAAGGAAATTGATCGGACCATCTCATTCGTGGCCTGCCAACATTTCTTCTACCTACAGGTTTATGCTTGTGCACTATTTGTGGTGTACGGTCTTCGGTCATTCTCTGCACATGATCTTGCCATTTTTGCCTGTATTCAATGATTGTTTCATTTATACTCTGAATTTTCAATTCTCTTTTAATATTCTCGTTTCTTTTCTTGTCTATGAGTCTATAACCTGCCACCTGTCTCAGAAATTTCATCTCAGCAGCCTCCACTTTCTTCTGTTGTGAGATAGTCAAGACCCAGTTTTCACACCCATAAAGCAGGGTTGGGATCGCCATTATTTTATACAGTTTTAACAAAGTTTGACGATTACAATTTTTAAAAGTTATTTTTATTGTGCCACACATTGTTTGGAATTAATCTATGCAAGTGTGGAAATGAATAACATGGCGAAACTGAATGAGATAAGCGATATCTGGACAAATAATGGTTGTGGTATTGCTAACTTAAAAAATGGCAAAACATGAGGGCTCAATTGCGCATATTAATTACGAATTAGAATTGTGTGGTGTGTGTCAGAGAGAGAAAAAGAGTAAAGATGGACAGGTTGTAACCCACTACAAGTCATGAGCCGCCACTGAGCATTAGCACCATCTCTCATGGTGAAAATATCTTCATTAAATCTTTGACGCATAAATTGATAATTAATCAGGGCTCAGATAGGAATTACAAAATTAGAGTCCTTCTTTTACACAGACACTAATGCTGTATATCATTAATTCAGGAGATGTGGAAGGGATGCTTCAAAGCCTCGCTGTCTACAAATTATCATTTAGACATACGTAATTAGTTATGCATAATATAGCCATATTATACTCTTCCATCCTCCGTGATTCTTTAAAGTTGTCACACTTGCTGCTGCGTCTACAAAGTGAAGTTCCTGAAGTTCGTCATAAGCAGTGACCTGATATTTGTCTGCGTCAGTTAAACCCAGATATATTATGCTGCAGTTGCATAAATAACGGCCCCACGCATTCTTGTTGCTTGCTTGTATCGTCTGCGAGTATTATTGCCTTCCACGAATTGCATTGCTGTTCACAGCACTACAGGCATCAACAATTTCTCTAAGCCAGCAGCTCATTTAGTTTATGCGTGTGACACAGATAACGTTGTGTGATAATGCGGGAAAACTGCAAATAGATAAAGTGACTCTGGACTCAGATATTGCCGTTGTGTATTTATGCCATCGCATTTGTTTACTGCTTAACTAAGCTGTGCTTGCATTAACATTTTCTTTTTCTTTTTTTTTTATCGTTCGCCGGTTATAGCCTTCATGCCGACTACTTTAAATGTCTGCACTAAATTAGAACTACAGTGTTGAGAAATAGGTCATATTTAAGTGGTTTTCAAAAGAGAAATTTAAAAGCCTGCCGAGATGAAGTTAAAAAAGGTAATAAAAATAGATACAATGTTCCAGTGGTAAGCTATCCGCCCAGAACAGATGTGCAATAATACGGATTGCGAAAACAAAATGAGGAAACAACCTATTGATACAGAAGCAGAACGTGAACATGCTAGCACTACAATTTCTAAAAACGAAACGGGAGAAGAATTTAGCAATTTACAAGTTCATAGAGGACAAGAAAAGAAACCTAGCGCAACAGCCCATGAAGGGCTTGTCACCCAGCCGCTGCGTCCACCACCTCTTCCCACTACATGCGTCATTAGTGGTGTGCAGTACTGGAGGGTGGGACGTGGTCAGCACCCCGAGCCCTCCCGGCCAGTTATGCGGCCTTCGCTACCTGGAACCGCTACTTCTCCATCAAGTAGCTCTTCAATTGGTCTCCCCGGGCCATAATGAGGTTGAGTACACCCCGTACCAAACCTCCCAGAAGGGATAAAATCCCCATGCTGGTACCGGGGATCAAACTCGGCTCCTCCGCGCCAGAGGCAAGCACGCTACCAACTGCGATACGGAGGCGGTCATAGTGGACAAGATCTAAAAGATCTAAAAATGAATCGGGAGGAAATTCTGGAGATCTACTGTCTGAACGCGGACTGTCAACAATGGATACTGATTCACCACCAGTAACATCAGTAACAGGCAGTTCTTCTCAACTTGAAAATAATCAGCAAAATACACGCTTTAGCACCGACCGAGGATTATTTCAAGACAAGCTGAATGATGAATTTAGGCTAAAAATTATAAATAGCCCGCCATGCAAACCTCAGGGTCCTTTCTCTAGAGACGCTAAAACTAAAAGATCTTTTATTATTATTATTATTATTATTATTATTATTATTATTATTATTATTATTATTATTATTATTATTATTATTATTATTATTATTATTATTATTATTATTATTATTATTATTATTATTATTATTATTATTATTATTATTTATTGTTGTTATTGTTACACTAAAAAGGACAGAAAATTGAACGATTTTGGTTGCGCTATTCTCCTACTTTAAGTTCAGTGTACTGTGAAGCATGCTGGTTGTTCGGAGATGTAGAAAATGCTTGGCGTGATGGACAGATTCATGATTGGCAAGGCCTAAGCAAGAAAACAGAAGTACATGAAACTTGTGCCTCAGATTTAAAATTCTCACGTCGTCGTTCGACCAGAGCGGACGTGTTTTGCTTGTCACTGGTGGAAAGACGGAATCATCAGCCATTCCCCACGGAGCAGGAGATCACGCAAGAAGGTGGAGTGCGCATGCCGGTGGTGCACAGGCTTCTTACTTCGGGCTAATATATTAGCCAAAGTTCAACGTAGGGTAGCTCTATAAGAGGTTTGGAAGCAAACTTTAGAGCTACCGAAGACTGCTTTCCTGGAGCGGCAACATCTGGCTCGAGATTGGTATTTACATTGGAGTGCCTGATTGGTGCTTGTATCAAGCATCGGTATTGGTCTCCAATATACTGCGAGCAAGGTCCCGACTAACAGGCAGTAGCGGTTTGTCAACAAGGCTAGAGCCAACACCTTCGGGTGGATATAGGCGCATCCTTTTTGGGTGTTCGGTCCTCTGTTGGCAGCGCTTCTTAGCAACCGCTGCTGAAGGTAAGTGGTCAGCCCGACAATATGTCTACAAAATCAAAAACAAATCCCACTGTTAAAAACAGTAAAACCAGACTCGAAAATGACAACGAGAACTCAGCAATGCCCAGCACATCTGGCACAAACAACAACGTCTCCGCAAGCTCACCTCAGGAGACAGTCAACCGGCGACGCCGAAAGCCCATACAAGGCGGAAATGGCAACGCCAAACGTTTGGCATTAACTGGATATACGTCCAACCAAGGCGCTAAACGCGACTCAAATTCACGTTTAGGCCGAACCTCAGAGGCAAACTCTGACAGCTCCCGCGAGGATTCAGATGCGGAATCCAATACAGACGAGACCGTCGTCCAGTCTGAAACGTCCAGGATGGACGAAGACGAGGCAAGCTCCTCTGACATCTCTACTGAGGTGGACGAGGCACAATTTCGGGAGGTGGTCAACCGTAGGAAGAAGCACCAACGGAACCCAACTGTCCTGACTGACGAACAAACTGAACAAACTGATGATCCAACTGAACCAACTGAAAAACCAGACAAGCGGCATGTCCCGCCTATCATTGTGGACGATTTCAGGGGTATGGTAGGCTTCTTAAAAGAAGTCATGCCAACGCTTTTGGGGTCGTGCTCGGTGACGAGGAGGAAAAGCCGCTATGTCTTTCAGACGAACCAAGTGAGGGACTATAACACCCTCCTATCTGTCCTTGAGAAGAAAAATCTCTCTCACTTCACGTTTGGTCTCGACAAAACTCGAGATATCCGCCGTGTCATCAGAGGCCTTCCAATAGATACGCCCGTGGGCGATATTGAGGAAGAGCTCAGACGCAAAGGCATCACCCCTCGACTGGTAAGGCAACTTACCAAACCGGGCGTGAACGGGGAAGCCAAGAAGCCAATTCCTCTTTTCCTGGTCGTGGTGGAGAGAGCGTGTGATCCGGAGATGAAAATCGACGGAGTCACGTCTCTGTGCTACCTCAGGGTGAAGGTGGAAGCTGTGAGGAGTTCTTTTGGGCCCCCACAATGCTACCGGTGTCTTGGCTTCAACCATTCGAGCCATTTCTGCCGCAGAAACCTTCGATGTCTTCGCTGTGGTGATGCGCACCAGAAAGATTCCTGCCCTAGACAGATAACTGATGATCCCACCTGCGCAAACTGCAAGGGCAAACATGTGGCCTGCTATGGAGGTTGCCCTGCGAGGAAGAGAGTGATCGCCTCCAGGAGACCACAGATACCTCAAGGTCCAACTCCCGTCAGAGGTGACCAAGTGAGACCTCCCACCTCAAATTACCAGGTCCCTCAACCCCAATTAGCCAACACCCCTAGGGCTACGCAAACCCAGACCAACCAACGCACCTCGGGTAATCCATGGACGTCTCGAGAACAACACCAGCAACCATCACACAACGCACAACATCAGCCCCAAAATAAACCTCCCTCACAAATAATCCCAAGGCCGCAGAGGGAGAGAAAACCCCGGAAGCCCAAACGAGTACCCAGAGTGGTCGAAGCGAGGGACGTCTCCACCACCCGACAACATCAGGAGAAGGCTAGGACCGAGGAGGCTAGAACCGAGGAGACACCAGCACCCCCTCCTCCTTCCACAAACAACACCCCCTCACCACCTACCTTTCAGCTCACTGACCTGCTCAAATGGGCGCAGCTAGTTTTGCAGACCCATGGGCAAAGGATCTGCGATCTCATCGTGAGATATAGCTCTGCGAGCGACTCAACAGCTAAGACGCTCATTGTAATGGAGGGGCTTGCCCTCCTAACCTCCGTACTCCAAAACACCGAAAATGGCCAGACAAACTAGGCCAAGCACCTCATTTCGGTTCGCGTTTTGGAACGCGTGCGGATTGGTTGGCCAGGCGGGGGAGTTATCCCACTTTGCCCGCACTTATGCCCTAGACGCTATTCTAGTTAGCGAGACTCACCTACGCCCAAATACTCGCTTCCGTCTACCGGGCTACGTTTGCCACAGAACTGATCGTCAAGGTCGTCCTGGAGGCGGAACGGCGGTGTTCGTAAGGCAAAACGTAGTCCATCGCCCAATCCAGCTCCCACCCCTTCAAACATTAGAGGCCACGGCTATCACTCTGAACCTTGACGGCACAGAGATACTGATAGTCTCAGTATATCACCCTCCACGAAGGCAGTTTGTCCCAAATGAATACCATTCCATCCTAGCCCTTTATCCGAACGTCATCCTAGCTGGGGACTTCAACGCCAAACACCAACGCTGGCACTGTGGTCGAAGGGCGGATGCCCGAGGCAATTCCATCATCCGCCTCATCGACGCGGACCCCGAACTAAGGGTGGAGGGCCCGTGGCAACCCACACATCACCCGCATGGTCTAGGACTACCCTCTGTCATAGACTTTGCGATCATAAAACATCTCCCATTTCATCTCACTCTGACATCAATAAATGCCCTCCAGTCAGACCACAATCCAGTACTGGCAGAAATTAATACCCGGATTGCCAGTCACGACACCTTAAATTACACTCGGGAAACGGACTGGGAAGGTGTTCGTAACTGCCTTCGCACCTCCATCCCACCTAACCCCAGAATCAACGACATCCCAACCCTTGAAGCGGCAGTTTCTTCTTTCACATCCATCGTGACAAGAACTGCCCAAAACCTGACAATCCGAGCTCCAGCTCCCTTACACCCAGACGTCCTCCCACTTGACATAATCCTCCTTATCCGTCGGTCCTGGGCGGCACGAAGACTCTATCAAAGGCATCGCACACCCCACAACAGAGCCCTATTACGGCGACTGCGCCGACTGGTCGGGGCTCGACTGCGTGAGCACCGAGTGCAAGCGTGGGAGAGCAAGATGGCCAGCCTGGACACTGAAAGTGGGGACGTGTGGAAGATCGCCAGATGCCTTCGAAACCGTCGTGGCCAATACAACTCGCCAATTCAGGGCACCCGAGGCCTGGCATACGAGCCTGAAGCCAAAGCCAACGTGTTCGCTGACTATCTAGAGCGGACCATGTGTCCCAGAGACGACCCCCAGGACTATAGATTCTCAGAACGTACCCGCCAAGAGGTACGTCGATTCTTACGACGTCCGCCGGAGGATGCGGAACGACTACCGGTGATACGTCCCAGCGAAACCCATGGCGCATTAAAACGCCTCAAAATCAAAAAGGCGGCGGGACCTGACGGACTAACTCCCCTCATGCTTCGTCACCTTCCCTTCAACGCTGTGCTCTTCCTAACTAGAGTGTTCAATATGTGCCTTACCTTGGGTCACTTTCCACGCGAGTGGAGAGAGGCTCGGGTGATATGCATTTTGAAACCTGGGAAAGACCCGGTGCATCCCTCCAACTACAGATCCATAAGCCTTTTGTCCATCCTCTCGAAAGTTCTAGAGAGGATGATCCTAACCCGTTTATCCCCTTTACTGGGAAACATGCAAGCCATCCCAGAACACCAGTTCGGCTTTCGACCTGGGCACTCTACACCTCAGCAACTGCTGCGTGTGGTGGAGGCTGCTGCCCTGGGTTTTCAGGAACGCGCATTCACCGCTGCGGTTTCCTTGGATGTGGAAAAGGCCTTCTCAACCACCTGGCACACAGGGCTACTTCATAAGCTGATTCACCTGGGGCTACCCACACAACTCATTCACATCCTACACAGTTTCCTCCGACACCGGACCCTCATAGTCACAGTTGCTGGACAAACCTCCACAATTAGGCCAATAAGAGGCGGAGTCCCCGAGGGCTCTGTTTTGTCCCCTACCCTCTTCAGTGTCTACATGGCAGACTTCCCAACTGAACCACAGGTCAATCTAGCGCAATATGCAGATGACGTACTACTATACTGCACCAATAGAAACATTCACAGAGCCTTCAACCCTATTCAAAGACACCTCCGCCTAGTCCAAGACTGGTGCCGACGATGGAGAATGTCTGTTAATCCAGACAAGAGCCATGCCATCCTGTTCACGAGACGTCCCACGCCTGCAGACTGCCCCACCTTCCAACTTCGGGGTCAAAGGATCCAGTGGAGAGACACCATCACCTATTTGGGAGTCAAATTAGACAAAAGTCTAACATTTCGAGGTCACATCAGAGACCTATCAGTGCGGTCGCAGGGGGCTATCGCCTCACTGTACCCTATGCTGAAATCCGAGATGCCAGTCCGCCTGAAACTACACCTATTCAGAGCCCTGATTATCCCCCTCATGCTTTACGCCTGTGAAGTATGGGGCATGGCAGCGGGTAGTTGGCTTCTGTGGCTTCAGAGGGCGCAGAACAGAGGACTTCGGTCCATCTACTCTGTCCCTTTATCCTTCCCCGTGAGACTACTCCACGAAGCCTCATCTCTTCCATACGTGGAGGATGAAATTAGGCGCCGGGCAGCAAAATTGTACGCCAAATTACCCAACCACCAAAGCGTCCTGGTTAGATCTCTAGGTGATTATGACCCCACAACACGCCGCTTCAGGTCGTACAGGGTTCCCCGCATGGCTTGCGGGTATATCCCATAACAAAGTAGTTTACCCATCAGCAGCAAAAGCTAAACTACGAATAATCCCAATAAAGAGCTATTCGGTTCACAAATTCAACCCACCATCAAAATTCAAAATTTAAAAAGATCGAAAGATCTTACAAAATGTTTAAACTCTCTTTATCTCCACAGAATGCAAACATTGCTGAGTTCTGTGAGTCATCAGCTAAGGGGCAAATTAGCCTCCTTATTATTTAAGCCATAACCTAAATTTAAAAACAACACCCTTAACCACCCTTTACCAAAAACTCTACCTGCGGTTAAACCCTATTAAGGGTAGGTACGCAGAAAAATATCGTCGGGCTGAACCACAGCCTGCCAGTATGTCGTCGTCGTCGTCAGATTTAAATGCATATATTACTTAGAGCAAGTGGAAACATGGCAAAACCCTTGTTAGATTTAGGGATGAAGGGCATGAACACATGAAAGCTATTATTTCTAGAATACTGGATGTAGCGAGGACATGGCTCAATGTCAGCTTGCTTCCTGCGGCCATCATGAATGTGAAACAGGGGAGCAGAGTGGCAATTTTTTAAACATAATACACCTCCTCGCCAGATGTGATCCTCTTTTGAAAGCACATCTTTCTAATAAGAAAAGTAAAACAGAATATTTGAGCCCACAAATTCAAAACTAGATGATACAACTATTGAATAATTGCGTTTTAGAGCGGATCATCAGCGAAATTAACCGATAGTCGTTCTTCTCAATTATTGTAGACACAACTCCATATATATCACGAAAGGACCAGCTTATTGCTGTCATAAAATATTTGCGTTTAAATCTGACCTAATCAAACATTAAGGAAATTGAAATTAAAGAATCGTTTTTAGGATTTTTTGAGATAGGCGGCCATGATGCAGATAGTTTTGAAAAAGAAATAATAGCAGCTTTAGAGAAGAGAGGAATACAACTGGGTAAGTGTAGAGGCCAAGGATACGATGGTGCTGATCTATGAGAGGCCAGTGCTCAGGGTTGCAGGTAAGAATTAAAGCACGGGCCCCAAATGGTGAATTTATACATTGCATAACTTAAATTTGGTACTAAATGACTGTCATGAATATAATGGAACTACAACGATTTTATGAGAAAATACAAAGAATTTACATTTTCTTTTGTTCTGGTTCGATGGCAACAAGTAAATGAAACGGTTGCAGCCGATAGACATGACAGGCTTAAAACTACTCTGAAGAAACTGTTCAACTAGATGGTCTTCCAGATTTGATTCCTTGTTATCAATCACACAAAATTTCATACACATTTTACAGTATTTATCTTATATAAGTTTGAAGAGTGAGAAGAACGCAGAGAAGCTTCAAATATGAGGAAAATATGATAAGCTTCGATTTTGTCCTGCTCCTCGTATTTCAAAGTAAGGTTTTGGAATAGTAACATAATTTCGAAACTACTGCAATCACCTAACTCTGATCTAGGTACAGCCCCTCAACTTCTGCAAACTTCAGGAGACAATTTAGTCTCCTTAAGAAGCAAGTTTGAAACTTTAGTAGACGAAGCTGAAGTTCTAGCGAAAGCTTGGGGCATTGATCCAAAATTAACCTCAAAGCGACCTCGAAATATGAAACATTTTGATGAGCTTTCTTCGGATCACAGAATTGTGGATTCACTGATGTATTTTCAAGTTACGGTTTTCAATGCTTGTCTTGATATTTTCATTCAATAGCTAAGGAAACGTTTTACCAGCCTATAAAATATTCAGGATTATTTTTCTTTCTTGCAACCTCTTCAAGTTAGAAAATGAGAATATCCAGGAAAGAGCAGTCAAGCTGGTTAGAAAATACGAATCAGACTTAACTATGAATCTTTCAAACGAACTCATTAGTCTCTTGTGGAAAGATATTTTTAAAAAAGGAAACCATATCGTCAAAGACCTCGCAAGATTTTTGTTCGTTGAAAATAGTTTTCTTGCAAGCAGTCTTCCAGATGTATGCACAGCTCTGAAATTATATTTAACTCTGCCAGTTACTTCTGCTACGGCAGAGAGATCGTTTTCTAAATTGAAGCTAATTAAAACGTTTCTGAGAAACAGAATGTCCGAGACCAGATTAAGTGCTTTAGCAATTCTGAGTATTGAAAATGAAACGTGTAGCCCCCTTGGTTTGGATGAAGTTGTTGAAAGGTTTCTGAGTGCCAAGCGCAGGAGAACTGGATCAAAGTGTTTTCTGTAGATGGACTTCATAAAACTGAAGGCGTTGTTTGTTCCAAAAGGTCTTCCTTAACAATACTCCCTTCTACCTCATTCGTGGCTAACGAAAAAGACGCGTTGCGTTAGTCACGAGAGAACCACCACACTGGGGTTACACGCTGCATACATTGTACGATTTAATGGTTGTTTCGGTCATGCCAGGAACATAACATCAATTTATACTTCAAAACTCCTAGCATGATATAATAAAAAATAATAATTAATTATGTAAACATCATTGAAATATCAAAACAAGATTAACAATAGTAATTTCCACAAATTGAGAATAGATCAATTAACAAAAGAAAAATATTAAATTAACAAAATCAAGTTGTCCTTAATGACTGGTTTAAATATTCCTTGAAATATATATTTGCTTTAAGCTTTATTAGAAAGTAGGGCCCCCAAAATTTATTTGTAGGGGGCCCCCAAAACCATAACTACGCCACTGTAAAGTATCTTTAGAATTTTCCCAGTGTACTCTTTCCAATACGCTGAGCAACAGAAATACTTTTTTAATAACACAGAGAAATTTTGCCTCAGAGCATCCATGTGGTCTTCAAGAAACTTATATTCTAAGTTCTCTTCTGTTGTCTATAGTAAAAATCCGTGTTTTATTATTCTTGGTTACAGTTACATTCGCAACAATAATCGAATATCTGTTCTCTATGTAAATGTATTCCACCTGCGTAGTGTGGTGGTAGCACGTCTGCCTCAATTCTGCAGGTTCCGAGTTCGAATCTCGGTTAGAGTAAGCTATCCGATAAGATTTTTTCCTATGTTTTCTTTATCCTGAGAAGATGAATATCGGGAGGGAGTGAAGGAGAAAGAGGGGAGGGAAATGAGGGAGAGGGGAGTGAGGGAGATGGGAGGGAAGAGAGGCAAAGGGCAGAGGGGAGGGAAGATAGGGGGAGGAGAGAAGAAAAAGATTCCTACACTTACCGGAAACAGCGGTTTAAAGGATACAAGATGCTCTGAATTGAAATTCATATCAAAATATTGAAATCTTTTATTAGAGATAAGTGCCAACCTTCTATGACTTACTATGTTTGCAGTGAACTTGGCCACTCAGCATCGAAAACTTATGACTTGAACACCTATCGTATGGCTCCATTGTGTCCGAATCATCACACAAGCAATCTAAACAATTATAAAGTCCCAGTTTCAGCCAGTCATAAGACGCCTTTATCCAAAACGAGTGCTGTAAAACAATGTAGAAGAAAATAAGCTTGCATGTTGGAAATACCATACATAATAATACATATTACTTGAGAAAAGTTGAAATGTCTAGATCAGCTTATATGTCTCTTAAAAGGCTGTAATCTAGAAGCAGAGTTTAGAAGTATAAATGAGTGTTGGTTTGATGACAAATATTTATCATAGGTTGGGGATGCATCACTGAAATTTAGTATAAATATTCACAAATTCACATTTATATTCCATTACTTCGAAAATACTTAGTGGCCATAAATTCTAAATCTGCTTTGAATATATATATATACTGCACAGGCTAACACAATTGCTTCTCACCGCACATCTCGCAGAGAGGTAGAACAAGCCACTGGCCTCTCTTGCGCCGTGGAGTTCTGCAAATGTTTTATCGCACGAAGGGATCTACTTACGCTGGCGCCGGCTCCATTGGGCCACCTGGTATGTATATATCTTAAGTACCCTTATTTATATAATGTATTTTCAAAGTTCAGAATAAACATCTGATTTATATTAAAATTTGAAGTTTTTTAAAATTATTTTTCCGGACGCCTTCAAAACGTTCCATCCATGCAGTTTCTATTCAGTTCTCCTGAAATTTGTTATATAGATTCCTATAATAAATCAAGTAAATCGTTCATATAATTAGTTTTTATTTTGAATGGTTCTTCACTTATTAATTTTTAAATCTATGTATAATTTCAAAAAATATACATTTCAATTGACAGAATTAAAATATTTCTTATGAATTAATGCTAGTAAAATATTATATGACAGACCTGTGCGTCATAATAGGTTCATGACATAGAATTTAAAAAATGTTTTTAAAATTCTATTTTGGGGGCGTTTGGTTAGGACAATAACATCCAGCTTTGAAATTTTATAAGTCCAAAACTAAAAGAGGTATCACAAGAAATGTGAATTCATCTATTGTTTACATAAGGCAGCATCGAAAATAAATTTTCAGCTAAATTGGCCCTTTTATTTTCAGTGGCGGATTCCCTTAGTATTACGAAATTACAGTGAGGATTGGAGTTCTGCCAATAAGTAGCTTAATTTTTTCTCCTTTTGAGATTACTTTGGACCTAAGACTGGATTTTTCAGTATGTAATATTATGTATGATAACTAAGTCACACCGATCGAGTGAGTTAAGAAAAATTAAAACTAATATTCATGGTGGTCTCCTAAGAAGTAATGGAATAATTAGCATTAAGCAATTAAAATAGTATCCTTCATTAATATAATTATATTCAGTATTGTGACGAAACACTTCCTGTCATGTGATAAAGGATTAAAACTAAACAAATACTAAATGGCTTCTATCGAAACCTTCATTTTTCTTAGTTCATACAAAGTATCCTCAAGCTCCACTGGTTTGGGATCCACGGTAAAAGCTGTAGGTTCTCTCATTCCATCGCCATCCTTATCATCACCCAACCATCGGAGGCAACAGACTGCGCCCTCTGTATCTTTCTACTTCAGCAATGGGTCTAGTCGTTATTTTGTGAGATTAGTAATGACCCCGAAGGTCATAGACCATATACGAGGAGCGTTAGAGAGGATAACGACGAACTTCATTAGTTATACTTCACCTTCCCTCTCTCTTTTCTTTAGAAATCAGCAGAGAGAGTGTAAAGTATCCAAATGAGAACTGGGCTCCTAATAAAAGACATCGATGTATCCCGCCAACGACGTGCTGCTATCTGCTGGAAATATTTGCAACATAGTGATTTTGTTTGGATAGTACATTGTTGTTTGTGTGGTGCCGGTAACAAAGCAGTTGCAAGTGAGATTGAGAAAACTTCTTCGCAGAAGTTGGAAATTTTATTATCATATTCTTCCAAGCCGTGAAGCTCTACGAAGGCGAGTTTAAAGTTCAATTAAATTACTTCTCGGATACAAGATTCATGGGAGTTGTTATAAGCGGATTTAGCAATGATTGTAATAACGTCTTTAAACATATCAACAAAATGTCCTTGTACTCTGATTCCTAATAAGGAACACCAGGTGATCCCACGTAAGACACAATCGATGATGATGATGATTAATGTTTATTCTGCACTGATTTATATTTTGAGGACACGTGGAAGGAAAAATGGTCACGATGTGTGACATGCCATCGAATTGCACATGAATGTGGTGGTGAAGAGTCTTTTATATTCCTTTTGGTTCTAAGGACACTTGCTGAATCGTTATTTTTGAAGCGACAACTATTCACTTGTAAAATAATACTTTTCAACAAAGTCTTTGTTCTTTCATTATGCTTCATAATTCATTAGTGTAATTCTTGTGTTTAGAAAACTGGCGATGGTATCTCTTATTTGTCTTTATTTCAAAGAAATTTCTGTAAATTTATGCTACAAAATCTGAAAATACCGGGTTATTGAGAAGTCGCTCCGCAGCTCTAGTGTAACCAAGATTGTCCTAGAAACGGGAATTCCGGTGGCAGCACTGACTGTGGCGAACCAGTTATAATCCGGAAATAAAAATATTTGTACTGATGGATCTGAGAGCCAAATTTGAAAATATATGAGAGTGAGTGAGAGAGAAACTTTTGAATGAATAAACCATTCTTTGCCCTTATTTCTAGAATCCCCTTTTCAAACATCAAACTATCTTTTATTCAATTAAAGGCTTAACGTTTTATTCTGTAAGAGCAGCTCTCATGAAGCGCTCCCGGTAAATGTATTGGTAAATAAAACTCAACTCACAACGAAAAAGTAAATATTAAAGTTGGAAGGCGCAGCTAGATCTTGTGAATCTGAGCTGTGTACACACCTGAGTATAACTAGCGAATATCCTTAGGCAAATCCGCTCACTTCACCGCGATGTTTGCACTGCAATAATTGGTAGTCGTGCTAAAATGACATAACGCTGTCTGAACATCCATCCTCATTTGATGCGCTACCGTATCGACGAGTAATTCTTACAGATGCAATATTAATGACGCACCACAGTGATTTTAATTTAAATTAACAGCATGGCGATTCTGCATGGCTTGATGAAATATTTAACGTGATCAAAATTAACAGCCTACGTGTGCATGTAAAGTATTTTATCATTTGCACAGCATTTTAAAAGCGAAAAATTTGCATTCTGGGAACGTAGGCATATTGGTTTAAAAATTCCTGCTGTTTAAGAAGCTGATTAGCTGAAATTAAATTATGACATAGGAACATTTAAAAATGCATTAACTTTATTATAGAAAATAGTATGGATAATGAATGAATCGACAATGAACGACGAAAATCATAATAAAACTAAATTGAAATTTGAATATTGGTGCTTAATTAATGAGGGTATATCACTGATGAAAGGGATATAGAATTAATAAGAGAGAATCTACTTTAATGATGTATTACATTGATGTATAAAGAACTAAACTTTACAAATTATACTATTTTTCCACCATAAAGTAAAACACTACTACCTGCAGTCGAGTGGTAGTGTTCTAGTTACTCATACCAGAGGTCCCTGGTTCGTTTTCCGACTGAGGTGGGAATTTTTATTTAGCTAAATAATTTCATATCCCCCAAAGAGTGTGGAACTATGAATATGGGACAAAATTCGAACATGTTTAATGCTAGAAATGATAAAAAGCAATGTTAACTACTCTACAGTTTAGCGAGTATTAACACTATCAATTGTTTCTCAAGTCAAAGCCCCGATACGACCAAGTATGAATTAAAAATAAATAAAAAGGAAAACACTTCACAAAGAAGTATTGCATAGCTTTTTGGTATCCCGTATATTTAGAAAATATAAATAATTGCTCATAAGTTTTTCTTGTAAACATGCAGATGCAGCTGTTATTCGCTGAAGAGAATTTAGGAAAAATGTATAAGGAGGAGATCTTCCCACTGAACCCAAAAAAGAGGATTTAAAAAATATTTGAATGTATATGTATGAAAATCTAAAATTTATACTAAGGAAACTTCTTGGAGCGTTTGAAGCAGGTGGATTGAAAATTAATATGGACAAAACTAAATATTTGGCAACAGCCAAATGAACTGATTCCAAATATATAAATTCTTTCACTTTTTCAATTATTCCATAAGCTTATGGAAATCTGGAGTAATTTGGATTTTGGATCAGGAGCAATTGACTGGAGGGGGCTGGAATGAAAGGCATAGATGGAGAATGGCAATAAAGACTAACCGTTACAAAGTGGAAATGCCCTCAAAAGCAAAGTAAGAATAGCTTGTGTAGGCAGTAACAAACGATGAAAGGTAGATAAAGTCACGTCGATGTAGACTCTACTACCTATTATAGGTAAATAGGGAAAATAATGTAATCGAGCCAAAATTCCGATGGCGAAATTTCACCGGAAATATATTTTTGAGGCCTCCTGAATAAAAGAAAAGCATTTTTAAAAAAGATCATTGCATGCGTGTGTCTGTGAACAGATAAGTAAAAAATGAAGTCGGTTGGAAACCACAGTTAGTATTTAAGTTTAATATCTTTCAAGGATGCGACATAAAATTTTTGAAAAAATTTCTCTACCCTAAATTACTCTTTTCATGGAAAATTTTTCGAAAATTTTGATTTTCGTAAAAAGTGACTAACGATTTTGATTAAAATGCCATATTTTAAAAATATTTTATAAAATAAATGTATATTTTGAATTTTCTGGCTCTATCTCATGTAATCGTTTACTCTTGAGGACTTTTGAATAACTTGTAAATGTAAGAGATATATCAATCTTACTATATAAAAATGCAGATCTCCTTAAAACACACAATTTATGTCGAAATGTATGTTTTTTGGAGTGAACCATTTCGGAGATATTCCCAGTTATTTGTGTGAGTTTTGCAATATTTAAGTTTTCTCTAGTGAAAGGTCATTGTTCACCTTTTTCTGTTGGCCGTGCAAAGAGAACGGAATTTCAAAGCCTTCATATAGTGACTAGCTTTAAAAGATTTGATATCGCCCATAGCCTACTGTATTCCCGTATTCCGCTTGCACCTACAAGAAAATTAACAATAGGTTAATTTCTGCAAAAGTTTATCTTGACTAACATGGAGAAGATAGAGGAATAAGAGTTTATAAGAACATTTAGTACAAGAGTAGAGAATGTCATATGAGTGCAACACATCAGATTTTATTTATATACTCAATATAATTGCATAATAAGCTTGAATATTTACTATGGCCAATAGTGCATGCAAGTTAAAAACTTTCTGCATAGAATGCGGTTTGTGAAAAGCACTGCACTGTTGGAGACACTACAGTTCTATGCGGTTGCTGAATTCAATGCAGTTTTAGATGAAGGGGAAATACTGGGATTGGATTTGACACTAATAGTTTCTCTCTTCAGATGAGCAGTTATCTTACGGTGTAACAGCAGCCATTCAGCGATATAATCAAAGGAGTTTCCATACAGCGCACTAGTTCTATGAAATTGCTCATAACCACGTATAAAACTCTATGGCTTACAGTATATATGCTCTCTATGAAACTAGTTTAAGTACCGGATGGCATAGACGGACATAAAATCCTATAAAATCTGGCACAACTGGCAAAACTATGTACCCAAACTAAAAACAAGGTGTTCTCTGCCAACGATAGCTGCAATACTACTTCTTGTTGGTTTCTTTCTCAGTGTAGAGTCCAACATCTGAATCTCTGAAAAAGAGACAAATGCCATTGTTGCAGGGAAGTAAAAATGATAAAGCGGCATTACTTTCAGAAACGGGGGGCTCCTTCATTTACCATCTAAGCTCTGGAGCCATCCTCTTCCTCACTATCATACCTGGTGCTTGGCTGACCACTCGCTTCCAGGTCTTCACTCTGTCTGGTCCAGAGGTCCCTCTGCTGCCCGACAGGCGTCTGACCCTAGACACTAGTCCTAGGGGGTGTAAGTCCTGCATAAGGGGAGGGTAATCAGGGAAAGAAGAAGCGAGAAAAAAATAACAAAGTGAATTTTAAAATTGTAAATTCAGAATGGGATAAAGGTGCAGCTTTTCTCCAAAACCCTCAACTTTGAAGCAGGAATTACATTTTGAGAAATTCCAAAGATAGTATAAATAGCATAATAATATTGTGACGTATGATGATGCTTTATGATGACGATTATTATTATTATTATTATTATTATTATTATTATTATTATTATTATTATTATTATTATTATTATTATTATTATTATTATTATTATTATTATTATTATTATTATTATTATTATTATTATTATTATTATTATTATTATTATTATTATTATTATTATTATTATTATTATTATTATTATTATTATTATTATTATTATTATTATTATTATTATTATTATTATTATTATTATTATTATTATTATTATTATTATTATTATTATTATTATTATTATTATTATTATTATTATTATTATTATTATTATTATTATTATTATTATTATTATTATTATTATTATTATTATTATTATTATTATTATGTTAATGGCAGTGATTATTTAACACTGAATTAGACTAATGATTTACTGCCACATACAAGGTTATATCACACAGTGAGCTTATAATAAGCTTCAATTTGGTATGATTTTCATAACAATGCTCCCAAAAAGTATCTAAGTAAGTGATATGAGAATATTAAGCTACAACAATGCACTAGCTACAGTTCAAAAGTACAGAAGCTGCTTATGTAAGGACAGAGCGTGAAAAAGGAGAAAATTTTGAACGTAAGAAACATTAAAAGAAAATATCCAGAATATAGAAGAGAACCATCCACTAAATACATCATTATAACAACAATTATTGCCACACTCCAGGCTACCAAAGCCAAGCCATTTCACTTCACACTGGAACATTCAAGACAGAAGGCGTTTATAGAGCGAATAGTGAATCTAGTGGTCGAAAAAACAATCGTAGAACATCTGACGAGATAAAAGGAACGGCAGATTAGAGTCAACAAAATAATTATGAAGGGAAATATAGAAACACAATTGCAGTAATAAAGAGAAATAAAGCTAATGCATGTATTAGTTTCAAACAAGAACAGTTCGTCGAAATGAGCTAGACGTGCGAGAAAATTGTGTATACCAACAAGAACGTTTAATAAATTACCTATATAATTTGTTACTATTAATACAATATTTTATTTCCGAGTCACAGAGGCAATAGCCGAAAGAAATAAGCAGCCAAGCATGGAAGCATATTATCAAATTATAAACATTATATTGGCGATTTATTAAAACAATGGATTAGCCAGCTGCATGTAATTAAGAAAACGGCAAAAAAAAAAAAAAAAAAAAAAAAAAAAAAAGATATATCTATGGATGAGAAGTATTGTCGGAAAATAATACTTTAACTACTTGAGTTAAAATAGAAATCATTTATAGTAATAGAACAAGTAAATTTAAGTAATTAAGTACATTTAAGTAGTTCTATGATAATATCAAAGAACATTATAGAATAAATTCATCAAATACAAACACTAAAGTTGTACCAATCAAAACATATGATTCGGTACTGTGGGCCGTAATGAAGAAAGAAAGAGCGAATAAATGTCTTCACAAACGGTTTTAAGATCAGTCATCAGAGTGAGGTTATCTAAAAGAACTAGCGAGAAAAATGATTTGGGAACACATCAATAAATGACATCACTTTTATTTATTTAAGCAAGTTGAACTCAACAAACGGCCATGCATGAACAACGAACTATTCAACACATTGCCGGCCTATCCTAAATAACAGAGCTACATCTGACAAGACTTGAATAACTAGCATATTGTCACCGCGCCCGCCGCATCTGATTGCCTACACTGGGGAGGGGGGACCCAGCCAGTCGCCTGCCTGGCCTAACGACCTGCCGCCGACAACAATAGGAGCGTACGAGACAATAGCTATTACATGGCGGTGCGGTTTCTGGACCGTTCCGCCACAGGCCGCCGACAACAATAGGAGCGTACGAGACAATAGCTATTACATGGCGGTGCGGTTTCTGGACCGTTCCGCCACAGGCACTCCCGAATATTCTACCTCCAGAACTTTCCCTCTGTCTAAGGACCTATATAAGTCGCTGCCAAGCACCGGGCAGGAGAGAAAACAGACGTATACGAAGCGTTGAGGAGTCGTGCCGACGAGCAGTTCAATCTGACAGTCCTTATTTGTGATTCGGCAGTTGTTCTGTTGCTCTGAGCTTGTACAAAAGTAATTTGAGTGTAACGTTAGCACTACGCTAACTGACTAAAAGGCAATAAAGTGTGAATAGCAGTAACTGGTGTTTTCTTCATTTGTTACAATATTTTCACAGTCTCCTAGCATTTAAGCAAACAATCACAATTATTGCAATGCATGTCAGCTTGGTAGTGTGCTACGCGGAACCCGACAGCAACATAACATTTGCACCACATTCACACAGAAATGCAGACACCTACACGTGGGGAGGTTCTTTAGTGGGCGTAGGATGCAGGGAACCCTCCACCCCCTCCACAACGCTCGCCACTGAGGTGGGCTTCATATAATGGGGGTTTTCTCCTGCACGGTATAAAAAACTGCGGTTACGCCAAAAGTTGGTGCGTGCCATACAGAAATGACAATAGTTTTTTAATGCTCCATTTATATGCCGCCTTTAACATCGAAGACCATATGGACGGGTTTTAACCTCTTGTAGCAATTGTTCAACAGCAATGGTGTTCCCTCGCTTAAAGGTGGTTTGGAAACGTGGGTCTCAATTACTTTGGATTGATTGATACATTCCGTTCACACTTCTATTTATCCTTGTATACTCTAGGGAGGATGAAGAATAATTCCAGTTAAAGAAACACTCTCCCCTCCCACCTGGAAATCGAACCCGGGACCCCTTGCATAGCAGGCAAGTGACTGAGCTATGGGACCAGCCAACGCCATTTTTTCCATAGCTTTATCAACAACTAAATGTGCAATAAAACCTTACTTTCGAATATTAAATGGATTAATACGAAGGAGGTAAAGATGAAGCTTTTGCAACAATAGTTTGTTGAACGGTGGGTGGTTAAAATCGTGTGAATGTAACACATCAATTCCGTTCTCAGGATCGCAAACTAAAGGTCGTTCCGCTTGTGCTCATTTTCAAAGCCACATACGATAACTGGCCTTGTGAAAAAGCAGTGATTTGGATCAAAGCCTGCAAGTTCCATTGTGACTGGAAACGGTGGGGTTTGAATTGAAACGAGTTTTTCGGGGTAATCCTCGGAATGCACATGCCCTTGTTACAGCGTTTCGAAACAATGGTTTCAGTTAGGTTTTAATGGAAAGACATCAGTAACAACCTTGTTTCATCAGATCATTTGGTATCACATCACTTAACCATTAACAAAACGTGACTCTTAACATTCAAAGAAATTTCATCTGCACTAAGACCTGGTGCAGAAATAGTGCCAAAACATTGGTTGGTCCCTTTACAGGGACATTCTCAATTAAACATGTTTGTTGATGTGTACACCGCTTCCTATGCGTAGAATGTTGATCACCCGCTAGTCATTTCTGAGTGTCAGAAGGGTTCTTTCAGAAAGCTAGCTGATGTCTTTCGATGAGGATGGGACAGCTATAATCTATACAAACAAAATGAATTGTTAAATATGTTGCTAAGCGCAAAACTTCAGAACGGTTGGAGAAACTCGGCTATTTTTTTCAAATATTCTTGAATTCCGAAGATGGTTCTTATGAAGACAAAAATTGGAAAAATTGCAACGGAAATCGTAAAAGTGACATTTTCTTTTTCCCATTCAGTGAGTGAGTGTGTAGTGTTTAAGGGCCCGTCGACAAGTCTATTCAAAATGTTCCTAGCTGTAAGTTATAGGGATTGCGATGTGTGATAGATTAATCGAAGAATTATGTTTTGGGGATCGTAAAGGTCAATTTCATTCAGTGAATTGATCTGCACCCTAAAATCGACTTTCAGTTCATTAATTTACTGTTTCGTTTTATTACATAAAATAGTACCAAACCATAATCTAAAGAAAAAAAAAAAAAAAAAAAAAAAAAACTCTTGAAATTTAATTAATAACTTTATAATTTTGGACACAGTCTGAAAATTGATATAAACTATTGGAATTCATGCGCAGATTTAACACTTTCTCTTTCTATGATACAGTTTGACTTTTACAGTTTTTCAGTAGATTTACAATTAGTGCGTATCATTTTCTTGGTTGTTTTTAAATCTTCGCCTCTCGATCGACAAACAACTTCCTCCATTTATCTTTAATTGTTTTATTTTGTGTATGTTCCCATATATCTATACTCAGTTCAAGACTCATGCTGCCTATAAGACGCGGGCGGAGTAATTTGTTGAACTCGAAAAGTTAGAAACCAAGCTAATTTTCAGTCTAATTAGCAATCAGAGGAGCGAAATGAAATTGAAAGGATTCGGTTATCACAAACCCGTGCAGCGCGTCAACATTTGTGACTTATATTATTACAAACTTATTTGTTTTGGTAACCATTACAGAAAATTAAAGATGCCATCAATATGCACACTTCATAAGCGACGCCATCACAAGAACTTGACCAGAAAAAGTAAGTTTGTGGGATTGCCACAGTCCAATAGGTTTTGATAGAATGACGTACGTCGGGTCAGCTAGTGAAGTGAACGAGTGAGTAGGGTTTAAGGACCCGTCGTCAGCTAGGTCATTAGAGCCCCTCAGCTAGTTAAAAATAATCGTTTATTTAATTAGTACAGCTTAAATATCTATCTCGTGTAGGTATACAAATGCGAATGGCGATTGAAGACACAGCTTGTCATCCGTCAGACAATAACATACGGAAGAGACACTAACACTAACTCCAGCTGCATGTTTGAAACATCGACTTGTGTAAACCGCGCTGCAACACGATGTGGGACTTAATATTCTGCTCTCCTAATATGTTCATCATTTTTTCCATAGCTCTACAAGGAAAATACAGTAAGCTTAAGCGAGAGTCAAACATTTAAAGCGTGACCACGAAAAAAAAAAAAAAAACAAAAAAAACAAAAAAAAAAAAAAAAAAAAAAAAGAGCGACTTAACAGTTGAAAAAAGGTGTATAAGCTTTAAAATTCACACCAACAATATGGTAATAGCCATAAAAGTTTTATTTTATAAGTGGTGAGTTTTGGCAATATGTACAACTTTGTGTAGTAAGTTTATGCTTATACGTGTATAAGTTACAGACAATTTATTCAAAATTGGAGGAGCTATACAGGTTCTTTACAGAAAATTATTAACACATACCTATAGTTTATTTACGATTCAAATGTAAACACATAGTATTTTAATTAAAATCATTATCTACATCAAATAAGGAAACATTTTCCATGTAAAAGGTAGCGGGATTTCGTTGTTAAATCTTTGTGTTCATTTCAGGAAGATACTGAATCTAAGTAGATATCACGTTTGATATATACTCAAGATTTCATTTTTGAATTACGCTGTTGAGCGTACACACACACACACACACACACACACACACACACACACACACACACACACACACACACACACACACACACACACACACACACACACACAGGCCTTTTTTGTCTAAAAATGCTCTTTTCTGGATCCATGGGTCTCGAAACATATATTTCTGATGAAATCTTGAGATCGAATTTTTGGGTCGAATATAATTTCCCAACTTACTATACATAGTAGAGAAAGTAAAAATCTGTAGCTTATTAGGATGTTGCGCTTTGGGGGAGGGCGGGCTGAAAAAACTAACATGGAGTTGAGGTATTCTGTTTAGGACCCTTCATTGTGTTGACTGTTCTTTTATCAAGGTTGTGATCACTTTCTACTTCGTTTAACGATAAGTGAATTAATTTATGCCAACATAGGGGGAGACGAACACACCTAAAACTGGCTAAACAGATAATTTTAAATACACATAGCGAGGAGAGAATGTAGGATTGGGCCAGAATGTTATAGTGTGTGGTTATGCTTCAGGATATAATACTTTCTTTCTCTTTTGTGGACTCAATTGTAATGTATACGGTACAAGAAGCAGTGCTGCGAGGGTGTGCCTCATCTAATTCCAAGTTGATATTGCCCATGCATGAGGCTGGCAGGGCGAGGCGAGGCGAGAGATTCAGAACACGTACTACATGATCCATCGCCTCCCGCTATCAGATCCAGCGGTCACAAAACGATAGCTACCTAGTGGGAGAGATCTCGATCTAACGTCACTTGTTGAAACATTTCCCAGAAGAAACAAATCCATTCGCATCGAGAGGAAGGTGTTAATTTATTTACCGTGGGGAGTGGCTACACCAGGCGCGGTCAAGCTTGGGCACATTCCTATCAACAGGGCATCTCACAATCGAGTGCGCCCTCTTACATCAAAATGGCCAAGTGAAAACAGAGTTACATTGCTGCAAGCAGAACCCAAGCTCCTACTACCCTCCCCATTTTATAGGACAGGAACTGCCAGTGTAAAACGTTGGTTTTTCATTCAGTTCATGCAATTGTCCATATTGTGATTAACGTCAAAAACCAGCCGGTTACTTTTCTGTCACTTTATTGTCTTCCAAACTTTTATCACAAATACACAGTTTTCTTCTCGTTAACGTAGTTTACAGTCTTTCCTACTATCACAACTCGCAACTTTTACTTTTCGTAAGCTTGCCACAGTCCTTTCTTTGCTCCCTCTGTCTCTGCTGCGACGATGAATCACACGATGCTCGTTAAATCTTTACACGCACAGCTGACACACTATCCGACTCGCGTCTGCTGTGCCCTTGGCTCCTTGTAAAGAGGGATGACGTCACATGGACCGTTCTGGACCTTCACAAACGTGCTAGCGATTACTCAGTCAGATCTTTCTCGAAGGCCCCCGAAACCCTTTGTGTTACCGCTTCATTGTTGCTAGTCACGTGATTGTTCGCGTGAGTGGTATGGGAAAGTTTGACCAAGTGACCTTTGATACCCGCCGCGCCTGATACCAGCTGTGAAGTAGCTTGGCCGCGTCCTCCCTTTGTTGTGCACCAAGCCCGGTCGTCACAATACACATCTAAACAAAAAATAGTTCCAGTTTGACAAATACTTTGTAACACAGAATATTGATGAAACCTTATAAAACAAACGTATCGGGAGCAAATGATTAAACATTTTTTGAGAAATAATATTAGATTTGGTATTTGAAATTGCTATTAAAGGTAAAAGCTCCTTAGAAAATGTAATCTCAACACAATGTTCGATTTTCTGACTATCATAAGTAATGCTACAAGTGATATTCAATTTATCTAGACAATTTTACTGTCACGAATTGCATTTATTGAGACTATTTCACGAATTAACGGACGATATAGCATATGAAATGTTATTGAAATGCTGTATTGTAATTACTTACCTCTTAAAAGAAACATGTAGCATAAATACAAACATGAGCGTCCATTGGCACGGTCTACAAGATTTTCATGTTGATGCTCCAACTTTCAAGATATTGGCAATGTTAAAAGTTTGAGTTCCTGCTATTAATTTATAATTTTATTTAATACAGCATTTGTCAAACTGATTCCGAAGATATTTCCTATTTTATTCTGTGTTCTGGGGCTTGTCTCTTCGAATTGTTTCATCTACGTATTTCAGCATTAGATGCTTCACCGAAGCGAGAGTAGGCAATTTTTGAGATTTGAATAGCGACTCTGTTAGCATCAAATTACGTACGGTGTTGTGCATCTGTAGGGCAGTGTAGCTAGATTCTCTACCTGAGCATAACATAAGAAAAGTAAAGGAGGCGATAATTAAAATTCAGAGGAAATGATAATGAAATGTAATACATTTTTCACGAATGAAGGCTGTCATTCGTCGAAATTTGAAATTGTTAGCCACATGTGAGTCGCTATGACACTAAAACTATGTATAAAATCGTTTCGTTCTTTCATACCTACACGTGTGAGAAATGTGCTTCGGGAAATGTCAGGTGGTTTGTCTTACAATCAGCACCGCAACTGTAAATAGGAAAACATTGTCTAATTAGGCAAATTAGAACGTGAACGTTGTCTCTTTCTATCCCTTTGTCCCTCTCTTCCTCTCCCCCCCCCCCCCCACCTCTCTCTCTTTGTAACAAAGCTGCACTCACTTGTTTTCAGTGGTATTGAGCACTACACTCTTATGCGAAACATGGCAATAAAAAAAACTATTCCCATTTTCTGAATTGTTTCAGTGCTGAACGCAACTGTGTGTTTAAGAAATAAAGATAAGAATGCATTGTGTGCGATTAACTTATTTCCATCCAGCCTAGCGAACATTGTTTATTAATTTTACTTAATTGACCACCAAAAGGTTCTGTCCTAAGCTAGAGCAATGTTATGACCTGCTTCTGTTGTTAATACTCGTTCCATCCCAGATGTACTACAGGTAATGTATGAAATACATTGTAAAATTTCCGTCAAATACAAACTTGTATCACATTATTAATCGCGTTAAATAACCATAACAAATGTACTGTTTATAAGTATAGATTATTAACTACGGTCACTATGAAGATTTATTTCTAGCGTTAATATTATCCAGCACATACTGAGGTTAGTGGAAGAAATAAAAGTTTAATAGTAGAAGTATATTGTGACGCAACATCTATATTGGTGCGCCGGGCAGTCGGAACCGTAAACAATATAAGTCTTGCGCTCGTCCAGCGCACACACAATAAGCGCTATTGCCAGAGATTTAGAACCTTCTGATTGTTTTGACATCTCGAACGTTCTGGAAAGTTCCTACGGATGCATAATGAACGCTCTCACGAATCGAGACATTCCTACCGTCTCTTTTTGACGTAGAATTGAATATACAGTCCATTGTGGATCTCTTCTGAAGCTTTTATCTCATCAAATCTTTTCTGTTTTATCACAATGGGACCTTCTCAGATGATCCCTCAGCTTGGATGGTTTCATTGCTTAAAAGTTTGTATAAAAGCAAGTTTTGGACTGAAGCGTTGGAATGAAACCAAACTTCAAATAATCAAAGCTGTAATGTCCATATATCTCTTTTGGATTCGGCCATCCTTAGTAGAAGTGATCCGCAGAAAAAATTAGGGTATTTAAATATACCAGAGCATTCATAATTGATTCCTTATTTTAATCTTTAGAGATCCCTTGTATGCTCGTAAGTATATAGAAAGGAATTATGTACCATGAAACATTGTGTTTGGGGATAGAGAAGTACATAATACCGATTGTCAAAACTTTGTAAAGCTTTGGATATCTTTGTAATTGTGGTTGGCTTGATTATTGAACAAACCTTACCTCAAATCATGTTTGGCGTCTCTACACAATCCGGGGAGCTAACTAAGAAACTTGCACAAACAAAATAATTTACTTTCCTTTTCTCCTCACTCCCAAACATGACGATGCTTGATTCACTTGTATATGCCTAACTACCTGTTTATACGTTTTGAAAATATTTGCTTAACACTGTTTTAAAAATTCAGAAAACAAGAAAACAGTTATTACTTCTGATATTCGCATTCATTGTTCAAGAACTCAAAAAGTCTGTGTAAGCACCATGATTCAAATACAATAAAAAGGGCACAATAACCAATATTATTGAATACATTATCTGCACAGACTGGCAACAGAGTAGCATGAAGAGATGAATGTTTTGTTTAGTGATGCGGCTTCAATTGCCGTGCATGCTCTCTTATCTACGACTAGTGAAAATCCTAGGTCGAAAGTATTAATTACACCGGCCTACGAATTCAATTCTTTTTTTCGGCGCAAGGGGTTTATTAACTGGCTAGACCTAACTTTGGTAAATTGGATTCAAATCTGATTTCCATTTTGTTGTACCACGTACTGTTTTCTTGCCATGCAGAAAGTAAATATATAATATTAAGAGTTTCTTTCTTGTTTTTAAGTACAATTTAAAATACTTGAAATCATTCAAACAAAGAAACAATCTCAATTCCATAGATGCAACAGTGTGCACTGAACTAGAAAATTTCAAACATACCTTATGATTTTATTTTCTCCTCCACTTTGCTGAAGACAAACGCTGAGTCGACTTGTGTTTGTGATCCTGACGAATGCAGAAAATGTAATGTTAAGCTCATATTGCATCCGAGTGCCTTTAACTTTTCGAGCATCGTTTTAACGTGCTCATATTGGACATCTCTTCACATTACCCCAAAACTTGTTTATAACTTCACTGGATGAGTTCCAAGCTTGAACCTCTGTCTGTTATGATATTTCTAAAATGAACGTCCTTCACTAGTTTGCGAATTTGTGGCCCGTTAAAAATGCCTTCTTTCGCTTTTGATTCAGACATTGGAAATTTCTAAATAAGCTATTGGAAACAACAACCATCTTTGTCCAAAGCTTTAACAAATTGCTTCATTATCCCAGTTTAATATAAATCGGGGGTAGCAAAACGTTCTGTGTGTCAATCAACGGGCAATTTATTACATTTTTGTCAAAAAAGATCTATCCCTTACCTGACGGGAAAAGCTGAGGACGTCTACCCCTGGGGGAGGATAAGCCCTAAATGACTCCCAAACTAAGAAAAAAGAAAGTCCCTCCCAACAAAACCGCGTATTACCACCATCCATTTTTGCATCAACCTCGTTCTACCAGTAAAGGAGCAAGTAACAAACAATACCTCGGAAATGGTTAGTTCCACAAATACTTTATTTTACATTAATTTGTGCTTTAAAGAGATCTATATTTTTTGTGCCGTAAGATTTTGTCTGTCTCTTACGGTTCACTAGTTATGCAAAAGTCATCCAAGAATTGCCTATGAAGGAGCCGCTGTAGATTTAACAATTTTATCCTTATATCTTGCATGTGTGCATAGTAAAGGAAGCTTTTACCCAAAAACTCAAGATATTGGTTTCATTTGCCATAAGCATTTGTATCTTAAAATATTGTGTTTAAATAAAACCGTTAGAGCCATTTTTAGAAAGTCGACATTCTCGAACAATTTTCCGTGTAAAGGCTGGTTTGGGGTAAGGTATGTTCTTGAAAATCTTCGTTTGTAACCTTGAAAAATGCTGAGTTTGGTGTTCAAACGAATTTTCGTTTTTGAGTTGTGCTGTTCACAAACACATACACATGCACACACTCACGACCTCTTTATAAAAGTGCTTTTTGGATTCAAAGGACCTCAAAGCGTGTATTTTCGGTGAAATTACTATATAAGTTTTGGGTGGAATGTACTTCCTTCTTTATCTATTATATTCAAGGAAGAGAAAGTAAGAAATCAAGTTTCCTGAGAATTGCCCTGTTTTGCTTACTGTCCTACAGAAACGAACTGAATTATTATTCAGTCAGCCCAATTCTAAACTTAAGCTTTCTGGCTTAAGCTTCTGCTTTCCAGGAACAGTCGCTCCTTCACACATCTCTGTAATCTTTCGCTGTATCTCCGTAGGAGTAATCCTATGCTAATGCAGGTAGCAGACACTGACGTGAGAAAATCAACAGTCTCAACACCAGAGAATGTTGCTAATACAAATGTTACGCTTGCTAGCTTTGTGTGCCTTTTTTCAACAAAACACTAAACACAGAACAAAGAGCAACAAATATTGGTCTAAATCCTATAATCTTATTGAAACCTGACAGCTCTGCAAAAATATGCACTAGTAAAACTGCGAATTAAAATGTGGTGTTTCCCTTTGTCTTAGAGGTGCAATATAATTATGTTCCTGCAGTCTCTGACAGTATACTATGAAAATTTGGTCATTGAATCATTTCGTCTCTTTTACTTCATTTTCGGTGACACATTATCTGTTTCGTAGATGCACTTTTTTTTTCGATTTTGCAGACAAATGAAAGGCCAAAGAGGCAGGCTGCGTCGTTGTAGGGGAGTAAGTTATTAATACCAGCCGAGAAACAGCACTTCAAAAAACTACAGTGTTGAGAAATTCAAACCAATAATAATAGTTATCTCGGAAATGGTTGATACAAAACCTAAATTACTTGATATAAACTGTCTTTTATTCTGTAGTTCATTTTTGCCTGTGCTACACAAAATGCTTTCCGAATGAAGAAGACTTCACAGGCTATTCCTGAAATTTATGGATATACGAATAGATTGTATTTTTAAATACAACATATCTTAAATGGTATGCTATTTTAATACAGTTTATTATTATGGTCAGCAGCCGCTTACTGTGCGCCAGGCCTTGGGAGCAAGGATGATATAAAGGTGCCCTATAGACGGCCAAAGCTCATCACAGGTGGAACTACAACTACGATGGGTCTCTAATAGGTGCAGGCAAGTTCTTCAGTTCTATGGAGTTCCAGGGTCGTCACAGAGAGTCCGCCACCAGTCAGTTCCAGCTGAACAGTGTCCCTCTGAGATGACGGCCGGCCGACCAAAGCGCCTACCTTCAGCCGAGTATCGTATTTTCATAGCGCAAGCAGCACAGAAGCGCAGCCTCGTCGGTGAATCCGCTTACTCTCACAACCTGGAAAGACCATATACAGCAAGACAATAAAATGAAAGTGAAATGGGGGATGCAAGGTAAATATCCTTCCCAGAATTGGCCTTAGTGTCCTGGGAAAACCTCCGAAAAAGGCAATACTGGTGCTAACAAGCTCCAGGAACTCTTATTTCTACAAGATAGGAAATAGGGATGCTCAAAACATTTATAAGTCGAGATGCCAGAGTCTTTGAATTGTCTTCAAATCCCCATACTATCTGCCCACCAGAAGAAAGCGAGATAGAGGAATATGCCACGTAAACTATTTCTACCATCCCGATCATGTTTACGGACGATAGTGATTTATATATAAGTGCTACGATTATTGTTAGACAAAAACCACCAAATGTTAAATTAAATCGCGAGAGACGCCAAATGAAAATAAATGCTATATTAGTTAAAACCATTTCTTCAATGTTTAACAACTTTAAAAGAAAAATTTACTTCCGTAATCGGAAGGAAAATAGTTCATCTTTCAGTTGTTCCTCAAGTATGTCCACACAAATGGCGTTGAATATTGCACTGGATGCTCACAGGGCCCTGTATATACTTATATCAAGTTTGCACCACACGTTTCGTGGAATTACGAACAACTAACACCCACTTCATAAACTTATCACAGCATTTCTGCAACACACCATACCAAACTGCCACATTCGAGCATTTAAGCTGATGCTTTAGCTCTGTCAGCGTTCAACTGTCTAAAACCCTTTCTACCTCCGCATCGCAATGTGAAAGAGAGGAAATTGCGATTGCCAAATCGACCTGTTTTTTAAACGGGTTTGATGCCGACGCCTGTTTGTAACAATCTACTTACAATATCCAGAACTCCGCTGCGCTGGAGATATCCTGGCGTTTTGCAACAACCCCACTGATACTCTATTTCACTTATTTGAGAAGGAATTCAGTTGGAATCCTTCTCAAGGAAAATACTTTTTGCGCGCGTATTTATTTTATTTTATATTTAGAAACCCAATTATTTCTCAGGTAGCAAATGCATCAAGCCAAGAGCTCGAATTGCCCCTAAATTTGATCTAAAATTGTCATGACAGTTATATTCACAATTTCTGAAATTCTGTCACTATATAAATTCAACATTCCACATCTAGCGACAAGTGCCAGAGTTAGTAACACTATCACATATACAATTTCATAGTAAGATTGACTTCACGGACCGCCTCCGTAGCGCAGTTGGTAGCGCGCTTACCTCTGGCGCGGAGGACCCGGGTTCGATCCCCGGTACCAGCATGGGGATTTTATCCCCTCTGGGAGGTCTGACACGGGGTGCACTCAGCCTCGTTAGTCCTGGGGGGACCAATTGAGGAGCTACTTGATGGAAGACCGCATAACTGGCTGGGAGGATAGGAATGCTGACCACGTACCACCCTTGAGCACTGCACCCCACCGTTGACGCCTGTAGTGGGCCGAGGTGGGGGACGCAGCGGCTGGGTGGTAAGGCTTGGCTCTTAATGAGCTGTTGTGCCGGGCTTTGCAAGCGGATTATTACTACGACTACGACTACTACTACGACTACTACTACTACTACTACTACTACTACTACTACTACTACTACTACTACTACTACTACTACTACTACTACTACTACTACTAAAAATGGAGTTCTCGGTTTTAAGTTTTCTGGTCAAGACACAAACTTGGACTTTTTATAAAAATGCCTTTTTTGCATTCAGACGGTCTCAAAACATGTATTTCTGGTAACTGTCGGTATCAGTTTTTACCATCACTGAAAGTCAGCTACTGCAAGAGCTATATAGTTTTAAAAACACTTGTCAAAAATACATAAACAACATGGTGGTGCGTTGGTGCGTTAAACAGTTGCGGTGCCTACCGATAAAATGGCATCGAGCGCCACTCTCGCCAATAGACAAAACACCACAATATATTTGATTGGCCCCTTCATACCCTCGATGGGTGCAAACTTTCTGTTCTCTCCGTGTCCCTCCAAAGCTTTGTTTTTCTACTTCTATTAAAAGCTCGTTGGACATGAATTCTACTTTTTTGTGAGAGAACATCAGATATATTTTTGAAAGACTTGTGCTTTAGCAGTGCGTCCAAACTTTTGAACAATTCTACATATTTCATATTTTTTGCGGAAAGCTACGATATCGCTCCTTATACCTTTCCCGCACTTAAAGCATCGCCAGGCAACGCACCCGAAAGCCCAACAAACAAAATTCAGTTTTCAGCACGCGCTGCTGATAAATAATACTACAAGAGGAAAGTTCTGTAGCATATCGTGAAATATACTTCCTCAAGGGATGGATTTAACCTTTATTATTGGAACCGAAGGGACTTGAACTTACGCCCGAAACAAAACAAGAACTTATTTCCATTTGCCGTGACATCCAGATCAATACTTCTCTTTTATCATATCATGCAGGTTTAAACATAAACAGTATTATCACTTTCTCCACTCTTACCATAAATAGAACAAGCCTTGAATCCTTAAAAATTAAATATCAGCATTTCTTGGAAACACAAGTTTCGCTGGATACGTTGAATAAAGAAAACCATGAAATTAAACGTGCATGCGTGTATGTGCGTATGTGTATGCATGCGCGTTTGTTACTGAGAAGGCAGTAAATAATAATAATAATAATAATAATAATAATAATAATAATAATAATAATAATAATAATAATAATAATAATAATAATAATAATAATAATAATAATAATAATAATAATAATAATAATAATAATAATAATAATAATAATAATAATAATAATAATAATAATAATAATAATAATAATAATAATAATAATAATAATAATAATAATAATAATAATAATGATAATGATAATGATAATGATAATGATAATGATAATGATAATGATAATGATAATGATAATGATAATGGTAATGGTAATGGTAATGGTAATGGTAATGGTAATGGTAATAATAATAATAATAATAATAATAATAATAATAATAATAATAATAATAATAATAATAATAATAATAATAATGATAATGATAATGATAATGATAATGATAATGATAATGATAATGATAATGATAATGATAATGATAATGATAATGATAATGATAATGATAATGATAATGGTAATGATAATGGTAATGGTAACGGTAACGGTAACGGTAACGATAACGATAACGATAACGGTAACGGTAACGGTAACGGTAACGGTAACGGTAACGGTAACGGTAACGGTAACGGTAACGGTAACGGTAACGGTAACGGTAACGGTAACGGTAACGGTAACGGTAACGGTAACGGTAATGGTAATGGTAATGGTAATGGTAATGGTAATGGTAATGGTAATGGTAATGGTAATGGTAATGGTAATGGTAATGGTAATGGTAATGGTAATGGTAATGGTAATGGTAATGGTAATGGTAATGGTAATGGTAATGGTAATGGTAATGGTAATGGTAATGGTAATGGTAATGGTAATGGTAATGGTAATGGTAATGGTAATGGTAATGGTAATGGTAATGGTAATGGTAATGGTAATGGTAATGGTAATGGTAATGGTAATGGTAATGGTAATGGTAATGGTAATGGTAATGGTAATAATAATAATAATAATAATAATAATAATAATAATAATAATAATAATAATAATAATAATAATAATAATAATAATAATAATAATAATAATAATAATAATAATAATAATAATAATAATAATAATAATAATAATAATAATAATAATAATAATAATAATAATAATAATAATAATAATAATAATAATAATAATAATAATAATAATAATAATAATAATAATAATAATAATAATAATAATAATAATAATAATAATAATAATAATAATAATAATAATAATAATAATAATAATAATAATAATAATAATAATAATAATAATAATAATAATAATAATAATGCACATAGAAAACAAAGTTACAAGGAGTAAAAAATGTTCCTGCTTATAACTTTTGAGGACCCAAGGTGATGGAAGATAACTCGATCTAAAAACAAAAAATTTGAATGTATTACAGTCACACGAATTTCTCCACCTAGTGTTGTTTATATTATTGGCATCTACAAATAATTTTACGAACTGTTATTTCTCTGTCCAACTAACTGCCCCGTGACGCAACAGCCCTTTCGGGCCAAGATTGCTGCGTCCCTCACCTCTGCCTACTACGGGTGTCATGAGTGGGGTGCAGTACTGGATGGTGGGACGTAGTCAGCTCCCGATCCCTCCCGGCTGATTATACTGTCTTCGCAAACAGGAGCTTTTAAGCTCCTCAATTGGCCTCTTAGGAACCTAACGAGGCTGACTGCACCTCGCACCAGACCCCTAAGCGGAAGAAACGCCGCTGCCGGGAATCGAACCCGGTTCTCCAACTCGGAAGACAGCAGCACTACCACCGCGCTAAGGAGACAACCCCATTTTTCTGTCTACTTCATAGCGATCGTGATAAGCATTTGCAGAAGTAGAATTCTGCCCTTTCCAATCCTGTCCTACACATGCTGTTGTGTGGAAGAACTTAATAACATTTGCAGAAATAGTTTCATTATTCATTTGTTTATGGATAAAAGAGGTGTATGCGAAACGAATTGATAGTCAGATGCTTAAAAGCGAGCCATTATAATTATGTTCTCCTAGAAATTCCATATTCCTTCCTTTCAAATAGTGAAAATTAACAAACCAACAACAAGCGATACATCGGAAATGATTAGTGCCACAAAAAGTTATCTTAAATAAGCTGTATGTTTCAAAGATACACATTTTTGTATATTCTTATGGTCTACCAGTTGTACAAAATTCTACACAGTTGCTTCCGAATGAAGAGGCATTCAGATGTTATTTCCTGAACTTTAAAATATACTCTTTATTTTACGTGCAACTATCTTAAACATTTAATATGTTAATAAAAATCGTTCTAGCCATTTTTGAAAAAATAAAACAAACGAAGATCTTTCAACGTAAAGGATAGTTTGAGGTGGGAGGATTGCCTTGGAAATCGTTGTGTGTATCCTTGTAAAATTCTAAACTAACGGGACCGATCGTATAAAACCAGCAAAAATACTAAAAAACGCAATATACATTCTTTTTTGCAGTAATATTCTGCTTATTAGGTTTTCCAGCTATGCAGGAGTTCAGAATAACTTTAGAACCTTTTATTTTGTCTACGCTCCTCTTTTTCTGCCTCTTCGCAAATCAGCGATAGTAGAGCCAAGCGATCCATTGTGCTGATTGACAGTGAGTAACCTTGGCGCATCTTGCTTCCGATAGCCGTGAGCGACTTGGTGCTTTACGGCGCGCCGTGCGTCCAAGTCCGAGTCTCGCAGATGGTACCGTGATAAGAGGGAAACATTTAGAAGCAGCAAAAGAATTAACCAATTGGCTGTACAGCGTTTTCAGGAAATTGACCTCACCATCAACACATGAAAATCTGTTTGTTATTCATGGGACTAGAAAATATGCACCAAAGAATCTGATAATCTCTGAAGATAATGAAATTCACTGTCAAAATGCTGAAGATGCTTGGCATTAACTTAAAGGGTGAAACAGTTCCGACAGTTATGAAACCTAAAATATTTGACCAAAGAACGTTGAAACTTTAGAAGTTACCTCTTCTACAGGCAGACCAGAAATTTGTTATTCTATACTCATATGCCCCAATGACATTGATTTATGTTTTTCAAGTCATCCCAATGGATAAGATGTCACAAAAATTTTAACTGATCTTAAGATGTACCTTAAAAGCTATTTTACAACTACCAACAGACGTTTGAAACCTGTGGTGCATACCGACGGTCTTATTCTATTCTGCGCATCATGGGAAGCTCCATTATAACATATCAGCATCCGTAAAATTTTACAATCCTTCATCGAGCTGGTTGTTCATTCCGTAAGAGATTTTCACCAGGAAACTCAAATCTGTTTACAACCTCTTAACATTGCTCAGAATGACACCAGAGACTCTGCAACTCCTCTCCCAGATGCAAGGAAAGTCATAAGACATTTGAGAGAAACAGAATTTCAGCATTGGAGTGAGTTACCGCAAAAAGAAAAATCAGTTAATCTGTTTAGTGACTACACACCTGCCAATAAATGGATTCGAGATCATCACTCCGAATAGAGCGATAGTATCAGAATGACTACTTGAGTTATCACTGTGCGGGGAGGTCCTAGGACAATACCTTCTGTCGCATTGTGGCAGAGAGCACTTGCACAAGTTTTGGGTGCTTGCCCATATGGAGAAGTGCTGCGAAATAGCAGACACCATAACACCGGAAACTTGATGACAACAAGTATGAAGAAGAAAGGTTTTGAGGTCCTTGAGGAAGAGTGCGGCGTGTCCTATAGTGGTAGCAGCAGGCGCATCGACATTATTGCCTATAAGACACTGATGGTAATGGAGTATTCTTCGACCCTACCGATCGCTTTGAGCTATACTGCGATCATCCTGAAGAAGTGGATTCAGAAAAGATTCATTAATCCAATATATCCTATTACAAGAACGAATATTACCTAGAAAAATTATCTCGATTACTGGATTAATAATGGGAGCTAAAGGGACAATGTGCCAAAAATCATGGCCTGGACAATCACCTGCTGGCAATAGCATGGCAATCAGGGGGTAAATTCTCATCATGAGAAGCCATTTGTACTAGTGATCATAATATTTAGTTTTAAAAATGCATCGAAATTGGTATGCACTATTTTAACTGCATTTTTACATTACTTAGTAACGCAATGTAGCAAATGCAATTGTGGTTCTAATGAAGTCATTTCTACAAGATAACCATTAGCTCAAGGCACATCTGGAAATTCGTAATGTTAGGAGGCAAAGTGCTAACACTCGCTCAGATAAACTTCTGATGATTAGAATGGGAACGAACTAATTAAAACTTAGTAAGTCACCGAGTGAAAGATAGTATTTTATAGGCGAACGAGAGGCTTTGAGTTTAACAACATAAGCAGGAATGTCGATAGGAGTAGTGATATTCAGGAACAATAAAGTTTTCAACCAGACGTCGGCAACTTGCTTAAAACAATTCACCATTAATCTTCATTAAATGCATCAGTCAACTTAACCAGTGTTGTTTATCTTCAAACCCGCCCTTACCTAAGGTAAGGCTCGCATAGTTCACCACGGGCGCTGCAGAGAGCAGACTCATCCAAAACTAGGGTATTGGAGACGGCCTCAACGCGTGACCCATAGAGGCAGGCGACGTCACATCTAAGAGCTAAGCCCCAGCACCACAGCCCATGAAGAGCCAAGCCTTACCGCCCAGCCGTTGCGTCTCCCATCTCGGCCCACTACAGGCGTCATTGATAGTTCCTCGTTGGTCCCTCCGGGACTAACGAGGCTGCGTGCACCCCGTGCCAGACCTCCCAGAGGGAATAAACTCCCCATGCTGGTACCGGGGATCGAACCCGGGTCCTCCGCGCCAGAGACGTCACATCACACACTATATTTTGTGCAAATTTTTATTTGATACTTTATTTCAGCAAATTCTTAAGCAGATAACACCATTCCTTTTGTGCTTTCAGTAAACGAAAATGAAAATAACATCCTTCAAATTTTCCAAGAAAGTGTATAAAACGGACTAGACCACAAACTCCTATGTAAATAAAAGTAACGCCTCACTTGTTTTTTAAAAGAAAGATTCTATTTCGTGTTATATTACGCAGTCGTGATATTGCTCTTATCCATTCAGCTTTTCTCCACTTGGTATAACTCTAAATATCTACCCGTGTATTTGATCTCAACTCTTCCTGACCGACAACCATAGACTACATTACTTAATTATATGGCTGACCTACCTTAGAAGAGCAAAGCAACATTGACTTTGGCCCAACGTTTTCCTTTAGGAGCAGCCAACTTCAACTCTTCTCTGGTCACTGTAGCGTATATGAAATCGTCATCAACGAAATCAACATGGATTTTACATACGCTACAGGCTTTACATAGTCAGAGTTAAGTAAACTTGGCTGCTACATTTTAGATTTCTCTGCAAAATTGGAGCTCACGAAAGTTTTAAAGGAACAGAAATTATTGAATCGGTGATTTGAGATAAGAAACAAGCCCACTTTTTGCAAAAATATGTTGAAACATACATTTTATTTCTGAGTCTTCTCTGGTGTAAAAGAGAAATTTGTTCTGCATAAAGCATGAGTTCCACAGCCAATTAGACGACGACGCTGCGAAAAACACTGGAGGGTTGTGGTTGCAGAAGATCTTGCAGACCGCCCTCCGGTTCTTGCCAGGTCAGGGTATCAACCCTCTACTGGCCGTGTAAGTTGTGTTACATAATAGACGGTAATAAGGTTGGTTTGTTGGTGAATGTTTTTTTTTTTTTTTTTTGTTTGTTAATTAAGTATGTCAGAATATTGGTATGTCACGTCAGGAAGTTATGTCATAAATGTTTTTTTTTTTTTTTTTTTTTTTTTTATTTTTTTTTATACGTTGCCAAGGACAAGTCGTGGGCGTTTATAACGCTCTCCAGGGTCCAAGTCATACTCGCCTAGTCCCCGTATTAATTGGTTGAAACTGGAAGGGAGCTTGTCAAAGAAGGGTTTTGAAAGTATGTTGATATATTGCTTCACTGAGGGAAAGTGAAGATCCTTCTGAATGGTAGCATTTGGTATATACCATGGAGAGTTTGTAGCCGTTCTAAGATATCTCGACTGAAGGACTTCTAGCTGTCTCAGGTGTGTTTGAGCTGCTACTCCCCAGATCTGGCAGGCATATGTAAAGGCTGGTCTAAGCACTTGCTTGTACAGTAACAGTTTGTTGTCCAAGGACAAGCGAGATCTCCTGTTGTAAAGCGGGTACAGCATTGCCATTCGTTTGTTAACCCTATTGCTGACGTCTTCCAGGTGTGTCTTCCAGGTAAGTTTGACGTCTAGGGTAACTCCTAGGTATTTCACACAATTAGACCACGGCACATCTTCCCCTGCCAGGCGGATGGGTGCCACGTCAACCATCGGGCGACGGCCAAAGGTTATAGCTTGGCTTTTCTGAGGGTGGATACGTAACCGCCATCTATTAAACCAGGTGGTCAGTAGGTCAGCATATTGTTGAATGCGCCTAGCTGACATATAATTTTTTGAAGATGTTGAGGTAATGGCGGTATCATCCGCAAAAAGATAGAGTGAGCACCGTGGTAGTGTAGGCAGAGTGTTTATATACAGAAGAAACAGTGTGGGTCCCAGTACACTGCCTTGGGGTACGCCGGCACGTATAGGATGAGAGGTGGAAGTAGCATCTTCATAAGCTACAGCGAAAGATCTGTTTTGAAGATAGGAGTACAGTAGATGGATGAGATATGATGGAACTTGATATGTGAGGAGGCGAGAAATAAGTCCCTCATGCCAGACGCTGTCGAAAGCCCTAGTTACGTCCAACAATAGGGCTGAGACGTAATGACGTCTGTTAAAGGCTGTGTATATCTCATCCACCAGCCGGAGAAGTTGGTGAACAGTTGAGTGTGATGTTCTGAAGCCGAACTGTTCGGGCCTAATGACATTGTGCCTGTCTAAGGTACTCCTTATCCGTGTCTGTATCACGTTCTCAAAGAGCTTGCTCAGAACGGGAAGTAAGCTGATCGGTCTATAGCTCTCTGGAGATGACGGATCTTTGCCTGGCTTGCATATTGTGATAACTTTCGCATACTTCCATGTTTGTGGGAAGTGCGAAGTTTTAAGTATGGCATTGAAAATATGTGCCAATAGTTTCAGCCAATCAGGTGGAAGGGCTTTAAGAGCGGCGTTTGTGATTCCGTCAAATCCTGGTGCTTTGTAGGGAGCAAGCTTGCGTATATATCCTGTGATTTCCTGCACCGACGTTTCCTCAAGGTGAGAATAATCAGCAGGAACCTGGAGAAAGTTGGTAATCTCCGTTTGGACTTGAGTGATGTGGTCCTGGTCAGCTGAATCCGCTGCCATAAAAGATGTTTCCAAATATCTAGCTTGCAATTCAGCTTTTTCTTTTCCCGACTGAGCTATCATCTGTCCGTGTCGAAGAGGTGGGTTTTGTTGTGGAATACCCATTAGTACTTTGGTTGTCCGCCAAAGAGAGCCGTCTTCAGGTTTTAAGTGACAAAGGTGAGACTCCCATTTGTTGTTTGAATGTTGGCGGAGTTCAACCTTAAGTTCCTCTTGTAGACGTCTGTAAAGTGTCTTGTCCTCCGGGGACCTGGAGAACATATAACGTCTCCTGGCTCTATTCTTGTTCTGTATCAGGGCCCTTATCCTACCAGGTAGAGGCTCGCTGTTAAATTGGTGTAGTGTTGGCTTTGGCGATGCGCTCTTGATCGCAGACACTATGGCCTCTGTTGTATTTTTCACCAATAGTTCAACTTCCTGGGAAGTTGTGCAGGGTTCAAGGCGTGGTTGAACTTGTTCCAATATATTGGTGAACTTTTCCCAGTTTGTAGTTCGAGGCGACGGAACTGGCCGTGCTAGTTTATATGTTGGCTTAGATGGAAAAGTAATGAGGACTGGATAGTGGTCAGAAGATAGAGCTGGCACTGTATATAATATTATGTGAGGTCTCACATTTTTGACCAGTGCAATATCAAGCCAATCTGGAGGTCTGCGATCGCCGTAGTGTATGGTAGGTGAGTTAGGGACCTGTACTGAGATGGCTCTCGAGGTCACATAGGCATTTAACTTTTGCCCTCGGTGAGATATACAGGTGGAGTTCCAGTTTTGGTGTTTACTGTTATAGTCGCCTGCAGCTATAGTTGGTACTGGAGAGGAGAACAGTAAATCCAGTTCCCTGTCTAGCAACGGCCTTGTTGGTGCAATATACACCGAGAACAGGTTTAGGGGTCCTCGAGCCGTGCTTATCTGGATACCAGTAGCTTCCATGTTTCTGGTATTTGAGATGTCAAGTTGATGGTGACAGATGGAGTCATTTATATATATTGCTGTTCCTCCAAAGCCATCTTCACGATCCTTTCTGTAGCATTTCATTCCAGGGATTTTCATCCTTATGTGCGGATGCAGGTGTGTTTCCTGTACTAATAGTACCTGGACTTTGTGCATAGCTAGAAAGTCGCTTAGTTCTTCTCTCTTGGATCGCAGCCCATTTGCGTTCCAGTAGCATATTATGAGCTTGGAGAAGTCTGGTTTTGCAATGGGCGTACTAGCCATGACGACTACAGAAGGTGAAGACGGTGCGGATTAGCACTGTGTCCGCCGAAAGTGATGGTGGGCGCGACAGAAGTGCTTCTGCCAGTGCGGCAGCAAACTGGATGCGGAGGTGACAAGGAATACGGTCGATTACCTCGTAAAAGGCCGAATCCATTTCCTCGAAGTTTGAGGCAGATGATGCTTGGTTTGCGTGAGCATTCCTGGCTGGTGGTGTAGTAATAGTAATGGTGTTTTCTCCCATTGGTTTAGGTTGTCGCTGAACGGCCAATGAGGGGATGTTGGAGGAATGCCTTAGATGTTGTGCTTGTCTCTGTGGCAATGGCGTTTTCTCCAGAGGCTGAGACTCCTGGTTCGAGGAAGTGTTTGCTGCAGCAGCATAAGATGAGAAACTTAGGGGCTGGCGAGATGGTAAGCCAGGGTGCCTAGTTCCGTAAAAAGCCTCCTTTGGAAGACCGCGAGGGTTTGGGACCCTGGGTGCGGCATCAACTCTGGATGGTGTTCCTTTCTTGCGGCACTCCATCTCGTATCTTGCCTCTTGCCAAATTGGACATTTGGCGTATCTACACGAGTGTGCATCCCCACAGTTTGCACAGGTGGGTTGCGCCCCATCTATCAGCCTCTTGGGACAGGAGTTTCTTTCGTGGCCTTTTTCACCACAAAAAGCACAAACAGGGGAAAGGTTGCACCCTGCAGCTCCGTGAGTGAACTGCTGACAGTTCGTGCACTGTTGAGGTCTACGGGGTGGTCTGTAGGCCTCCACTTTAACAATTGCAGAAAACATGTGCGTTTCTTGGTATATCCCCTCGGTGACTTCAGTTTTTTCTAAAGCCACACGGAAGTGGGGCAGGGGGCCTTTGTAAGGTCCACGAACAGCACGAAGCTGGGCTACGTTGACCACTGGGTAGCCCTTACTCTTTAAGAGGTCTGACACCTCTTCAGTGGTGATGTACTGAGGCACGTTTTTTATAGTTACGTGCAGCCTCTTTTCTTCAGCCAAAGGAGTGGCGATAAATTCCAGTTTTTGCGACTCCAAAAACCGGCGGACTTGCCTATGGGCTTCAGGGGAAGTTGTCTGAATGCACACTGTCTGTCGTGCATTTTTAACTGTAAATAGAGGCTCTCTTGCCTCGCGGAAGTGATGGATAACCTTCCTGGCATCCTCTGGATTACGCAGAAAGATTGGCGTAGTCCTTCTTGTATTCTGTTGCGGTTGTTGGGCAACATTGCCTGTCTGGCTTACATTTGGAGTGGCAACATCTTCTTCCATGCTCTCTGCCACGTTATTTTGAGTAGACGTGGAAGCCAGAGCTTGGTATTGATTTGCCGTAGATACTGGCACGTTTACACTGGGATGAGAGGGTGTATTTCTCTTCCTCTTTGGCTGTACTGTGTGCCACTGTTGTTGGGATTTCGTGGCCTGGTCGTGATGGAATAGATAGCTATCTATTGCATCTAATCTTGCCTTGTGTGCAGCCATGGAGATGTACAGTTGAGTGCAATCGCTTCTCGGTATTTCGTTTTTAGGCAGCATTTCAAGCAGTTGGGAATCAGCTTGTTTGATGTAAGCTTGCCGTGCTTGGCGCTCGCTTACAAGGGTGTTGCGAATATGCTCCTCCAAGGGTAGTGATGGCTCCTGGATGAGTTCCTGTCCAAGGAACGTTAAAATATTACCTCCCTCAAGGTAATATAAGCTCATTTTTCCAGTTTCGGATGTCAGGGGACTAGGCATGGTCAGTCGTAAAGTTTGGTGAGCGCGGTTTGCCCGGGTAATAGAGGACAGGACCAAAAGGCGCCGTATCAGTAGTAAAACTGATGGCTAAGTCTTATTACCCTACCCACCGGTCTTAGAAATTGGTTTAGAGTGCTTTAAAAGCACAAAAGTCGTGTGGAAAGAGTACAATTGATACAGAATTTTTGTACCAATCGGTCAGCCTAATACAACGACGAATCACAACGCCGGGATGAAGAAATGATAGACGCTTCTTCTCTCTGATTCGTCCACAAATCTGCATGCAGGAGCGCTAGTAAAGTTACGTCCGCTTCTCACGAAGGTTGGAACGCAACCCGAACCAGCCAATTAGAGATTACATTGATTTTAAAATATATTTAAATCCATAACTAGTTTTCTTTGTATACTCATAGAGGGCATTGATGTTCGTTAGTCCCAGAGTTACTTAATTCATTGAATGTTCACTATTTGTATAGCATAGTATGTTGGACATACTGGCATTATTGACCAGATTCTTGTTTTCAGCTAATGGTGCAGTGAATATTACAACGTTATTAACTACTTTTCTGCTGCTAATCATAGATAGCTTTGAAGGTGGATCTTCAAGAAGGAAAAAGAGAAAAAGTGTTCGAAATACTGAGGACTATGCGCTATGAAAAAAGAAAGTTCGTTTAGTTGGGAGGAAATATGTCATTGGAAAGAGTAAATCTATGAATGCAAAGCATTCCGATCCTGGCTGCCACTGTCGGTTGAATTATACAAATAAATGTTCTGATGTTGATAAAATAGCTATTCTATGACAGCGCCTCAGGGATCAACTAAAAAGCAAGAATATGCATTTCTAGTGGGACTAATACAAAGTAAAGCAGTACAGAGAAGAAGCACAAGAAATTAAGAGGGATCTTAAATAAAATATAATCATGTATTCTTTATGTGCTAGGTGTCAGTATAATTCGCGTTTGCAAATAACATTTTAAACTTGCATGCTATTTGTGGGAAACCTGTTTACCGCTTAGCATCCATTCTACTTTAGAAGGTTGTACAGTACCTAAAGGAGTAGTCGTAAGATAGATCATCACCTTAGGGCATTTCCTAGGCATCAAACACATGAATCACACAAACCCACTTCATACCTTGACTCACAATTTATGTGGTTTAAAGATGTATCAGCTTTTCTATGAAGATAATACATTCAGTTAGCATTGTTAAACTATGAGTACTACCTAAGGCATTACAAGGAAAACTACGGGTTTAGACTTGTTTGTCCTCAAACAGATGTGACATTTTTAGAAAAAGGTCCGTGTGTGTGTCTGTGAACAGCAAATTCCAAAACGAAATATCGGTTAACAAGATAGCTGGTATTTAAGTTTAATACCTTTCAAGGCTGCGACACAAAGGTTTTGAAGGCAATTCTCCTACTCTAAACTACCTTTTACATGGAACATTTTTCCAAAATGTTGATTTCGTCAAAAATGGCTCTAACGATTTTGTTTGAAATGTTTAAGATATATTCATGGCAAATGAAATGTATATTTTGAACTTTCTGGCCCGTGTAGCCTGTTTATTTTTGCTGATCTTCGCATAACTAGTAAACGTAAGAGATAGACCAAATCTTACTATGCAAAACATGTGGATCTCGTTAAAATACACATCATGTTAAAATGCATTTTTTTTTCTTGTGGAGTGAACCATTTCGGAGACATTCCTTGTTATTTGTGTGAGTTTTGCAATACTTGAGCTCTTCTCACTTTCTTCACTTTTTTATTTCTTGGCCGTGCAAAGAGAACACAACTTTAAAGCCCTCATATAGAGACCAGCTTTTAAAGATTTGACCATCGCTCAAAGCCTACTTATTCTCTTTGCACCTACAAGAAAATTAGCAATAAAATAGTTCCTATAAATGTATATCTTTACTAACATGAAGAAGATAGAGGAGTAAGAGTTTGTAAGAATAGTTTGTACAAAAGTAGAGGAAGTCATGAGTGCAACACATCAGATTTTTCTCCCAGTCTCCTCTTAAAATGTTAAGCTAAGATTATTTGCCGGTTATAGACAGATTAAACACACATCCATATCTTAGCGTACAGTTTAATTTTCAACTGCAAAAGTCTAAACCACTATCTCTAATTAGTTCTTGTTAACAAAAAGTTTTCTTGACAAAATCCCTGTGTTGCGATTACAGCAAACGTTACCTAATAGTCACAGAGGTGAATATAAAAGCATTTGTGTATAGCCCTGAGTATACAAAACATTTGAACGTAGAAGCAATAGAGTCAGTCAGCTACAAGCTAAACTCCCGCAGGTGAGCCCACAGTTCGAATTGAACATACTCGCCGGCGGATGTTACAATTCATAAAATGTTTGATTTTATGGCCTCAAAGGAGCGCTGGGGCCGAAACAATGAGACAATGAGCAGAACAAAAATGCTCTAGGACAATTTTAATGAGCGTAAATACAGTTTTAAGCATTTTCAGCCAATACGGATAAATTACAGTATCACTGAATGAATCGCTGTTAGGTACAACAGAAAAATAATTACTAGTTTAGATCTGTTCAACCGTGTGCTTTACATGCAAGCACGAAATGTTGTACATTTTATACCGTGTGTTACAAAATAAACCGACAAACTTTTAACGGTTACAGAGGGTGTTATGCGAGCACCTTGGTAAGGACACTTGTGGCTATGAGTGTGATTGTTTGCAATAGATCAAAATCAAAAGTAGCCAGTACGTTAATGGCAAAACTTTCCTGAGCTGCTGCCACTTAATCGTGGCCATTATATCAATACCTCCATAACACATAATTAAATTTGAAGCAAAAAATCTTATATGTTGCACTCAAATCACTTTCTCTACTCTTGTACTATCATTACAAACTCCATCCTCATTCATCTTCTTTATATTAGTCGATATAAACATTTTCAGAAATTATCTTATTGCTAATTTTCCTATAGGTGCATGGGAAATATGGAAATACAGGCCTTGTTTTTTTTTTTTTTTTTTTTTTTTTTTTTTTTTTTTTTTTTTTTTTTTTTTAAGGTGGAGGGGAAAAATCTTGTTTCGAGACCCCATGGTACTGTGGGAGTCGCCATTGAAGATGGCCATACCCACTAAAAAACCCCATCCACCGGATTAGGAAGGTGAAAGCCTGCTGCGGTACCGCCTGTAGCACCCGCGCATTCAGTGGTGAAGATAGAGCTGGTTCGCATAGCGTAACCAGACGGAGAAGGTTAGGAGCTAGGAGACGAGCTTGACCGAAGCCCAGCTTGCCCCCTAGCGGAGTCATGGATGGTTTGGTAGGAGTCATTTGTGATTGCTGTCAGGAATCAGGGTGCTATGAATCTTGGCGTGAATTCGCCGCGTCTGTTCGTGCGCCTCAGAAGTCTGGGAGCGTGTCGATACCCTGCATGCTGGATCCCTGAAACAATCTAAATATACCTGTACATACACTAAGAACAAAGGAAGTGCGTACAATTAGTCCCTTAGGTTAGTGGTAATTTGTGCGCTTGTGGCGTCGTCAAACTAGTGTGATTATAATTGTTACGTTCCGCCGAATGGCGTCGTTTGCAATTCATAATTAAGGTTGTTGATATACCATCCGGCATCGTCAATTGGGTGAGTGCATGTCCGTTGTATCGCCTGTTCGTCTGGAGTGCACACTTGGCGGGCAGTCTGCCTGAGATGCAGGTGCGAGCCAGTGCCACTCCCGCGGGGGCCCTCATCCCCCTTGGTCCGCCTTATAAATAAGGACTTGAGGGTTATCTGAAGAGAAACTGTAGGTATGAATGTGTGTGTGTGTGTGTGTGTGTGAGAGAGAGAGAGAGAGAGAGAGTGAGAGTGATGCACAGTTCACATATGGATAACATCGGGGTAGTTAACTAGGTTGTCCAGATATTGTTGCATGTCAACATCTGGCTCCCCGAGACCAATAGTTCTCTGGAATAGAGATAGTGGCCTTGCATGTTTGTCGTGCGTTATATCATAATTTCCTAGGTTTTGAATTAGTTCGTTGTGGTTTTTGTTTTTCTTGTCAAGTAAGTTACAGGTGAGCCTTTTTATGAACTGTTCAATGGAATGTACTTTTAGCTCCTCGTGTAATTGGAGCGTTGGAGCTACTTCGGGTAGTCTCGCGATTATTCGGAGTACTCTATTCTGCATCGTTTGCAGTCTCTTTATGTGTGTTTTTGCTGCATGTCCCCATACGGGTGCAGCGTATGTTAGGATGGGCCGGATTAGTGTTTTATAAAGTGTAGTGCCCATCTCTAACTTTAGAGTACTGTTTGTGTTGATTATTGGGTATAGCTTATTGAGTTGTGCATTGGCTTTGGCTCTTACTGTGTCTACGTGCTGTTTCCACGTAAGGCCCTGGTCCATTGTTACCCCTAAGTAGGTGATGGTTTTGCTGTTCCATTGGATTGGCTCTTGGCCAAGCGTTAATGGCTGAAGGCCGTGTTTACCATGACGGTGCTTAATTCGCTTGGTGAATACAATTGCCTGGCTTTTTCTGGTATTTACCTTAATGCGCCATTTCGTGAGCCATGGCTCCAAATCATTTAGAGCATTTTGTAGCCTGGTGCGTATAATCCTCGGCATGGTTGATTGTGTGACAAGCGCTGTGTCATCCGCATATAGATATCGGTCTACTCTTATCGTCTCTGGTAAATCATTTATGTAAATATTAAAGAGGGTGGGCCCCAATAAACTTCCTTGTGGGACCCCTGCCCTGATTGGCCGTCGCGTTGATGTCTCTGTTTCGACTGCCGTGCGGAACGTTCGGTGAGATAGATAGTCCTTTATTATGGCTATCATAGAGTCCGCGAATTCCAGTGACATGAGCTTTCTGAGTAGACCAGCGTGCCACACGCGATCGAAGGCCCGTTCAATATCCAAGAAGATGGCCCCTGTGGATCGGTTTTCGTTGAATCCTCGCGTGATGGATTCCGTCATTCGCAATAGTTGTAGTGTTGTCGAGTGTTGTGCCCGGAATCCGAATTGTTCGTTAATTACTAGGTTATTTTTTATTATGTGGTTCGTAAGTCTTTTGAGTATTATTTTCTCTAAAACCTTGCTCATAGTGCTGAGGAGGCTGATTGGCCTATAGTTTTCAGGCTGTGATTGGCTCTTTCTCGGTTTAGGGAACATGAGAATTTTGGCCTCTTTCCACTGTGGAGGGAATCTGCCTTTTTCAATTGTATAGTTAAATATATCTGCCAGTAGCTTCAGTGCTTTGGCTGGCAGATGTTTTAGTACTATATTTGGAATTTGGTCTGGCCCTGGGGCCTTCCTAGAGGGCAGGTGTTTAATGATCCATTTGATCTCACCCGCATTCGTTTTTCGCGTCTTATTATGCGTTGGTGTTCTACCGATATTCATGACCATTGCTTCCGTTTCGTCCACAAATGCTTGGTCTGACGGAAAGGCATTCGGTTCAAATGTCGCCTCTAGGGTGTCTGCAAATGCTTCAGCTTTGGCTCGGGGAGTTTCCGCTATTCCGTTAGGCGTGTGGAGGGGAGGGACATGTGTGTACGTAGCGATAGTCAAATCTTTTAAAGGTGGTTGCCATAATTATGAATGCTTTGAAATCACGTTTTCTTTGCACCGCAAAGAGATAGAAAAGAATGAATAATGACCTTTCATTTGAGAAAACTCACACAAATAATAAGGAATATCTCCGAAATTGTTCACTCAAAAAAAAAAAAAAAAAAAAAAAAATTAAAATAATAATAATAATAATAATAATAATAATAATAATAATAATAATAATAATAATAATAATAATAATAATAATAATAATAATAATAATAATAATAATAATAATAATAATAATAATAATAATAATAATAAAAACATTTGGACACAAATTGTGTTTTAACGAGATCTCCATTTTTGAGTAGTAAGATTTGGTGTATCTCCTACGGTTTACTAGTTATGCAAAAGTTATCACTAATAAACAGGACTACATGGGCTATAGCCAGAAAATTCAAGATATACATTCCATTTGACATAAAAATAGGTATTTTTAAAATTTTAAGCAAAATCGTTAGAGCTATTTGTGGGAAAGTCAAAATTTTCGAAACATTTTCCATGTAAAGGGTAGTTTAGGGTGGAGGAATTTTCTCCACAGGTTAGGCTCTTCACAGGACACACCCACCCACCCACACACACACACACACACACACACACACACACACACACACACACACACACACAGGACCTTTTTCTAAAATTGCTTTTTCTTTGGATTCGGGGAGCCTCAAAACATATTTGCGTTGAAATCTCGATATCAAATTTTTGGGTCGAATTCAATATTTCCCCTACTACTATATTTGCGTAGTAGAAGAAGTAAAATACGAAAGCAGCGCGAGAAATGAATACGTGGGCTATGCATTTGTTTGGAAAAAATATGTTTAGCCTCTTGTATTGGGTTAGAAGCCAGCATCACCAGCTTGCCAACTGAGCACACTAAAGATTTTGCTATTACGTATTGTGGCGAGCCATTGTTTGGCTCTCTGACAGGAATGATATTCTATGCAAAAGTGCAAGTATCAGTGATGCACTGGCTCTTGCTAATGGAGCATTTATGTAAAGCGCATAACTAAAATGTCACAATTGTAATTATTTTTGCAATTCTGGAAGCGAAATTGACTATTTTAGACTGGAAATCAGTTTTATATTGGTGTTGAGTCTGTACTTATTTGCAATAAATGATATACGACTACAAATATTCAAATCAGAAATTATTACGTAACTTCAAAGCTGGTCAGTGAGCCAAGGTTATCCTATAAGGCGAAATTAGCAATAGTACAAAATTTAGTCACAAAATGATATTGGATTTTAATGTTATGATTCTGCATCTATGGCCAAGGTTATCGGGAGGTTGGCGTCCTACAGTGAACCGAAAAAATTTACGCCGCGCGCTCAGCCAGCGTAAACAGGACAAGCGCTATCACAAGAGAAGTAGAACCTTCTGGATGTTTCGACATCGCAAACGTACTGGAAAGTTCGTAGTTAGACAAACGAGCGCTCTCGCGAAACGAGTCAGCCTTGCGATGTTCTAGAGTGAGTCAGTTTGGCGAGTGAGGAGTTTCTTGAAGCGAGTAAGAAAGCTAGTGTCTGCGTTTCTGGTGTGACGAGAAGTGCTGTTCTCCGAGCGAGTTGGGGACGACCGCAAGCGTTGTGACAACTGTGCCGACAAGTAGTGAGTACTGTTACTACATGGGAGTGGAGATACCTTGTGTTCGACTCCCTAGCGAGTGACCCCTCCAAAAGAAGAGGCTAAGTCGAATTTAATCAGCTACGCTGCTACATCACAGAACAGTATGAAGTAAGAGTGAACAGTTGAACTGGTTCACATTAGTGAAGTGACAGAGTGGGCTAAGCGATCTTTAGGCCAACGTTAAACTCGCTGAGAGCAAAAACTGAGTGAAGTGACACTTTGTTGGACAAAGTCAAAAAATGAAGATACACAATAGTTCACGCCGAAAATCAAGCCACTTCATGTTATACCAGCTATTGCACAGTGGGCCAAATGACAGTCAAAATGGGACAAAAGTATTTTTATGGAGCAATTGATCTCAATAACGGGTACAGTTAGTATTAACAGCTATGAAACACATATCAACGCATAAATGTAATATAGTTTTTATTTAGTGGTCTTATATCAAATAAATGAATACATTTTATGAACTATCGTACTCCACATTAGTGTGCGAATGCTGATGTTCATTATCCAAGTATGCTCCCTCTCTTCCTTCCCTTGTAAATCAGTTCTTTCAGTCAAATAAAGCAAATTTTGTGCTTCTTTACAGAGAAGAGTCTTTAGTTTTTCATACAGCTTTCGTAAACTCGATATTAAAGAATCCGATGATACCAGAAAATTGTTCAATAGATCACCCACTGTTATGATGGCGAGAACTTCTTCTTGTGTCTGATCGAATCTTTTAATATCCTTGCGTCTCTTCAGTCAGTTGACCAATGGTTATCATTGCTGTGTTTGTGATCTGAGATCCATGAATTAGCACTTTGGGACACTCACAGGGATGTAAAACCAGGGGTATTTATTTCCAGAAAATCCTAAGGTTTCAAGCGCATGTACTCATAAGTCAAATGCACTATAATGTATTCTCCTTCCAGAAATCACTAGAACACTTGTCCCATGCAGGAATTTGAATATGGTTAGGCCTACAGCATTTTGTTGACGATGGTCGCGGATTTTGCCAGTACACAGTTTATGTATTTTCATTTTCTTCACCATATGGTAAAAGCGCAACTAAGGAAACGAATGAAAGCTTCTGCATCAGATAAATAACTGCTTAAATTCTTGATGACCTAATCACCGTCACACCCCTATTTGATGAATAACTTCAGGTTACCCTGTTTAAAAATAATAGTTGGAATTGACTCCATATATAACGTATTAACGTATTAAATATTAACCTATGCAATATTAATAAGGCAATATAAATATTGAGGTGGTAAAAATCAACAAATAGGTTTGATTATATTTCATATCTGTATTAATCAAAATCAAAATAGTGTAAGTTTAAGGGTGTAAAAATGCTAGCGGCCTAGACCCTAAAAGTACGTAATATAGGAGGGTAGGTTAAGTTGGTATACGTGAATACGGGATAATTCATTTGCCTGCAATGTCAACATTACCGGAAAGGCCATGAAATCGTACTATCTCCCAAAAAATATAGGTACAAGATATTGTAGTATATCTTCAAGCGCCTCTCATACTAGAATCTTAATGAGTATGTTCTTTATATTTTCCTGTTCATTTTGTTTTAAGCACCACATCCATCCTCGTTGTTTCGTATCTTGTTCCTCTCTCTCTATCAGCTTAATCGGCCATAGAATTTACGCCAAGAATTTATGAGAAGAGATTTACCTGAATGGCTCTGGCGTTCCTAAGGGTTATTATGTACGCAAAAATGCAACTCTTACAAACTGTTCATCATCTTGCTCATCTAAGGCAAAATGGGTTCCGATGAGCTGTCGGAAATGAAGCTATCTAACTTAACGACCTACTTCGCTGCAAAGAAATGCGTAGAGGGCTCTCCTTTACCTTAATTCGAAAGTTAGAGGGTTGAGGCGGTTTCTGAGAAAAGTTGATATCATTATCTCGATTACAGCAAATGGAAGAAAATCTTAGGTATTGTCTTTCAGTTTCAAAAATGAAATGTAGCATAAATATCAAACACTGTATTTAAGTACAATATTATCCCGAACACTTTCAGAAACATCCCCACCCTCTGCATGGAAAATTTTGCATTATTTTTTTTATTGAATCATAAGTTTCAGTAAATGTTTATTAAAGGACTGTGGGGCTGAAAAATGACCGAAAAATTACCAAATTGACGATTTTTAGGTTTAAGCTTATGAATGTTCCCCAAACCTTTAGTCATCGGTTGACAGTGATTTTTTTGGATTTCGCCATTTTGAAGGTCTGGCGGAAACTTTAAATGCCATATGCCCCACATTTAAACGCCCATTTTTTGCTAAAAATTTCGACAGTATTGGGCAAAATATGGGCCAAAAAACAAGCAACAAAGAAGGTAAGTGCGACTTATGCAGCAGGGCAGTTTTAGACCAAACAGATAATCTGACTCATGATCTTGTGTGTAGAAAAACTAGTTTTTCTGAACTTAAGTTTTAATACACTATCCGCTCCTATCTGTTAAAAAAATTAAACACCCAAAAGTTTTTTTTCCCTGTAATTTCCATCAAAACAAAGAAGTTAATTACCTTGAAAGTAATCATTTTTTTTTCCTGCTAGTGATTGATGGTGTTTTCTGGGCAATTAGAGCTTATAAAATAATAAAAATGTGTATTTTCGTGTTTGATGCGCATGGAATATTTTGAATACTAAGGTATGTTTGCATTGTGAATAAATTTAATGATTAATTCCCTCAAAACTGTAAGACAGATTGTGCTGGAGCTTTGTATGTTGGTTTATAGCATAAATAACCTTAAGTGTGCAAAGTATTGATTTCATACCTATGTATAGAATATAGAAAATTGAAATTTCAGTCCCAGTCCTTAAGATACCAGATAATATACCAGATAATAATCTGCATGACCAATAATATGTAATCTTGACTCACAACTTATGTAAAATAATTTTTTCTTTAGTTATTTCAAGATATTTGGTACCCTAGGTTTGTATTTTATCAATACTTCGTGTTTATTTGATCGATGAATTGCTATCTTTCTCTTTAAGTGCAAAGAGAAAACTTGAAGTGGTTCGCGTTTTAGAGTTTGAGTGTCGCCTAATCTTCCAACTTCCCTTGTAACTGCAAGAGATGCAAAGGTAAACAACCGAAGTTGGAACTGCATAATATATCCAAAACTAAGCCTTGTAAAAGTTGATTGATATCGTGGTGTAAGTGAATGCCATTAGTTATACTTGGTGTAAGAGCGATTACAAAGTGATTTTTGTAAACGTTGCTAATTTTTTATGAGGAGTTTGAAAACAGTATAAAAGGGTAGATCCCAATTCAAAAATTCAGTTGACCCCAGAATAACCATCAAAAGTTCCTCCAAATATAATGCGACTAATGGCATCTACTTTTTCCATGATATCAAGCAACTTTTATTTAAGACATTTCTTTCTACAACGATATTTCTTGAGATATTTTACGGTCTCAGCTTAAATGCTCCATCCTGTATAATAAACCCATGCAAACTTTTATCATGATTAACATCAAATAAATACAATTATTATCAACAAAGAACCGTTTCGCCGAAAAAAAAAATAATTTGTGTTAAATATTTTGAGCCATCTAGCTTCCTAACAAATGGATATAAATGATCCATTATTTCAATAACTGTCGCGTAAGCATTGTTTAAACAATGCTGTAATGCATGTGTACCTTAATTTGAACATGGGCGTCGCGAACGGGGGGCAAGGGGGGTCCGCGGCCCCCCTTGGAATTTAGTTAACCTAATGTGCAATCAATTACTGACTATTAAACTATTATTTTAATTAAGAACAATTGTTATTTAGCACAAATCAATACGGTTATCTGCAACAAATATAAATTTTGACAATAAAATAATGAATTAATAATATCTGATTGCAAACTTCCAACATGTGCCCCCCCCCCCCCCGGAAAAAAGTCTGCCGACGCTCATGAATTTGAATTAGCCAGGATTTAATATTAACGCAACGTTGCAAAAATCTCTTAAAAATTAAACTTTGCATTACGTTTTAACATTAAATTGTGACTTAATTCATTCAAATTAAGGTAGAAATGCATTACAGCATTGTTTACACAATGTTTGTTCGATAGCTAATGAAATAATAAACCAGTTATATTCATTCCTCAAGAAGAAGGCTAGATGGCTCTAAATATTTGACGCATTTTTTTTCGATGGAAGGGAAGTCATTCCTTCTAACATTTGCTTCACAGAAGCATTACAAACAAAAAGTCTAATGGCATTTTGTTCTTTGATCAGCCAATTTCAAAAAAATAAATAGTTTTTTTTTTAACCTCAATTGGATGCGTAATTCCACAAGAATGCACGATGACATAGCTTCGGTATTAATTATGGGACACCACACCGGGTTACGAAATAATTAATCACTTAAAAGACGTGAAGGAATACTCCAAGCTGCCCTCTTACGCGTTAGGTAAATCGACAACGTTGCGCTGAGATTGGTCAGGGAAATGACCTAGTTTGTGAATGTAAACAGGCCGGGCACTTTCGCTTTCGTTGGGAGCTAACGCTTGTGATTGGCCCCTACACTCTCCAGTAAACACGGAAGGACAGGCAGGGTATGAGTTTGTTTTTAAGACACACCGTTACGCTGCTTATGTACTGAGTAGGGAAAATGCCCACCGACACAATGACAGATTGTTTTCGATAAGACTAAAATATCTCCGTAGACAAAAACGTAAGATACAAAATGTGTTCCAAATACCGACATCTACCTCTGGTTTAAATTAATGTAATGACTTCCCTTCCACCCGGTATATATGTTGGATAGAGAAAATCATGTGAATGTGAAGTATCCTATTAGAAAAATGCCCGTTACCGAGGTGTATGTGTGTGTTAACAGCATAACTAAAAACAAGTGCCATAAATACTAAATTCTTACTTAAATCAGATGCTGCTTAAAGGCATTAGAAAGATTTTCAAGAAATTTCATCATTCACTTCCTTTAAAACTGGCTCTAACGAGTTTCTGTTCATACAAATTAAGTTCTGAGCAATTTTGTAAAACTGGCAAGTTACAGGAGTCATGAAAACATATCCAATATAGAGAAAAATAAAGTTCATTAAAATACAGAAATTGTATTAAACATTTTACTTTCTCTACTAGTAACTATAGTAAATAGGGGAAGTTTTGTAATCGATCCAAAAATTCTATGTCGAGTTTTCACAAAAAAATATGTTTTGAGACTCCCTGAACCAAAAAAGTATTTTAGAAAAAGGTCCATTGTGTGTGTGTTTGTTTGTTCGTGTGTGTGTGTGTGTGTGTGTGTGTGTGTGTGTGTGTGTGTGTGTGTGTGTATGAACAACATAACTCAAAAACGAACATTCGGGGTCAAAAAACAAATTTGTATTCAAGTTTACTATTTTTCAAGGCTGCGACACGAATTTTGAAGAAAATGCCACTACTCTAACCTTTACGTGAACAATTTTTCCAAAATTTTGATTTTTTTCTAAAATGAATTTAACGATTTTGATTAAAAAGCATATTTTTATCGCAAGTGAAATGTGTATTTTGAATCTTCTGGCTATAGGCCTGTTTACTCTTGAGTTTTGCATAACTGGTAAACCATAAGAGATAGACCAAACCTTACTGTACAAAAATAACACACAAATTATGTCTGAATGCACTTTTTGTAGACTGAACCATTTGGGAGACATTCCTTGTTATTTCTGTGAGTTTTGCAATACTTACACTCTTCTCATATGGAAGGTCACTATTCACTTTTTTATTTGTTGGCCATGCAAAGAGAACGGAATTTCGAATAATGACCACCTTTAAAAATTTAGTATCACTCAAAGTTACTGTGTTCCTATATTTCCTTGCACCTACAGGGAAATGAACAATTAGGTAATTTTTGCGAATGTTTATCTCGACTAACAACAAGATGGAGGGATAGGAGCTTGTAAGAATAGTTAGTACACGAGTAGAGAAATTCACGTGAGTGCAGCACCTCAGATTTTTTCTTTGCATTAGGCGCTTTTGACACCCGTGTGCCGGGCGCTGACCACATCCCACCTCCAGTACTGCACCCCCTTATGACGCCTATGCTGGGCAGAGATGGGGGACACAGCGGTCGGGCCGTAGACCTTGGTTCGACAGGGCTGTTGTGCTAGGGGTAGGAACCTAACATTATTTGTTAATCATTATTTTTTGTTCCATTTGTACGCCGCCTTTAATGTCTACGGCCATATCGCAGGTTCTTCCTTTGAAAAAAAAAAAAAATTGATCATGGCAATGATGTTCACTCGTTTACTCTTGATGTAACTGTGGATTTGTTTACGTTGGGTTTTATCTATAAACCGCACTCATATTTCCGTACTCTAGGGCTCTAGGGTGCACGGGCTTTCCTGAACGCAAATCTGCAGGGACATGCTTTTTACCAACACTTTGCTAGGGTTATAAGAATCCCACTAGGGGAATTAAACTCATTCATTTGAAAAATTAAAACATTGGCTATTTTTGAAGAGTACAAAAGTATATTATAAAACTAATACATCCTAATTTTTCACTTAATTTTAGAACCAATGATAATTAACCAATCTCACCCATTCTTTTCTTGGTCTTGTTTCTCTCTTTCACATTTTCTACGTTTAGCCCTCTATTCCTCTCTTTCAATATCCCTACGTTTCCAACGCTTCCCCCTATTTCCCCTTAACTTCTCATCTTTTTCTTCTTCCCTTTCTTCCTTAGCACTCTTACTCCCTCTATGACCCTGCCTTCTCTCTCGTGCAACTTAATGCCATGTGATGTTTAGCAAACTGTTAGGTTTAAAAGAAATCCTTTTGCCCGGTAAGGGGAACGATTAATTTATTCTAATGAGGACTTTTTATTATCTCAAGTATATAATAGGTAGGTTTTTGTTTTCTTTTGACCCCATTTATATGTCGCTTCTAACACCCAAGGTCATATCGGCGGCATTTGCTTTGGAATAAACGCTAATCGGTAATGACGTTTATTTGCTTTACTATTTATTTAACTTTGGGTTTGTTAACACTTTATTCAGGAAAGTCTCTACATCCAAAAGTATTCCTTACATGGAAAAGTTTTCGTTGTTTTTGATTTTAATAAAAATGGCTGTATCGATTTTGATTAACATAGTATAAGCTCAAATGTTTACATGAATAATGAAATGTATAGCTTGTATTTTATATGAATAAATGGGTAGTCCTCTTCAAATTGGATGACATTTGCAGTTTTGCATTACTAGTAAAGCACGAGAGACTCCTTCGTAACGCAGTGGTAGTGCACCTACCTCTGGGACGCAGGACCCGGGTTTGATCTCCCGTACCGGCGTGGGGATCTTTCCCCCGCTGGGAGGTCTAGCACGGGGTGCACTCAGCCTTGTTAGATCCCGAAGAGGTCAATTGAGGAGCTACTTGATAAAAAGTAGCGGTGCCAGGTCGCGACGGCCGCATAAGTGGCCGAGAGGGCTCGGGGCGCTGTCCACGCCTCACCCTCCAATTCTGCACCCCACTCATGACACTTGTAGTTGGTAGAGGTGGGGGAAGCAGCGACGAGTGGTAAGACTTGGTCCGCGAAGGACTGGTGTGCTAGGGTTTAGGTTTTCTAGGTAAACCATGAGAAACACACCAAAACTTAGCACAGAAAACATGTAGAAAACCTTAAAACAGAGTTACTTTAAATAACTTTCTTCGCAGCCTTAACCGTAATTGTTATTTTTCCTTATTTTTCAACTTATGAGCACTTGTTTCCCAGTGGGATGACTTAAGCGCTAACGTCTGTGGCCCACATTTGGGAGGTCACGGGTTCGATCCCCGTGGAAGACCTTCCTGACCCATGTTTTCTTCGGAGGTTTCCCCGGATCGCCAGGTGAATGCTGGGAAGGATTACCATATCCTCCAAATTTCCTGTTGCTCCATTTCATTACATCAATCACTTCATTTCACACTTCATACCGTTAGGTTTTTTCAGGGTTGGAAGAGTCGGTGAGCGTCGCGATAGCAGCACGGCAGAGTAACAAATGCGCCCTGGATGTCTCGTCTCCCGGATTGGAAGGTGAGCCTACTGATTTCCGGTATTTCATGGGATGATTCAAGTCCGAAGGGGAAGGAGAGCCGCTTTCAGAGTCCCGCCCCCCCCCCTTGAGAGTGCGAACCCGAACGGGTGGGAGAGGAACCGGGTTGAGCCGGCCTCCATCAGGGTGCTTATAACTGGGAAAGTGTAGGGACCCTA